>CM047883.1:21706470-22154471 GCA_026212405.1 Petrea volubilis | reverse complement strand
TTTATATGTTTGATGGATCAAAGATCAATGCAGCCACTGATTCCCTTTTATCAAAATTTGTGGTCCTTTTTTCAGACAGTTGCTGAGAAACTGGGACTGGAACAAGACAACCGGTCAAACTTCAAAGCTGATTATGGCCGCTTTGCTACCAATGTTGACGGGGTCTTTGCAGCCGGTGACTGCCGGCGCGGGCAATCACTGGTGGTGTGGGCCATCTCTGAGGGCAGACAAGCAGCTGCACAAGTGGACAAATATCTCATGAAAGATGAAAGCGATGTTATTGGCAAAGAATTCATAGACAGACAGCAAGACAACAGACAAAGAGTGATGACATAGGTTGGTTCGGCTTTCCTTCTGTTTAATACAAGGTTCGAAACTAGGAACCTAGATTTGCTCGTCTGAAGGGCTTGTTTATCGGGACAGGGTCGTCTTGGGTGATGGAAGGTCAAAAGGCTCATGGGATGATATCCGAGTGGGATCTGCGAGAACGACCGGTTAGGGTACTTTGAGGATAAGGATGGAACAAAGATTTTGGGATTTTGTTGGCTTTAGTGTTTATAAGGTTGTTTGATTGTTGGCGTTGTTGAAGTGCTGGCTGGTAACCTTAGCCAGGTTTAAGGGAATAAGTAATAATATGTACAGAGGTCGTCTGTTGAATGTTTATGTTGATGGAAATCAATATAAATGTGGGGGATTTCTTGTTTTTAGCTTATATACTTACTGGTTACATGTACTTCTATTTGAAACACCAGGGATTCTCAGAACTACTTGTCTATTACAGCAAAACTATTAAACCATCAAACGAGAAAATTATGTTCCATAGGTACCAAGAAGAAAAGAGGTTTAAACATGGTTGCTCTTTTGTTTGCCAATGAAATAACTCTCAAACTCTAAAATGCCCAACGAACAACTTACTCCTATCTAAAGTTTCAGATATAATAAAATTTTGAATTTAAATTTAATTATGAGCAAACTAATCTGAAAAAAAATCTTATATATTTTTGGATAAAAGTGAAAAATCATGTATCTTTTCAATTAATTTTCAAATACATAAAAATATGTTGGATGTATATTAAAAAATAAATTTAAATTTAGTAATTAATAAAAATATCTAAAAAAACTCTTAGATATTTTTGAATAACGATGGATATTTACATATTTTTTCAATTTAATATATATAATTTGATTTATGGTAAAATAAAATATATTGAGACTATCCATATGAATATATATTTGACGCTTAGGTGGATGACTTCAAGGTTTATGAACTATGGACATTTTTGATACATGTTTATAAAGTATTTGGACCTTTGAAATGTATTTTTAAACGTATTTGATTTCTTATCGAATTTTTTATGAGACGATCAATCGTAATCCGGTTAACATTAGGAGTGCCATATAATAAGGTATAAATATTTCACGTAGGAGGTTAGTTTTTGGCATTTAAAATTATGCATTTCAATTGGTTCTTGTATATTATCCATTTTATCTCTATAATTGATATATGAAATTACTAAAAATGGCATTCACAAACTCTCCTTTTTCTCTCACACATTTTCGCCCCTTTTCTGCAGCCCTCCACCGGAGACGCCACATCAAATAAAGTGTATTTGTCCGCAAAAATCAGAAGATGGATCTCAGGTTTAGGTATTGCAATTACCCAGAGTGTGTTAGCAAATAAAAAAAGCAAGGAAAAAATACCTAAAATGTGTAGTTGCCTAGGAGCTCTTCCCACATCGAGAGCATACAAAAGCAATATGCTGTTGATACACGCCTCAACAACAAAGAATGCCACGACCTTACTTGAACAGGATTTGTTCTATAGGTTCGTACATCTGTGTACTTGAGTTCTAAGGAGATAGGAAACTAAGTTTGGTGGATGAACAATGGCTGCTCGACTAGAGCGTGATTAATAGTCCCATGGCTTAGCATCTGGGCCATTAGTGCAATAGAGCACCGTTCTCGGCTAGCTTAGGCTGACTGGGATGGGTGGTCTTGCAGCTATCTGACAAACACATAAGTTCTTTTTGGTTTTTTTGGTGCCGGGTTTTGTTTATCCTTTCATGGCTCATTGTTAACTAAATTCATCAACAAAAATAAAGATCTGTTTGCACCTGCTTGAGAGCAGTGTACTATGAAATGTGAGTTCTTAGAGATGATATTCCCCCCAACCGTTTGTGCCATTTTCTTGATTTCGTGGATAGATTTTTATAAATTTAGTGTATGCACATAAATATTACAATTTCCAGAAAATTAATACCAAAATATAATTCATGGATATTATTGTATTTTTGAACTTGAACTTCATTCCTGTTGTGTTTCAGTTTGAAAAGTTTTTCTGAAAATAGTTAGAAACTTTGTACTCAAGGGGATTGATTACACATGTTTATAGATTATTATGCACATTGTACTAATTCTAGACTACTGGGAACAAAAAAATGTAATATTTCATAATTTCCATTTAATTCAAAACTTACTTAGCATACATTATGGATTATACGCGAATTTTTATTAATTATTATTGTTTTTCTATATGTTAACAATTTTACGAATTAAAGAAATTTCAACATTTATATATAAAGAAAACGATTCATGTCCCAATGCAGTTCCAGGCCAATTTCAATGTGCTCTCATAGATGCTTTCCATCAGATACATAAGGCTAAATTAGCGGCGGGGACCAAATATTTATACAGAAATAAATAAGCCCCTGTATTTCGAAATCCATCTCTTGGAGCATTGCTGAATCCCCCATAGACATTACGATTTTGTAGGTTATATAAACAAAGTAATTTTGACAGAGAGATACGATTTAGGAGTTTGAAATTGAAGCCAGAGAAATTAGCACTAATTTAACAAGTAGTAATCCATGATAATATTCATAGCAGGATCGATATTATCAGTCTCTTGATGCCGTATTTTAATACAAATAACTAATTGAGCTCAGTACAAGTTATGTTGCTCTAATGCGAAAGATGAAACATGACAGGTATTATTGTGAGACTGGAGAGGTTCAAGCAGCCTATGCACAACTAGATCAGGCAATGCGCTACGGAGTATATCATAACGTAAATCGGAAATTTCTAGAGACACCTTGTTGATCGCCGAGTTAATTTTCAAAAGGAGCTATGTAGAAGCGAACTCGATTACTCAAAAAATAAAAAAGAAAAAGGAAAAAGACCAAACGCAATAACTATAGTCTATATATATTTGGATTTGTAATACCTGAGATTCTGAGAACTAGTGCTTTATTGCAGCAAAACCAGGGAATCATCAAACGAGAAAATTGTGTTACACAGTGACCAAGAAGAAAAGAGGATTAAACATACTAATGGTTTTTGAAGAAAAAACAATACAGAATTCATATAGATGATGATTCCTCTTTTGTTTCCCAATGGGAAAGCCCTCAACTTTGAAATGCTCAACGAATTCCTTCGGCTATCTTGGCGAACCAGAAGAAGTCGTCCTCAAACTTGAGCCTGCAAACGAAAAATTGAAACAACTAAGAGTACTTTTGAGGTTTTCAAACTCAAATTAAAGAGACGTGAAATAGTTGAATTAGATACACTCACATTGGACCTTAAACTTCGTCTTAGTCTCGCCACATATACAGTTGTTGTCACATACAATCCATCTCCAATCCGGCCAAAAAAGTTAAAATAGGCAATTCTCCACGAGTTCTTGAGTACCAATGTACCAACAACTCCCCAAAATCCAAAGATGAAACCCAAGACCATAAATATGTAAAACCCATGTGAACAAAATTGGGCCATCAAGTCATTATTCTTCTCATCACCATCTTCTATCGTTCCACTGTAAGTTGTTGATGGGGCAGCAGGACCATCTCCAGGGCAACTTGCTATTAGAGGGGGGCCACAAAGTTCAGTATTCCCAGCATATGCAGATGCATTAAAGCTTTGCAGTTGAGTACTTGATGGAATTTTACCCAACAACTCATTGTTTGACAGATCTAGGAAAGACAAATAATTCAATTCTGCAAGGCTCGTGGGAATCTCTCCCGAGAACATGTTTTTCGACAAATCAAGACATTCTAACATCTCCATTTTACCAATGTCTGAAATTATGTTTCCACTCAAATAATTTCTTGACAGGTTCAAAGAAATTAATGCTCTCATTTGGGAAAACTCGAGGGAGAAGTTTCCTACTAATTTGTTGTTCGAAAGATCAATGAGTTTAAGAAGTCCCGTTGCTTCTTTTCTATATTCAGCTGCATTTCCCTTCCATTGTACCAATGCATGGTCAATGAATAAATCAAAATCATAACCAAAAGGTCCCAAATAAGTAACAATAAGGCTGTCGAATGTGCTATTTGTGTAAACCAAAGAAGTGAAATTGTTGAAGCATTGAGGAATTCTTCCTGATATAGAGTTCCTCGACAGATCCAAAATATGAATATGAGTGAGAGAGCAGATTTCTGGAGGGATGCTTCCATAGAAATTATTGTGCCCAAGGCTCAAAATATGCAAACCTTGAATGTGCGTTCCTATCCACGCTGGGATGTGTCCTGTTATCTTGTTTCCTCCAACATCAATCATTAATAAATTTCTGCAGTTCTTCAAAGTGGAAGGTAACTCCCCAGTGAAATTATTTTCATGCAAGTGCAACATGCGAAGCCGCTGTAGAGAGCCCAAACTGTATGGAATATTGCCAGAAAGTTTATTGTTAGACAAATTGAGAATATCTAAATTTGTCATGTTCTCCCAACAGTTGGGTAGCTCTCCTGAAAACCGATTATTTGAGAGGTCAAGTGCTGTCAAATCATCATATGTAATTGTGCATATTGATGAAATCGATCCCACAAACATATTGTTGGAGAGTAGTAATATCTGGGAATTGGGAGGAAACAATGGTACATGACCTGAGAAATAATTGAAACTAATATCTATTGTTTCTAGGTTTGATGAAAAATCAGGAATCCTACCACTAATTTGGTTATGAGAGAGGTTTAAGTAAGTCATTCTCGGGGACAATTCCCAAAACCATTGAGGTACTTCATCTGATATATTGGCACAAGACAAATCAATATGAGAAAAGTTGGTCTGAGTTTGAAGCCATGTGGGGAATTGAGGACCGATATTGTTGCAAGATGCTAGCCATATCCTATCCAACTGAAAAGGAGGAACCCAATTAATAGTGAAGTTCAATACCAAAGGAGTATAGGACAAATCCAACGCTTTCAAGCTGTGGAGTTTGGAAAAGTGAGCATCAGAGATTGTTGCTTCCAAGAAATTGAAGGAAACATCCAAAGTTTCAAGCTTGGAAAGTTGCCAGAGACTTGCAGGCAGCGTTTTGATTAGTTTATTGCCTCCGAGATGTAATTCTTTCAATGAAACAAGTGATTTCAAGTCTGGCATTGATCCTGTGATGTGATTGTTAGAAAAATCCAAAACTTCAAGCTTAGATAGGTGCTCAAAGTTGTCTGGAAAAAACCCATTAAATTGATTGCCTCTGAGACGTAATTCTTTCAATGAAACAAGTGATTTCAAGTCTGGCACTGATCCTGTGATGTGATTGTTAGAAAAATCCAAAACTTCAAGCTTAGATAGGTGCTCAAAGTTGTCTGGAAAAAACCCATTTAATTCATTGCCTCCGAGACGTAATTCTTTCAATGAAACAAGTGATTTCAAGTCTGGCACTGATCCTGTGATGTGATTGTAAGAAAAATCCAAAACTTCAAGCTTAGATAGGTGCTCAAAGTTGTCTGGAAAAGACCCATTTAAGTGATTTTGCTGTAAATGCAAAATCCTTAAGCGTGAAAACATGGTAAAATCAGGCAATGAACCATAGAGATTATTTCCATCCAACTCCAAAATCTCTATTGAATCCTTTACTCCCATAGATAACTTGCAAAACAATTGGGGAAGGGGTTCTGATATGCTATTACCTGATAGACTTAATGTATTCAAATGACTTAAATTCCCCAAGAATTTTGGAATTGCACCACCCGTTGGACCATTGTATGATAGATCCAAATTCTCAAGAAAAGTGAATCTCCCAAAGTCATCAGGAATATTGGCACTTAAGTAATTACCAGAAAGGTCTATGCTACGGGGGTTTGTACTAATGTTGAACAACCAACGAAAAGAGGAAGAAGTGAGGTTAGTATAAGATAGATCAACAACAGAAAGAGATGTGGAAGAAGAATGAATGATGAAATGTTTGGGAAACTGACAGCCACTCAAGTACAATTCTTTGAGAGAATGAAGACTCAATATATCTTGTAGACAATTGGTACCTCCCAAGTAAGAACCGCTCAAATCAAGTAGGGATAATGAAGAGAGATGAGAAAGCCAATTAAGATTGTCAAATGGTAGTTCATTACCCCCGAGATCAAGTGTCCTGAGATTGGTCAGGTTCCCCAGCTGATGAGGAACAACACCAGAAAAGTTGGAATAGGAAATGCTCAAGTGTTGCAATTTATCTAGTGAACCAATGAATTCCGGAATTTCCCCATATCCAAAATTATTGCCACTGAGGTCCAAATGATTCAAATAATTCAACTCAAGCAGGGCATTGCTAATCTTACCTCTTAGTGGATTATATTCTTCTGCCGAACTAATTAGTTGGAGACCAATTACATGACCTGTGTCATTGCTACATGTTATGCCATTCCACAGGCAACACTCCTTTTTGTCGTCTTCACTTCCCCACGATGACAGAACGCCATACTCATCTATCAAGTCATGCTTGAACCTGAGAAGAGCTTCTCTCTCCTTTGCTACGCACATCAACTCTCCTGTAGCAAATAGAGAATCATAAACAAACACAGACAACAATAGCAGCAACATAGTGCTTAATTCTTCAGAATTGATCCTTTGTTTTTCTAGTCTGCGAGTTAAATTAAAAAAAGAAAACTCAACGCACTAAATATATAAGGTTTCAAAGGTTAATTATAGCTTTTCTGATTCTTCTTCTGTTTTGAGTTTGAGAAGAGTTGTGCTTACACGAGATTAATGGGTCAAAAAACTGACTACCGACCGAAAATATCAACTGATTTTAGTAAATATATGGTCGTGTTGTTTGTATTTTATTAATGATAAAAGGTCCAATAGTAGGAGGGGCGCACATAATTTTCATACCGTAAAGAATTTTGTGAAAACGTACTTAAACCTGATTAGGGGATTTTTCGTAATTAACCCTTAATGTTTAATCCACCGAACCCCAAATCTTTTGTATTATTTTTGTGATTTTTTTTTTTGAACACGCATTTAAAATGTTGGCGTGATTTTTTTTAATTAGAAGCCTGATGTTTTAATTTTGGTATTGTATTTCTTTAGAGTTTTATTATTGTACAATATTAAAATCAGGGCACGAATTAAAATTAAAATTAGAATTCTCATGCCTTCAAAATTAAGAGTCCAATTAGAAGTCTAATTCTTTACTCATAATTTAGGAATTTTTTTTTTCAGTATTTCATTTTAAAACTAAGGTTTATCTACATAGATTAAAATTAAACTTACAATTCTCGTGTCTTTAAAATTCAGAGACGAATTGGAAGACTAATTCTTTCTCATAATTTAGGTATTTGATTTGTTGAATTAGTATTCCATTAAAAAACTAACGATTTAATTTTAAAATTACCAACAGACCATTATTAAAAATTATTTTTAATTATTATACAAGGTTATTTTAAACTACATAAAATAAGAAAAAAAAATGTAAAATACAGATGAGCTATTCGCACTTTTATAACATGCATGCATAGATATAATTTACATGGAAATTGAATTTATTACTTTTTTGATCAAGCTAGGTGCCTCCTTGCCATCAAACCAAACAATACTCAGCAAAACAAAATGAATATTCAACCACAACTTTCATCCAAAATGAAATACTCTACAAAAAAAAAAAATGAATAAATTAATAAAAATATAACAAGTCATAATAATGAGAAGATGTTATGTAAGTTGTTTATACAAATTTTTCGGAGAATTATTATTATTATTATTATTATTATTATTATTATTGGATATGCAGGTCAGCTTAATTGAGTTTGAGATTAACATAGTTTCTAATTAACACATTAATGTCAAATGATCGGTTTATCCTCTCATCTAAATCAGACAAAATTTTCTCCTTTTTTCTAGAGGAAAGAAAAGATAAAAGAAATTATAATTTCTTAGAATTTTTCGCCTTAACTGTTGTAATTTTTATTTCTAGAGAGTTATTGCTATGGTGGTGATGACTACCTTTGATTTATATTAGGATTTCAACCCATCAAAGATCTATATAAGAGGTAGCCAGTTAATACAATCAATTACTCGAGAAAAATTTAACTGATTTTAGTAACTATATGGTAATTATTACTATTGACATAGAGCCCGTTTAGATGGCATTTTTTAAAAAGAAAAGCATTTATCTTTTAAAGAAAAACACTTCAATTTAAAAAAAATGCATTTATTTTGAGTTTCTGAAAAAAAAAAATAGAAGTCAGAAACAAAAAGTCCAAAATGTGATTTGTTTAGAGGCTGCAATTCTTTTTAGCCAAAAACATTTGACAATATGATTTCAATTTGCAAATGCCAATTGACGGTACAGCAGTCCAAATAAATTGATGTCAGGCGATTTTTCTTGGAGCTGAAAACTTGGATAAGAAATTTCAACAGCAAACAGGTAGCAACATGTAGCAGCTAAAATAAATTTTGGCTGCCAGTTGTGAAAAATTTCTCGAATGGTGACATATGTTACGTCTATAAGGAATGGGTTTAAAAAAACAAAAGACTTTTCGAATGGTGTTTTTTATGGTAGAATTTTTTTATTTTTTTTAAATTAAGCAGTTTTGCGTTTGAATATAATAATTAAAAACATTTTAAGTGGTGCTTTTATTTGAAGTTACTCTAGGGTAGCTTCTAAAAAAAGCATCTGACTTTTGTTTTTCTTAAAAAGCTCATCCAAACACAATCTTTTTTATTTGAAGTGCTTTTTTTTTTCAAAAAATAAGTACTTTTTCTCTGAAAAAATTCCATCAAAAAGGGCTCTAAATCTCCTCATTCGGTAAAGGAGAAGTGTGCAAGCTCGAGTGTAAGAAAAAATAAAGAGAGCGAGATTGAGAGTTTTCAATAAGAAAAAGAGAGAAATATAGTATTTAGAGTGAAGAAAGTGTGAGAAAAATTATAGTGATTTTTCTCTCTCTCTTAAAATAGTGTTACTATTTTCTTTGTTATTCCAAGTTTAGAAACTTGGGGATTTTGTAATTCAACAGCTAATATTCTCTTAACAAATATTTTCGTGTTCTCCCTATTTATTTTTCGGAAGGAAATTTGTAAGCCTATTATATATGTAGTGGAGGAATTTGATTGTACAAGGTCCAGTGGGTTTTTCCAAGTTGGATTTTTCACCCATTTGTTAATCCAGTACGAGAAAAGAATTATTTCTTTGTTGTGCCGGTGTTGTTTATTTTGAAATTCTTTCCCAACTTAATGTTGAGTAATTCGAAAAGCAGAAAAAGAAGAAAACTCTGTAGTGATTGAGAATTATTGCTTGATTTAAAGGAAGCCAATACATCATCAAATTACAGAGAAATTAGATTACATAATAACCAAGGAAAAGAGAAATTTGCAAAATAGTAAAACAAAAAAAAAATGTTTGAAAAAAAAAGCTAGAACTTATATAGCTCATGACTGCTCTTTTGTTGTAACCAAAACAATAAAAAAAAAAAAAAATTGCTCTTTTGTTTGCAGATGGAAAAAAACTCAACTAAGAACAAGTCATGAGTTGCAGCACCACAAAAAGCAATCTCATATGCGTGCCTGTCACCAAATAAATAGAACAAGAAGATATTGAGCTTTGCAAAAGCACGCATTGTACCAAAACTCATCATCCTATTTTATTTTTCAGGTATTTCTTCTTATGTTAGTTCAAATGACTCAAAAAGAAAATTCATTGTTTAATTTGCCCAAAATAAAAGGCGTCAAATAATTGAATTAGATATACTCACATTGGCGCTTAAGCGTCGTCTAAGTCTTGCCAAATGTATAATTATTGTCACGTAGAACCAATCTCCGATTCTATCAAAAAAGTTTTAAAAAAAATGAATTTCTCCATGAGCTTTGGAGTACTAGAGTACCTACAACTCCCCAAAATCCGGTAATGAAGCCCAGGATTATGGGCATGTAAAACACATGTGAGAACATTTGGCTTAGCAAGGCCTCGTCTTTCTCATCAACAATATTCTTTAGCTTTAGATGGTCAGTTAAGAATGGATTAGGATCATCTCCAGGACAGCTTATTGTTAGAAGGCCGCCGTAGAGTTTGATAGACTAAAAGTATACATAGTTTAATGTCCAAAATTTATGCAAACATTGTGTTGTTTTGTTGAGGTTTTAGGGTATTTTAAGCATGAAACAAATTGGGATAATTTCCAATTAGTTGAGTGCATCCATATTTGTTATGGATTGACATTATCTGTATGGATTGGTGCCACTGATATGATCAACACAATCAATGTAGATAGCTACAATCCTAATTTGAGTGAGAGTAAAATTTATAAGTGGAATAGAACTCTACCACTCCGAGATGCCTATAAATAAGCGCCTCTTCCATGGAATTATTCATTCGAATTCAATACAATTCCATAGAATTCATTCTCCATACACTCTCTCCACTTTTCTCTTTTCTCTAGAATATATTTCTCTCTGCGTTTATTCTTAGAGTATCACCATTAGTTCTCCGATAGTTTAAAGTGTGTAAAATGTGTGGATTACTCTATTAGTAATCCACCAAGAGCAAGCACGGTGTTCTGTGATTCGATCGATTAACAGCGAGTAGACGAGTCAGATTCAGGGTTCGTGGATCGACAATTCCGTTGCATATCAGGTACCCGACCCGATCCACGAAATTTATTCGTTTATGTGTGACAAATTCCAACAAAGAAGAAAACGAACCAAAAGAACAAGACCTTAATTCGGACATTAACATGCATATTTTAGCTCCCCCAAAACACAATTTCTCTTAGGACATATATCTCTTAACTAGAGTGTTTTATGTCTATCACAGAATGTGAACCAAAGAAGGCTAGATTACAAAGAAAAGCAAGAGAAAACGGCTCAAGACGTTTTTCTTCCCCCCAAGCCGTTTTGTGTGTACAGTGGAGTCTAAAAACATGCAAAATAAAACGGCTCAAGCTATTTCTTCTTGTAAAGCCATTTTGTAAGAATCTAACAGTTTCTACACTAATTTGATAAAAAAAAATAGTAGAAAAAATCTACACAGGCTTTGCCATTTATTGCTTGAAATAATTATTCAAAAACTTGTATAGATAAACAAAATTTTGAAGTCACGCTGCGTTTCGTGTTACACGAGTTTTCAAGGAGATTAATGGGTCAAAAAAAACTCACTACCGAGTATCAACCGAAAATATTGACTGATTTTAGGCCGTTCTGTTTGTATTTTATGAATGGGTTTGGCCTGTTTTCACAAAACCTTCGTAATATGAAAAACTACGAAAACCCTCTTAATTTTAGATTTGTATCACAAACTCCATCTTCGAAATGTGTTTATTGTACAAAGTCAAGTATTAGAAGGGGTATACATGATTTTCATACCATAAAGAATTTTGTGAAAACTTACTTAACCTAAGGGGATTTTTCGTAATTAACCCTTTATTCGTTTCTCCCGGGCTAAGAACTTCGTTTGTTGAAATTACTGTTGTTTAGTGTACTAAAAGCTTACTTTAGATTAAGCTGTAGAAGATATTTGGAAATAAAGACGTGTTTGTAGTAGAACTTTTTGTGAAGTTGCCTTTATAATTTCCATGTGATTGGGATTTGCCTTTAGTGTCTGTTCGTGCTGAACGTGTGAAGAAACTGCTTCTCTATTTCCGCAGTCCTAGTGAGGAAAACTGGTTATTCACACACAATAGGAGGCGGCTAGAGCTATTTGGATGAGTTTTTTTCAAAAAAAAATAAAAAAGCACTTACTTTTCAAAAAAAGAAAATTCTATTTGGTTGGACTTTAAAATAGAAAAACTCAAAAGTGATTTTTCTAAAAGCTATCCAAAATAATTTTAAATAAAAGCACGTTTAGTTATTGCATTCAAATACAAAAATTCTTTGGCTAAAAAAAAGGAATTCTATTATAAAAAGTACGACTTGACAAACACTTTTTTTTAAGCCTACCCCTTATGCTTTTTTGATTCAGTTTCATTAATTTAACCTTTTTAATATTTTCAATTGCATCATTTTATAGTCAATGTTTTTACTTGTGCTTCAATTGTTATATTCTATTAAATTTCCATCCATTTTTATTAGAACAAGTTGCATTTATCTTTCCGTAACTTTTTTCCCGTCTCGTATACATCTTAAATATGGGTTCATAAAATGCTGTCTACTTTACTATTACCCAACTGGAATTTCTAATCGTTTGATTAAATAAATATAATGATATCACAGTTTCATTTTTTTTATAATTTTTGTTATAATTTTGTTCAAATTCAATGACTAAAAGTTCCACTAAAGGAATACCCATGCGAGTAGCTTTAACTCTTTCATTAAATACGAAAGGAAAGATATGACGAACGATAGAACATTTCAAGCGGAAAAAAAAACAATCTTTCAAGAATTGTTTTAGACTTCAAGAAAATGCAGTGAGGTCTATAATCATGAAAATTAAATTATATTTCACGTATGAAATTTAACGAATATTAATTATTAAACCCGTTATTTGATCCGAAATGATAAAATCCAAAGCATCAAAAAAAGAATTATATAGGAAATAATAAAATTCAGAACATGTTACCAAAAAAAAAAAAAAAAAAAAATTCAGAACAGGGCAGATAATTTTAGAGAGAGAAATTGAAGAGAAATAATGATAAGCCTCTCTCCTCCTTTCCCCGCTTCGCCATCACTCAAACCGAACAGCCACTCCCGCCCGAAAAGCTCCTCCGCTTGACCTCGCCAGAACATCAACTTCGAGTCACTCAAGGACCGTCTGATCCGTCACGCCAATGTTGGCCATGTCGAGGAAGCAATGTCCACCCTTGATCTCATGTCCCGCGCTAATCTCATCCCGAACCTCACCATCTACTCCTTGCTTCTCAAGTCCTGCGTCAGAACCCGAAACTTCGAACTGGGTCGAGCTGTCCACTCCAAACTCACTGAGTCGAGGCTCGAGCTCGACACGATTGTCCTCAATTCGCTCGTCAGTTTGTACGCCAAATGCGGCGACTGGAGGAAAGCGGAGGAAATTTTTGGTTCCATGGATGAAATGAGGGACTTGGTCTCGTGGAGTGCGATGATTTCGTGTTACGCGCATAATGGTTTGAATATGGAAGCACCTCTGGTGTGTATTGAAATGGTGGAGGTTGGGGAGTGGCCGAATGAATTTTGCTTCTCCGCGGCGATTCGGGCGTGTTGAAATCGAGAATATGCGAGAATTGGGCTGGTGATTTTTTCGTTTTTGATGAAAACTGGGTACTTTGAGTCTGATGTGTTGGTGGGGTGTGCGTTGATTGAATTGTTCGTGAAGGGATTTGGTGATTGGCGGTAGCAAAGAAAGTGTTTGATGAAATGCCTGACAAGAACTCTGTTTCGTGGACTTTGATGATCACGAGGTTTACGCAAATGAGTTCTCCGAGTGATGCAATAAGGTTGCTTCTGGATATGGTTACCGCAGGATTCGTTCCGGATCGCTTTACATTTAGTAGTTTTTTATCAGCTTGTTCTGAGCTCCGATTGCTGCATATTGGGCGCCAGTTGCATGGCTTGCTTATCAAGAATGGTTTGTGTTCTGATGTCTGTGTGGGATGTAGTTTGGTGGATATGTATGCGAAATCTGCAGTTGATGTATCTATGGATGACTCGAGGAAAGCTTTTGATAGAATGCCAGAGCATAATGTCATCTCATGGACTGCGATTATCACAGGATATGTGCAAAATGGAGGGCATGACAGTGAAGCTTTTGAGTTGTATTGTAGGATGATTACAGATGGTAAGAGTTAAACCAAATCATCTTCTCTCAAGTGAAAATGTGAATCTTTGGATAGGAATGAGATGATATTATAAAGCAAAATTAATCTGACATCATCTGTACGACTTATGATCAGTTAATGACTGACTTGTTTATATGTACGTACAGTTTTTTCCCCGAGTATGATTATATGGAAATGCATATCTATTTAGTTCTGTAAAATGTTTAAGCTGTTAACTGGAGAATTATTAGCAGCCACTGGGACACAAGCTTGATCAGTTAATGACTGACTTGTTTATATGTACGTACAGTTTTTTCCCCGAGTATGATTATATGGAAATGCATATCTATTTAGTTCTGTAAAATGTTTAAGCTGTTAACTGGAGAATTATTAGCAGCCACTGGGACACAAGCTTGATCAGTTAATGACTGACTTGTTTATATGTACGTACAGTTTTTTCCCCGAGTATGATTATATGGAAATGCATATCTATTTAGTTTTGTAAAATGTTTAAGCTGTTAACTGGAGAATTATTAGCAGCCACTGGGACACAAGCTTGATCAGTTAATGACTGACTTGTTTATATGTACGTACAGTTTTTTCCCCGAGTATGATTATATGGAAATGCATATCTATTTAGTTCTGTAAAATGTTTAAGCTGTTAACTGGAGAATTATTAGCAGCCACTGGGACACAAGCTTGATCAGTTAATGACTGACTTGTTTATATGTACGTACAGTTTTTTCCCCGAGTATGATTATATGGAAATGCATATCTATTTAGTTCTGTAAAATGTTTAAGCTGTTAACTGGAGAATTATTAGCAGCCACTGGGACACAAGCTTGATCAGTTAATGACTGACTTGTTTATATGTACGTACAGTTTTTTCCCCGAGTATGATTATATGGAAATGCATATCTATTTAGTTCTTTAAAATGTTTAAGCTGTTAACTGGAGAATTATTAGCAGCCACTGGGACACAAGCTTGGCTATTTCAAAGACAAAAATAAAGCTAATGCTCTTTGGAAGTGTGTGTCTATATAGTGGAAAAATGAATACACAAACCAGCCCGTAAGTCATGATATTGATAGTCCAACCTTTTTTAACTTCTTGTCGAAGTTGGGAAGTGTTTTAGTATTATTCGTTCAAGGGTAATCTCTATGAAAGATAATCTCTATACGAAAATGCTTCTTTGGCCATGATTGGTTTAGTAGAATTTAAGCTTATTCTTGGTTAGTACAGTCTCCAGAAGGGAAGTTTGAAGAATAGAAATAAAGATAATCTCTATACAAAAATGCTTCTTTGGCCATGATTGGTTTAGTAGAATTTAAGCTTATTCTTGGTTAGTACAGTCTCCAGTCATGGGAAGTTTGAAGAATAGAAATAAAAATGAACATACTTAGTTTATTATCAATCTGAAAAAACGAAATCGTGACTAGGAGGTTAGAACGTTTTTAGTTATAAAATTAGATATTCTGAAAAGAGAAAAAGGGCTGCGCAAGCCTCATAATTCTGTAAAAGTTCAATTTTAATATAAAAGTATATTTATGTTTGTTTTCATTATTTTTCCTTGAAGTAAAATCTATTCTATTTTCATCACTTGTCCAACATGTATTTTTATCATTTTAATTTTTAATCATCTTTGGTCATGTTATTATGAAAGCTTGTTAAATTAGCGGCGGGGACCAAAAATAACTAAAATTTATGCCACTTTCGTTACCAAATGTAATTGAAAGTTATGATATTTAATTGGAATGTGATGATATTATAAGGTAAATTAATCTAAGATTATTTTATTGGTTTAACATTTGATAGCTTGCGTGGGTTTGTTTCCAGCTTTCTACTTAACTACAAACGTATCAGACACCTAAACTTATCGTGGAGGTCTAAATGTTGAAATGACATAAATTTTTAAGAAGCAATCACGGAGCACAACTCATTGCCATTTCTACCGAGTGGCAATTCAAGGCCATATGAAATCAAGCTCAAATATTTATACAGAAATAAATAAGCCAAGGGTAAGAAAGTAGTGGTCATTGGTGGAGGTGACACGGGCACAGACTGTATCGGGACATCTATCAGACATGGTTGCAGTAGCATTGTAAATCTAGAGCTTCTCCCTGAGCCGCCACGTACCCGCGCTCCAGGCAATCCTTGGCCTCAGGTTCGATCAATCTCTCTCGCTCTCTCTCTCTCTCTCTCTGTTTTTTAATTATAGAAGCTGCTCATGCCTAGGCTGAGTGTTTCTCACATCATCATCTTCTTTTGTTGTTCTTGTCTCCATTTCATTCATCTTAGCCCTTGGACAGCTAAATGAAGTTTGAATTTGTTCATTATTGGCAGTGGCCTCGCATATTCCGTGTGGATTACGGGCATCAGGAAGCTGCTACCAAGTTTGGTAAGGATCCAAGATCTTACGAAGTGTTGACAAAACGATTTATAGGAGATGAGAATGGTAAGGTGAAAGGACTTGAGGTTGTGCACGTCTGCTGGGAGAAGGATGCTTCTGGAAAGTTCCAATTCAAGGAAGTTGAAGGTTCAGAGGAGATTCTTGAAGCTGATCTAGTCTTGCTGGCCATGGGATTCCTTGGCCCTGAAGAGGTTAGAAGTTCTCCCTAAATCATATTGTGGTTTCTTTTATATGTTTGATGGATCAAAGATCAATGCAGCCACTGATTCCCTTTTATCAAAATTTGTGGTCCTTTTTCAGACAGTTGCTGAGAAACTGGGACTGGAACAAGACAACCGGTCAAACTTCAAAGCTGATTATGGCCGCTTTGCTACCAATGTTGACGGGGTCTTTGCAGCCGGTGACTGCCGGCGCGGGCAATCACTGGTGGTGTGGGCCATCTCTGAGGGCAGACAAGCAGCTGCACAAGTGGACAAATATCTCATGACAGATGAAAGCGATGTTATCGGCAAAGAATTCATAGACAGACAGCAAGACAACAGACAAAGAGTGATGACATAGGTTGGTTCAGCTTTCCTTCTGTTTAATACAAGGTTCGAAACTAGGAACCTAGATTTGCTCGTCTGAAGAGCTTGTTTATCGGGACAGGGTCGTCTTGGGTGATGGAAGGTCAAAAGGCTCATGGGATGATATCCGAGTGGGATCTGCGAGAACGACCGGTTAGGGTACTTTGAGGGATAAGGATGGAACAAAGATTTTAGGATTTTGTTGGCTTTAGTGTTTATAAGGTTGTTTGATTGTTGGCGGTGTTGAAGTGCTGGCTGGTAACCTTAGCCAGGTTAAAGGAAATAAGTAATAATATGTACAGAAGTCGTCTGTTGAATGTTTATGTTGATGGAAATCAATATAAATGTGGGGGATTTCTTGTTTTTAGCTTATATACTTACTGGTTACATGTACTTCTATTTGAAACACCAGGGATTCTCAGAACTGCTTGTCTATTACAGCAAAACTATTAAACCATCAAACGAGAAAATTATGTTCCATAGGGACCAAGAAGAAAAGAGGTTTAAACATGGTTGCTCTTTTGTTTGCCAATGAAATAACTCTCAAACTCTAAAATGTCCAACGAACTCCTTAATGCTATCTAATGTTTCAGATATAATAAAAATTTGAATTTAAATTTGATTGTGAGCAAACTAATCTGAAAAAAATCTTATACATTTTTGGATAAAAGTGAATAATCATGTATCTTTTCAATTAATTTTCAAATACATAAAAATATGTCGGATGTATATTAAAAAATAAATTTGAATTAAGTAATTAATAAAAATATCTGAAAAGCTCTTAGATGTTTTTGAATAACGATGAATATTTACATATTTTTTCAATTTAATATATATAATTTGATATATGGTAAAATAAAATATATTGAGACTATCCATTTGAATATATATTTGACGCTTAGGTGGATAATTTTAAGGCTTATGAACTATGGACATCTTTGATACATATTTATAAGGTATTTGGACCTTTAAAATGTATTTTTAAGCATATTTGATTTTTTATCGAATTTTTTATAAGCCGATCAATTGTAATCCGGTTAACATTAAGAGTGCCATATAATAAGGTGTAAATATTTCACATAGTAGGTGAGTTTTTGACATTTAAAATTATGTATTTCACTTGATTCTTGTATATTATCCATCTTATTTCTAAAATTGATATATGAAATTACTAAAAATGGCATTTCATGGGGCAAAATCGAATTTTTGTATATTTAATACCATATTATACATACAAATCAAACATATATATTTTAAAAGAATTTTAATTAAAAAAATTATTATATCAAAACAAGCACATTTATGAAATATCAAAATATCAAGCCTGCCCACTTAAAACATTAAAAATTTTATATGTGAAATTCATTATTCTATGTGTGTGTGTGTATATATATAGATTATATAGGAAATAACAAAATCCAGAAGAGAGCAGATAAATAATTTTAGAGAGCGTGAAGAGACAGAATGATTATATGGAAATGCATATCTATTTAGTTCTTTAAAATGTTTAAGCTGTTAACTGGAGAATTATTAGCAGCCACCGGGACACAAGCTTGGCTATTTCAAAGACAAAAATAAAGCTAATGCTCTTTGGAAGTGTGTGCATATATAGTGGAAAAATGAATACACAAACCAGCCCGTAAGTCATGATATTGATAGTCCAACCTTTTTTAACTTCTTGTCGAAGTTGGGAAGTGTTTTAGTATTATTCGTTCAAGGGTAATCTCTATGAAAGATAATCTCTATACGAAAATGCTTCTTTGGCCATGATTGGTTTAGTAGAATTTAAGCTTATTCTTGGTTAGTACAGTCTCCAGAAGGGAAGTTTGAAGAATAGAAATAAAGATAATCTCTATACAAAAATGCTTCTTTGGCCATGATTGGTTTAGTAGAATTTAAGCTTATTCTTGGTTAGTACAGTCTCCAGTCATGGGAAGTTTGAAGAATAGAAATAAAAATGAACATACTTAGTTTATTATCAATCTGAAAAAACGAAATCGTGACTAGGAGGTTAGAACGTTTTTAGTTATAAAATTAGATATTCTGAAAAGAGAAAAAGGGCTGCGCAAGCCTCATAATTCTGTAAAAGTTCAATTTTAATATAAAAGTATATTTATGTTTGTTTTCATTATTTTTCCTTGAAGTAAAATCTATTCTATTTTCATCACTTGTCCAACATGTATTTTTATCATTTTAATTTTTAATCATCTTTGGTCATGTTATTATGAAAGCTTGTTAAATTAGCGGCGGGGACCAAAAATAACTAAAATTTATGCCACTTTCGTTACCAAATGTAATTGAAAGTTATGATATTTAATTGGAATGTGATGATATTATAAGGTAAATTAATCTAAGATTATTTTATTGGTTTAACATTTGATAGCTTGCGTGGGTTTGTTTCCAGCTTTCTACTTAACTACAAACGTATCAGACACCTAAACTTATCGTGGAGGTCTAAATGTTGAAATGACATAAATTTTTAAGAAGCAATCACGGAGCACAACTCATTGCCATTTCTACCGAGTGGCAATTCAAGGCCATATGAAATCAAGCTCAAATATTTATACAGAAATAAATAAGCCTCTGTATTTCGAAATCCATCTCTTGGAGCATTACTGAATCCCCTATAGACATTACAAACACGCAGCACTTACAGCAGGGAATTTGATCGAACAACCTTATTCAACAGGGCAAATAAAAGCTAGATCAAGTTTAGGAGTTGGAAATTGAAGCCAGAGAAATTAGCACTAATTTAACAAGTAGTAATCCATGATAATATTCATAGCAGGATCGATATTATCAGTCTCGTGATGCCATATTTTAATACAGATAACTAATTGAGCTCAGTACAAGTTATGTTACTCTAATGCGAAAGATGAAGCATGACAGGTATTATTGTGAGACTGGAGAGGTTCAAGCAGGCCATGCACAACTAGATCAGGCAATGCGCTACGAAGTATATCATAACGTAAATCGGAAATTTCTAGAGACACCTTGTTGATCGCCGAGTTAATATTCAAAAGGGGCTATGTAGAAGCGAACTCAATTACTCAAAAAATAAAAAAGAAAAAGGATAAAGACCAAACTCAATAACTATAGTTTATATATACTTAGATTTGTAATATCTGAGATTCTGAGAACCAGTGCTTTATTACAGCAAAACCAGGAAATCATCAAACGAGAAAATTGTGTTACACAGTGACCAAGAAGAAAAGACGATTAAACATAGTAATGGTTTTTGAAGAAAAAACAATACAGAATTCATATAGATGATGATTCCTCTTTTGTTTCCCAATGGAAAAGCCCTCAACTTTGAAATGCCCAATGAATTCCTTCGGCTATCTTGGCGAACCAGAAGAAGTCGTCCTCAAACTTGAGCCTGCAAACGAAAAATTGAAACAACTAAGAGTACTTTTGAGGTTTTCAAATGCTACCTAAACTGATGAACTCAAATTAAAAGGGACGTGAAATAGTTGAATTAGATACACTCACATTGGACCTTAAACTTCGTCTTAGTCTCGCCACATATACAGTTGTTGTCACATACAACCCATCTCCAATCCGGCCAAAAAAGTTAAAATAGGCAATTCTCCACGAGTTCTTGAGTACCAATGTACCAACAACTCCCCAAAATCCAAAGATGAAACCCAAGACCATAAAGATGTAAAACCCATGTGAACAAAATTGGGCCATCAAGTCATTATTCTTCTCATCACCATCTTCTATCGTTCCATTGTAAGTTGTTGATGGGGCAGCAGGACCATCTCCAGGGCAACTTGCTATTAGAGGGGGGCCACAAAGTTCAGTATTCCCAGCATATGCAGATGCGTTAAAGCTTTGCAGTTGAGTACTTGATGGAATTTTACCGAACAACTCATTGTTTGACAGGTCTAGGAAAGACAAATAATTCAATTCTGCAAGGCTCGTGGGAATCTCTCCTGAGAACTTGTTTTTCGACAAATCAAGACATTCTAACATCTCCATTTTACCAATGTCTGAAATTATGTTTCCGCTCAAATAATTTCTTGACAGGTTCAAAGAAATTAATGCTCTCATTTGGGAAAACTCGTGGGGGAAGTTTCCTACTAAGTTGTTGTTCGAAAGATCAATGAGTTTAAGAAGTCCCGTTGCTTCTTTTCTATATTCAGCTGCATTTCCCTTCCATTGTACCAATGCATGGTCAATGAATAAATCAATATCATAACCAAAAGGTTTAAAATAAATAGCAAAACGGCTGCCGAATGTGCTAAATTTGTAAACCAAAAAAGTGAAATTGTTGAAGCACTGAGGAATTCTTCCTGATAAAGAGTTCCCCGAGAGATCCAATAATTGAATGCTATCGAGATAGCAGATTTCAGAAGGGATGCTTCCATAGAAATCATTGTGCCCAAGGCTCAAAATATGCAAACATTGAATGTGCGTTCCTATCCACGCTGGGATGTGTCCTGTTATCTTGTTTCCTCCAACATCAATCATTAATAAATTGCTGCAGTTCTTCAAAGTGGAAGGTAACTCCCCAGTGAAATTATTTTCATGCAAGTGCAACATTCGGAGATTCTGTAGAGAGCCCAAACTGTGTGGAATATTGCCGGAAAGTTTATTGTTAGACAAATTGAGAACCCATAATCTTGCCATGTTCTCCCAACAGTTGGGTAGCTCTCCGGAAAACCGATTATTTGAGAGGTCAAGTACTTCCAAACTATCATATTTAATTGTGCATATTGATGAAATCGATCCCACAAACATATTGTTGGAGAGTAGTAATATCTGGGAATTGGGAGGAAACAATGGTACATGACCTGAGAAATTATTAAAACTAATATCTATTGTATCTAAGTTAGATAAAAAATTCAGAATCCTACCACTAATTTGGTTATGAGAGAGGTTTAAGTGAGTCATTCTCGGGGACAATTCCCAAAACCATTGAGGTACTTCATCTGATATATTGGCACAAGACAAATCAAGATAAGAAAAGTTGGTGTAAGTTTGAAGCCATGTGGGGAATTGAGGACCGACATTGTTGCAAGATGCTAGCCCTATCATATCCAACTGAAAAGGAGGAACCCAATTAACAGTGAAGTTCAATACCAAAGGATTATAGGACAAATGCAACACTTTCAAGCTGTGGGGTTTGGAAAAGTGAGCATCAGAGATTGTTCCTTCCAAGAAATTGAAGGAAACATCCAAAGTTTCAAGCTTGGAAAGTTGCCAGAGACTTGCAGGCAGCGTTTTGATTAGTTTATTGCCTCTGAGACGTAATTCTTTCAATGAAACAAGTGGTTTCAAGTCTGGCAATGATCCTGTGATTTGATTGTTAGATAAATCCAAAACTTCAAGCTTAGATATGTGCCCAAGACTATCTGGAAAAGATCCATTTAAGTGATTACTTCGTAAATCCAAAGTCCTTAAGCATGAAAACAGGGTAAAATCAGGCAACGAACCATAAAGACTATTGCTAGTCAACTTCAAGATCTCTATTGAATCCTTTGCTCCCACGGATAACTTGTTAAACAATTGGGGAAGAGGTTCTGATAATGTATTATATGATAGATCCAATGTTTTCAAATGACTTAAATTTCCCAAGGATTTTGGAATTCCACCTGTTATATCATTCCATGATAGATCCAGATGCTCAAGGAGACCAAATCTCCCAAAGTCATCAAGAATATTGGCACTTAAGTAATTCCAAGACAGGTCTATGCTACGGAGGTTTGTACTAATGTTGAACAACCAACGAAATGAGGAAGAATTGAGCCTATTATCAGATAGATCAACAAAATAAAGAGACGTGGAAGAAGAATTAACAAAGAAATATTTGGGAAAGTGACAGCCACTCAAGTGCAATTCTGTGAGAGAAGGAAGACTCAATATATCTTGTAGAGAATTGGTACCTCCCACGTAAGACCAACTCAAATCAAGTAGGGACAATGAACGGAGATGAGAAAGCCAACTGAGATTGGCAAATGCCAATTCATTAACCCCGAGATAAAGTGTCCTGAGGTTGGTAAGGTTCCCCAGCTGATGAGTAACAACACCAGAAAAGTTTGTAAACCCAGGTATTCTAAGTTATGCAGGGCACCAATGAATTCCGGAATTTCCCCATATCCAAAATCATTAAAACTGAGGTCCAAATGATTCAAATAATTCAATTGAACCAGGGCACTACTAATCTTACCTCTTAGTGGTTTATCCTCACCTTCAAAATCAGTAAGTTGGAGGCCGATTACATGACCTGTCTCGTTGCTACACTTTATACCCTTCCATCGACAGCATTCCCTTTTGTCGTCCTCACTTCCCCACGATGACAGAACGCCATACTCATCTATCAAGTCATGCTTGAACCTGAGAAGAGCTTCTCTCTCCTTTGCTACGCACATCAACTCTCCTGTAGCAAATAGAGAATCATAAACAAACACAGACAACAATAGCAGCAACATAGTGCTTAATTCTTCAGAATTGATCCTTTTTTTTTTTTTCTAGCTGCGAGTTAAATTAAAAAAAGAAAACTCAATGCACTAAATATATGAGATTTCAAAGGTTAATTATAGCTTTTCTGATTGTACTTCTGTTTTGAGTTTGAGAAGAGTTCTGGGTATAATAACTAGTATATATAGTAATTGGTTTACTATAGATCACGTCCGTGTAATTGTGTGAACCTAATTTTAAAGCAAGCAGTCGTATTGCGTGTATTTTTTAAGTCACACTGCGTTCCTTGTTACACGAGATTAATGGGTCAAAAAACTGACTACCGACCGAAAATATCAACTGATTTTAGTAAATATATGGTCGTGTTGTTTGTATTTTATTAATGGTAAAAGGTCAAATAGTAGGAGGGGCGCACATAATTTTCATACCGTAAAGAATTTTGGGAAAACGTACATAAACCTGATTAGGGGATTTTTTGTAATTAACCCTTTATTCGTTTCTCCCGGGCTAAGAACTTCATTTGTAGTTAAATTACTGTTGTTTAGTGTACTAGAAGTTTACTTAAGATTAAGTTGTAGAAGACTATTGGGAATAAAGACATATTCTTAGTAGAACTTTTCGTGAAGCTTCCTTTAGAACTTTCATGTGATTGGGATTTGCCTTTAGTGTCTATTCGTGTTGAACATGTGAAGAAGCTACTTCTCTATTTCCTCAATCCTAGTGACGAAAACTAGTCATCCACATTCCACACACAATAGGAAGTCCGCTTTTTTACGGTGAATTAGAGCCTAATAAATCATTTCCATGAAATAAAGACGAAATCGAATTAAAAAACAAAATTGACGAAACATAAAGAAATATTCTTGCTAATGAATCATATATACGAATAGAAATATAATAGTTTATTATATATATTAAGCAAAATCTTTAATAATCGATGAAGCTAAATATATAGTACTCAAATCCCAAAAAGAAAATCTTTCTTATTGATGGAGCAAAATAAAAAATAAATATAAAAATAAAAAAAATCAATGATCAAATGGATTATTGATAGAAAGAATTATTTATTACAACCAAATATGAAACGTGGATAAAAGATCAAATGTAAAACCTTAAAATTAATACACAATAATATTTTTAATATTATAAAAGATTATTATGTGAAATATGATTAATCCAAAACTAAAAAAAAAATCTTCTAGGTATTGAAACCTTTAAACATCTTTCCTACCTCATAGTGCAACAAATTATTAAGAGAAGAAAAAGTGTATTAAAATAAACAATAAAATATGAAAAATCTTGAAAAATAAAGTAATGTGAAACATAAACAAAGTAATTGGTATAATATGGAAAAGTGCTAGAAAGGATCAATAAATTAAATGTCATAAAAATTAATAGCTAAAGGTTTATGAAAATGCATGGCACTTTAAAATGAAATGAGGATACTAAAGGAGGAACAAAAAGAACCAAAATTTGCATTAAGCTCATGACTTTCCGCCAATGAAACCTTGGGATTTTGATTGGAAATTAAGAAGGTTCGAAGTGTTCAGAGAATGTAAAAAGTTGAAATGGCTAATGTTTCATTTAAATGAAAACTCTTGTTGGCTAATTTTTATGATGCTAATTGCTATTATGTGCAAAATTAATTTTGCATTTAAATTTCATTATCAAATAATTTATATCTCAGAAAGGGAGAAGAGTTTGAAAGGTTTATGTTAATTCTTGTAGGAAATTTTTAGAAAGGTATCAAATGTATAATATTTTAGATATAATACAATTTTGAATTTAAATTTAATTATGAGCAAACTTATTTGAAAAAAATCTTATATATTTTTGGATAAAAATGAATAATCACATATCTTTAAACTAATTTTCAAATACATAAAAAAAATATATAGATTATATAGGAAATGATAAAATTCAGAACAGACCGGATAATTTTAGATAGAGAAATTGACGAGAGATGATAAGCCTCTCCCTTCCTTCCCCCGCTTCGCCATCACTCAAACCGAACCGCCACTCCCGCCATAAAACCTCCTCCGCTCGACCTCGCGAAAGCATCAGCTTCGAATCACTCAAGAACCGACTGATCGGTCACGCCAATGTTGGCCATGTCGAGGAAGCAATCTCCACCCTTGATCTCATGTCCCGCGCAAATCTCACCCCGGACCTCACCACCTACTCCTTGCTCCTCAAGTCCTGCATCAGGACCCGGAACTTCGAACTGGGTCGAGCTGTCCACTCCAAACTCTCTGAGTCGAGGCTTGAGCTCGATACGATTGTCCTCAACTCCCTCATCAGTTTGTACGCCAAATGCGGCGACTGGAGGAAGGCGGAGGAAGTTTTTGGTTCCATGGGTGAAATGAGGGACTTGGTCTCGTGGAGTGCGATGATTTCGTGTTACGCGCATAATGGTTTGAATATGAAAGCACTTCTGGTGTTTGTTGAAATGGTGGAGGTTGGGGAGTGGCCAAATGAATTTTGCTTCTCGGCGGCAATTCGGGCTTGTTCGAATCGAGAATACGCGAGAATTGGGCTGGTTATTTTTGGGTTTTTGTTGAAGACTGGGTACTTTGAGTCTGATGTGTGCGTGGGGTGTGCGTTGATTGAATTGTTCGCGAAGGGTTTTGGTGATTTGGTGTTAGCAAAGAAAGTGTTTGATGAAATGCCTGACAAGAACTCTGTATCGTGGACTTTGATGATCACGAGATTTTCGCAAATGGGTTCTCCGATTGATGCAATAAGGTTGTTTCTGGATATGGTTACCGCAGGATTCGTTCCGGATCGCTTTACATTTAGTAGTTGTTTGTCAGCTTGTTCTGAGCTGCGATTGCTGCATGTGGGGCGCCAGTTGCATGGTTTGGTTATCAAGAATGCTTTGTGTTCTGATGTCTGTGTGGGATGTAGTTTGGCGGATATGTATGCAAAATCTGCAGTTGATGGATCTATGGATGACTCGAGAAAAGCTTTTGATAGAATGCCAGAGCATAATGTCATGTCATGGACTGCGATTATCACAGGATATGTGCAAAATGGAGGGCATGACAATGAAGCTATTGAGTTGTATTGGAGGATGATAACAGAGGGTAGAGTTAAACCAAATCATTTTACATTTGCCGCTTTGTTGAAGGCATGCGGTAATCTATTTAATCCCAGATTGGGCAAACAGATTTATGGTCATGCAGTGAAATTGGATCTTGCAACGGTTAATTGTGTTGGTAATTCTCTAATCAGCATGTATGCTAAGTGTGATAGGATGGAAGATGCAAGAAAAGCCTTTGAGTCCTTATTTGAAAAGAATTTGGTTTCTTACAATGCGTTAGTAGATGGTTACACTAGAAACTTGATTTCTGATGAGGCTTTTGAACTTTTTAACCAAATTGAAAACTCAAGTGTTGGTGTTGATGCTTTCACATTTGCTAGTCTGTTGAGTGGGGCTGCGAGTATTGGAGCAGTTGGGAAAGGAGAGCAAATTCATGCCCGTTTACTGAAAGCTGGTTTTGAGTCTAACTTATCTGTTTGCAATGCTTTGATTTCTATGTATACCAGGTGTGGTAACATAGAAGCTGGATTTCAAGTTTTCGATGGAATGGAAGACCGAAATGTAATATCATGGACATCTATCATCACAGGCTTCGCTAAACATGGAGTTGCAAAAAGAGCTTTGAAATTATTCAAAGAAATGCTTGATTCTGGCGTAGAACCGAATGAGGTTACTTATATAGCCGTTCTGTCAGCTTGTAGTCACTCAGTCCTAATTGATGATGGATGGAAGCATTTTAATTCAATGTACAAAGAACATGGGATAAGACCAAGAATGGAACACTATGCGTGCATGGTTGATATATTAGGAAGAGCGGGGTCTCTAGACAAAGCCATAGTGTTCATCAACTCAATGCCTTTCACTGCTGATGCTCTAGTGTGGCGCACCTTGCTTGGTGCCTGTCATGTTCGTGGTAATACAGAACTTGGCAAGTTTGCTGCTGAGATGATCCTTGAGACAGAGCCACATGATCCAGCAGCACACGTGTTATTATCGAACTTGTTTGCTTCATCAGGTCAGTGGGAAAAGGTGGCAAAAATTAGGAAAGGCATGAAAGAAAGGAATTTGGTTAAGGAAGCGGGCTGTAGCTGGATAGAAATTGCAAATAAGGTGCATAAGTTTTATGTTGGGGATACCAAACACCCTGAGGCTAAAGAGATATATGAAGAATTAGATGCGTTGGCAGTCAAAATAAAAGAGATGGGCTATGTCCCGGATACCAATTTTGTGCTACACGAAGTGGAGGAAGAACAAAAGGAACGTTATTTGTTTCAACATAGTGAGAAGATTGCGTTGGCGTACGGTCTTATAAGCACAGCAAATCCTAAGCCCATCAGAATATTCAAAAATCTTCGAGTATGTGGAGATTGTCATACTGCAATGAAGTACATATCGGTGGCAACTGGGAGAGAGATAGTCGTGAGGGACTCGAATAGGTTCCACCACATCAAGGATGGGAAGTGTTCTTGTAATGATTACTGGTGAATGATTTCAAAAATTAACTGCAATGGAGGGAGTTCACAACTCTGGCCCAGAAATCTTGAAATGTTCATAAATTTCATCATGTACCAGGATTGTTCCACATCAGTTGGAGTTGAGGGTCTTGAACTGCATATAGCTTGGCGTCTGACTCTCACTAGTAAAAGCGCCTTTTCAAGAAAGGACGAAATTCAAATACCGTGATTGTGTGTTAGACACGACAACATCATAGCTGCACTCAGGGACGGAGCCACACCCCGCGTTTGGAGGGGCGGGGCCTCGGGTTTATAGGTATATATATACACCAAAATTAAATATCTTGCGACCTTCAAAAAATGCAAATTATCTTTCATATATTGAAGATTTTTTGTTCGCCTCTTCCCTAGCTCCATTCTTAGGTGGAGCTGGACCAAGCACTGTGCTGGTAATAATTTTGGTCATAATTGAAGTACCATGTTTGGGAATAAATTTGATCATCATTATAGTAGGATAGCCACTCTTCTCCTCTTAGGAGTATGAGTCATCGATGGAGCATTAGATGCGATCTTGTACGTGTTTAAGATGGTTAGATATGTTGAAAAAAGTGGTGCGTGTGTGTGTGTGTGTGTGTGTGTTGTGTGTGTGAGTGAGGTATGTGTATTCGTTAATACTGCAATAACTGATGATTAGTATAAAAACAGAATTTTAGTTTTTTTTTTTTTTCCCCTTAGGCTTTGTTTGGTTTTAAGATTTTAAGAAGGAAGGAAAAGAAACTACAAGAATTTTAAAATTCTCTATTTTGTTTAGTTGTTAAAGAAAATAATAAAAAAAATAATTTATTTTTTTAGAATTGTCTTCCATTTTGTTTGATTATTATCGTTGACATTTTGGTTTCCATTTTGTTTTGATGGAAAATATAAAAACACATCCCAAAAAATCCAAATAATCAATTAATTACACAAAAAAAAAAATTTATATGAAATATATTCAAATAATAAATTAATTTGAGCAACAAATGAGATAAGAGTTTGAAAAATGAGAGAATGCTAAAGAGAGTAACATAATTTTTCCTTTATTTTCTTCGCCTAATTAGAAGAAAAATATTTTTTCTCAATTTATGCTATATTTTCTTTCTATTTTCCTTTCCTTACCATTTTTCTTCTTTTTCTCTAGTAACCAAACATTAAAAATATTTTTTCTTTTTATTTTCTTTCCCTTTCTCCCCAAAAATTCTAGAACCAAACACAATGTTAATGTTACAATTTCTTCTCTATTTACCTTTTTCTATTGCACCAACTCTTTTTTATTATTTTTTTTTTCTTTCGTATCTCGTGCATTAATGTACTTGACCAAAGATGTTACACTTGTATAACACTGATAATTTGCATGTTGGTAGCTGGTACACTTGAAGGTTTCAATTTTTCTATGGTAGTTAATTCAATATTTCAATCCTTGATGAAACGTGTCCCATAACAACAGAAATATCTCTTTTGTATTAAAAATTTTAAAAATGGTCCTAAACAAACAGGTACACCTTCATGAATGATAGCGTGTTGTAGATAAATAATGGTACTTACCAGAAAAGATATTTTTTATTAGGGATAATTACTCTCACTATTCTTGAATTTAAATCAAATTATAAATAACAATCTCTTGTATCAATAATTACCAATATTTCTTGAATTTTGTTTTCGTCTTTCAATTTTTAACTTTCGTTAGCTTGACTAACGGTCAACATTTATAAATTCAATTGAACTTTCAAAATTGCTCTTTTGAAGGTGGGAATGTATTTGGCCAATTATGAATTAATTTTTTTACCCTTATGGTTAATTTGATGTTTTATATTGAATAAATAGAAATATATATTTGAACATTTTTTATTTATAATGTCTACATATATACATACACACACACACACACATAATAAATATTTATATAAATATATTTGCACATTTTTTAAATTTATATACATAATATAAATATATATAAACATAATATGCAAAACATTTATAAATATATTCATACACATATATAATATAAATTTTATTTATAAATATATATATACACACAAACGGCCTGCCGTCGGCCTCTACCGCCTCTATCCGCGGGAGACAGAGGGAGAGGAGAGAGAGAGAGAGATAGATGAAGGAGAGGAGAGAGAGATAAAGCTGAGGGGGGCAGAGAAATCCTCCTCCACCGTGATCTGCGCCCGTCGTCCGCCGCTACCCACCGTCCGATCTAGAGTGTGAGGAAGAGATACCGAGAGTGAGAGAGAGAGAGAGATAAGGGAGAGGACATCAAGAGAGGGGGAGGGGGGAGAGAAACCCTCATCCACCGCCATCTGCGCTCGCCGTCTTCCGCCGCCTGTCATCTCCACCCGCCGCTGCTAGAGAGAGAGAGAGATCTCATATCTAGATTTGGAAAAAAAAAAGTAAAAAGAAAAGAGAGGAAAAAAGAAGAGGAAGAGGAAGAGGAAGAGGAAGAGAAAGGTTGGGGTGGGGGCAGCGGTGGCGCTAGTGATAGAGTGAGGTGCCAGTGGAGGGGGCGTCCGAGTGCGGCTGCGGCGGCGGCGGAGTGAAAGGTGGCGGCGGTTGGGTGGTGGGGGTGGGAGGTGGGGTTTTGTTAGAAAAAAATGATAATTTTTTTTTCAAAAATATCAAGGAAAGGTATTTTGGTCAACTTAATATATACCTATTTTTTTAAATAAAAAATATTTTAAATATTCAAGGAACAAAATAAACATTTTACTACTTCCGTCTATTTTATCAATAAGTTCACAAAATTTAAGGGGGTATTTACCAATACAATGAAGTGTTATTTATAATTTGACCTAAATTCAATGATAGTGGGAGTAATTATCCCTTATTATTACTTGAGATGGGTTTGTGAGCAACAATTTTTGTTTATTTTTTAAATAATAATGGGTTTCTTGGCCAGTTAGTTGTTTTGTAATCCCCAACTGCTATTGGCTTTTGCATTTTGGCTGGAATGTTACAAAATGTGATGATAAATGTTTTTTCCAAATATTTATTTTGTACTCTGGGCTCATCATACACATACATTATACAAAGTGTAGAGCCCAAAAGTTTGCTCCTAAAGTGAGCGTAACACAATTTATCCAATCAACTTCAGGGGTAGGGCAAAGTGCATTTAGGTATAGTGTAATTATAAGTTAATTTTTATATTTTTGAAAATTATAAATACTATTTTGATGTTTTTGTTAGCTTAATAAAATTTGTCTTATATCAATGTGGAATATAATTTTGAATTGCATTTTTGGTGTTTTTGATATAATTTTGATATGTAACTCATATGATATTTATAAGTCCAAAATACAAAAATTATATCTTTAACACATTTAGCCAATCATTTTGCCGCCCGTCAACCCAGCTCTTCCTGTCGCAGTCTTCTCCTCTAGTATAGAGACTTGTTTCGGTGGGCTTTTCTTGATCCCTTTTTTGATGTTGTTGGAGTCTCCTAGCCAAAACCCATGTCCTACTAACGGTTGGAAAATTGAAAATATTACATTCTGCCCTCGGAATTTCACATAAAAAAATAATGAATCCTATCTGTGAGACTTTATTGCGGGACGAAACATACTTTACGAAAGATTATTGTAATTTTTCAATAATCATAAATTATGTTATAATTGAGTAAAAATATTTTTTTATTTCAATCACTTATTAATTACACATAATATATATTAATGAGTGAAAAAAAATATAATATAATTTGTATTAGAGAATTCGAACTACAGTTTTATATTCATATATAATGAAATGCTGCCCTTGTAAACCGCTTCTTAATCCCGCGATTTCGCATATAATAACAAAAATTCATGGCGCCAATGGCCAAATATAATAAAGTTCCAATTTTTATACAACTAAAAATTCCTAACACACATTCCACCACTTTAAAATTAATTAAAAACTTTTTTTCAAAAAAACAAAACGAAAACTAACAGCAGTGGACACGAGGTACGAGGTGAAGGAACCACCTCACTCACCCCATCCCCCCCACCACGTGTACACCCACCCACCCAACCCCCGGCTCAGAATCCGATGGGTCAACATTCCAAATCTTCCCATGCATCCCAAAGATACTTTCAAACACGCCGAGCCGCCACGTATCCCTACTTCTAGACCCCCTACCCATGGGCCCCACACATCGAATACTAATCCACCCGCCACGTGTCCCCTAGCCCAATCCCAACCGCCCACGTGATTCGGTGCATTGTCCCCGCCCCGTCATTAAAATTTTCCTTTTTTTTAATTGACCGCCGCAATTCGCACCACGTGGCGCCCATCGGAGCCCGCGTGTTATTTAACGCCCCGACGGTTCCGATTTCATTTCCTCGCTTTCTTCATCTCATGCAGCGTGTGTTTGTTGTTGTTATTCTTTTGGTGTGATTTTTTGTTTTTTTGTTTTTGATGAGCGATAGGAGATGATTTTTGATGGTCTGAGGCAGGGATCTCCGGCTCTGGAGGGTGGTTGCCGCCGCCGGAGCGATTTACCGGATTTGAGAGGTGGTGAAATGGACAAATCTAGTAACAGTAGTTTTCGCCGGAAGAGGTTGGAGCTCCGGCGGGTGAGATCTCTCTCGCTGGAAAACTCCGCCGGCGGAGATCCGAAGAAGAAGAGATCGTCGGAAGTGAACAAAAAGGAGACGAAATTGATAGAGGACTCGGTGGTAGTTCAGTTGCCGGAAAACGACGTCGCAGAAGGGGGATCTAGGGATCTGGCGTGCCTCTCGCACGGAACGATATCGGTGATCGGGCGGAGGAGGGAGATGGAGGACGCGGTTGCGGTGGAGTTGGGTTTCGTGAAGAGAGGTGGGAGGAGTTATGATTTTTTTGGGGTGTATGACGGCCACGGGGGGTGGCGCGTGGCCAGCGCGTGTGGGGAGATGCTGCACAAGGTGGTGGCTGAAGTGGTGGTGGAGGAGGGTGGTGGTGGTGGTGGTGGTGATGGTGAGGGGATTGACTGGGGGAAGGTGATGGCGGCGGCGTTCAAGAGGATGGATGAGGAGGTGAATAAGAGCGGCGCGGCGGTGGCGACCACGGGGTCCACGGCGGTTGTGGCGGTGGTCGGCGAGAACGAGGTGGTGGTGGCCAACTGCGGCGATTCAAGGGCGGTGCTCTCGCGAGGCGGCGCCGCCGTGCAGTTGTCGGACGATCATAAGGTATACATATGCGTACATCAAATATGCATGGAAAATATTGTAGTTTTATATTCCGATTTTATTATTTTGTTTCTACTGATTTATCATATGAGAAACCCTTTTCACGCGAAACTAAACTGGACTTTCACATTGCTAGGATATTAAACATATTTTATCATCTAAAATAACAAATTACTAATAATATTTTGTTAGGTCACTTAATTTTGTTTTTGGATATATATATATATATATATATATTTATGTATATCGATTTGAATTTTGATAACAATAACTTCCTGTTTAATTTTGTTGATTGATTGTTATGGATCTCAATTTTCCAAACTTGATTATAGGCAACAAAAGGAAACTGATGCATCCAAACATTTGGCATTTTTTATCATAATTTATCACCCCTTTTGGGCAATAAAATCGATCTTGCAATATATTTGTGAATAATATTGGGAATATCGATTATGATGCCTCGAACCCTAAAAATAGCTTAATTTCAACGGGTGATTTATCCCAAAAAAAATTGTTTTTCCTTGATTAGGTTTTGTAAGATTGAAATTATTTCATTATATTTTTAGATAGTTTGAACTTTATTTTGGAGTGCCGGAAGCGCTATTTAAGATCAAATTAGTAAGGTTTTGACAGCAAATATTTGTTCACAAATTACTTCGTTGATTTATTTTTAATGTTTTTCGATTTGTTCTCATTTGTGGGGTTTTCTTTTACTCTCTCTTTACCAAAATCTAGAGCTTATCTTTCTGAAGATGGGCTCACTAGAAGTTACCTAATTGCGTATTTCTCAACCAGTGATTTCGATTAAGTTAATGATGATTATAATTTTATTTTTTTTATTACTTTTTTGGAGATGTTATATCTAAATCCAACGGTTAAAAAGGCAAGTTGGGCAACTGGGTAATATAAAACAATTCCTAAAGATGACCTTTCTTTCTTTTTTCTTTTTATGATTAGCATTTATATATGGAGTAATATCTTTTGCGTTTAGCACTAATTTCAATTTCCTCGCGTGCAGTGTTGTGTCTTTTCAATTTCCCTTTTTTGGCACAATTATTTTCTCTCTTTCGCAAGTAATTGTCAGAATGAATGTTGTCATACTGTGATTTGTCTGATTGATGTGAATAGAAACATTTTACCAAAGGAATAGTTGTGTGGTTGGCTCCTTAGCCTTCAAAAGTCTTATCTAGTCAATGCATGTAACAAAACAGTGGATATAATTCACGGGATACCCTATTTTGCCCTTTCTCTAGAATCTCTACACACACAACCCACCCTCTTTAAGGGCTCATAATCACAAGTACTGATAGTGTTGATTAATGTACCAGATGCCACAGTTCAAAATTTAATGTGAATTTATTAGTTTTACTAAGTCGGGGAAAGGATATTTATATATATATATATATGCATATAATACACATTAACTTGCAATGTCACTTGAAATATGTAATTAGGTGGATCATAAAGATTTGTAGATTATGAATTTTAGATTTTATAAGTTTCTTGGAAAATTTTCTATTAGAATTAGTTGTATTTTTGCTTATGTCATATGAAGGCTTAACAATTCCGCTATGTGGTTTTTGAGTCATATGGTAATTAAGTCACGGAAAGACAAATGTTTATAGTTATTGCGACCTATTTTCAGTCGTTCCACTTTTAAGTGGAACTTATGGTAGCTAGAGGACACGAGATTATTTATTTCAAATCAGTTTGTCTCCTATTTCAATGCATAGGTGCACTGCCAAATTATATTGTCTTGTATGCTCATTAACATCGTGTTTTAGTAACTTTAATTTCATTTATTTGATTTTGCAGCCTGATAGGCCTGATGAACTAGAGAGAATTGAACTCACCGGAGGGAAGGTCATTAATTGGAATGGACATAGGGTGTTGGGGGTCCTCGCCACTTCAAGATCTATAGGTATGCTGATAAATGGAAAGACAAAAGATTCTAATGTTCACTTAATTACTTATAATGACAAATTAGTAGACAAATAAAAAGATCCTAATAGTTCTCATAAAAAGTTTATGATTGGACAAGTGCATCAAATATTTGCTAAAGTATCCTTAAAAGAGATCTATTGGACTTGTAAGCTTGAAGACTGGACATGTGTTTGCTGTGACCTTATGCTTTTGTTTTTTTATTTTTTTGTATGAAGACATTTTTTGAAATAATTAAATCTTCAGATGTTAGATAACTTAGATTAGATTGTTACAGAACATAAAGAGCAAGTTTATTATTATTTTTGGAAGGGATAAAAGTTTTGGTCATTACCCGAAGTAAATTATCTATGGAGTTGACAGTTGTAGGAGAGGGTGACTGCTCACGCCTCTCCCACGTTGGAAAATTCTTGCCTACGCCCGACATGGTGGCAACCCACCAATGACATCGCAAGTATTATACACTCACTATGTGATTAGTTACAATCTAGCCGACCCGGTCTAGGCAAGAATTTCCCACTCTCTCTCCAGCACGGCATTTGGTTTTCAATATTGTCTTTTCAATATTGTCTTTTAACCACTCATGATATACGTTTTGTATTTGCATATTTCGTACTTATAATGTCTATACCATTGCAGGCGACGAGTATCTCAAACCTTTTGTTATACCAGAACCGGAAGTTAAAGTCATCAACAGAACCGATGCTGATGAGTTTCTTATCCTCGCAAGTGATGGATTATGGGACGTCGTTCGAAACGACATCGCTTGTCAAGTTGTGAGGCGGTGTCTGGACGGACAAATCGGCAGGAGAAATAATACCCGAGTCGCCCAATTTCGTGACAATCGCGAAGGCGGTGGAGCCAGTCCGTTGGAGGAGATTATAAACGAGAGCCGTGCTGTGGAAGCAGCGGCAGTGCTGGCTGAGTTAGCCATGGCTCGGGGCAGTAGGGACAACATTAGTGTAATTGTGGTGGGGTTAAAGACCCTTGCATTTGGTCAATTTGGAAATTTTTCGAGCTAGCAGTGGAGAACAAAGTTAGAGACTAGTAAATCAAGCTCGAGACAATTGTTGTACAGTTTATTCGAGTCCTATTTTCTCCGGTTTTAACTGTCCTATTTTTTCAGCAGTTTTTTTGGGTGCCTAATGCTTGTCCTTTTCTCCTTTGTGGTGTTCGAATTGGCAACTGTTCTTCACTTATTTCGTATTTGGGAAATTCTAGTTGAAATTCGGTGCAATTTAATCAGTTGAATCAATTGATTAGTGTTTTATTCTTATTTTATAATTTCTGGATAATCTATGAAGCCGAATCACTTGATTAGTGGTTTTTACTTATTTTATAATTCGTGGATCATTTATGAAGATTCGGGAAGTTTAATATATTGGTCATATAATTTATTAAGTTGAATTAAATAAGATTCGAATAAAAATCCTGAAAGCAACTGCTTTTACCTTTACTATGTTCGTGGGCTCTTTTTACAAATTAAAATAAAGCATTTATTTAAAGAAAAGCATCTTAGTAAAAAAAATGGGTTTATTTGAATTTAAAAAAAAAAAAACAAAAATCAGAAAAATAAAAAATAAAAACGGGCGATTCTTATAATCGTTCAAGGTAGCTTTCAATTAAAACACATTTTATAGCTTTTTTAACTGTTACATCTAAATTTAAAACTGTTCAACTTAATAAATAAAAAAAATATTAAAAAAGTATGAATCTTATTATAAAAAACACGATTTGGTAAAAAAAAATAATCTTAACCTATCTAAACAGGAATCTAACGGTCGAGATACATTCTTTTACAGATCAATATTATAAATTTGTGTTAATATCTTGAATTTGAAATAATGTTCGTATTTATATTTTGTTTGTTCTTTAAAAATCTGAATGTCGTCCATTTCCGTGTAGTATTATTTACAATATTCATTTATCTCGAGTCAAAAGGCTAACAAAGACACGTAATAATCTTTCCGTAACATCTAATTAATATTTAGAAATGTTGATATATGATGATTTTTCTACAATTTCAGGGAAAATAGTAATTCTTTTCTTGTGAAAAAAGGCAAATTCATCGGTCGGTGAACTAAGTAATTATGCATAAACGTTGTACATGTGCAACACAAAAAAGGAAATTAGGTAGATGTTTCCTTATTTATTTAGAATAGAACATTATTAACAACCTATTATATGCATGTGCATAGTCAATGTCATTTAGGTGTCTTGTCCTTGTCTATACTATTCTTTCAGACACGTTCCGCCCCACAGGTTTTGTGCACCCACGAGATGTTATTGGTTATTATATGCATTTGGATTGTTAAATTAAGTATAATGATGTTATAATTTTATTTTTAATATATTTTGATATTATTATATTTATATGTATCAATAAGGTACTACCTAATTAAATAGCGTGAATTTTTAAATCTTGTGATTTTTTGCTGGAAGATCCTGAATTGGTTGAGAGAAAATTGGTTATAAGGGTAATCGTTTTCACAATTGGGGTTTGTAATTCAGTGATGGGAGTTTGAACTCGCACCATCAAGATTCTAAGTTCGAACCTTTTTCTTTTTTTGTTTTCTTCTCCATTAAGTGAGTATGTATGTATGTGTGTTGTATTTCGATTGATATTTATAGGATATCGGGAGTTGATTGTATAAAAAAAATGATTAATATAAAAATTTCGCCCATGTGACTCGATGATTTGGTTGTGAAGTGTGGACGGTGGAGGGTACTTCTCATTTCTTTTGTCTATTTTTTTTTTTTATAAATATATGTTAAATGTATGTCGGTGTGTGTTTAGAGAGTATTTGGAAATATTTACTAAGATCTTTTTAAAATAAACTTTTAGATTAGAAAAAAATATTGAAATTAGTTTAAGACTAAAACTATAATAGCCTATAACTTTTCTTTTGACTGTGTAACTCTTAAATTTTCAGATAGGAATATTTAATGAATTGTTTTTTCTGCAGACATTACTTTTTTCGATTTTCCTTTTTTTTTTTTCTTTTTCAGTTCTTCTAATTACGGTTTACCCATGATGATTTAATAGCAAATTCTTTTGAGAGAATACTTTCTTATATTTTGAAAACATATAAATAATGAGGGATTTTTTTATTGGACTATAAGATATATAAAATATCAACTCTGTTGAAAGATATATATATATATATATATACTCGATAAATAAAATTAAATTTCAGCAAAAAAATTTAATGCAACAAATTTAAAGGTAATTGCATCTCATAATAGGATAGAAATCAATAATTGAACTTCTTTTTTTTTTTTATACAATTATCTCGCAATACCCTATAAATATCAACCGAAAAATAATATTATATACACGCACACACTCACTCAAAGGGAAAGGGATAGAGAACAAGAGGTTCGAACTAAGGACCTCTCTAATACCACTTTTGAACCCCACTACTTAGCTCCGAGCCCAGTGGCAATAATTGACCTTCTTGAAATAGAAACTTATTGGACTTGGTTTGTCGGAACGAAATAATTTTTGATATACGAATTTATTTAACGGGCTTCAATAAATTTTCTAAAATATTTTAATTTTGTTATGCACATAGGTTGTGGGACATAAGATTTAGTTTAAATTTGAAATAATAGCTTTGGAATCAATCGAATTAAAAACACTTATTCCTAAGCATAAAATCACCGACTAGGTCAAGAATATATTTTGTAGCTCATACTTCTAGTAATGATCCTTGTTTCCACGAGACTTATTCCTCTAAAATGGTAAAACATTGATTGTCACTTATTCAATTGCATTAAAAGGAAAAAAAAAATTTAATCCGTACTATATCTGGTAAAAAAATCAGCTAAGTAGATTGTCTTTTCCTTAATTATTAGAAATATGATTACAATATCTAATGCTTTAATATAATATATATATATATATTGTAGTATTTTTAATTAGTCATAAATGCATAAATATGATAACTTTTATAATTTTATATATTCATATTATATATAACTCTTATATTTATACATTTTAATAATTAATGATCTCAAAAAAATTCGCCCTCAATTAAATTTCTAGTTTTCGTCCCTAATTGTATAAATGTAAGTAATTTGCACTCAATTAAATTTAAGAAAAAAAATCTATATGCATAATATATATATATATATGTGTGTGTATGTATATGCGTGTTATAGAATAAATAATGAAATATAATTTAAAATAAAATTTTTTGAAGTTAATAAAAAATATATTACTTATTTCCGACATAATTATGAAGCAGGCCCAAATGCAGCTAATTAAAAGCTTCCACAACGCCCACAAGTACGTATTATGTGGTAAAAGTTTGCCTGCATCTTATGCAAACAACAAAAAAGGAAAAACACAACCCCTTTTTGGGTCAAGGGAAAAACACAACTTATTCCCTCTTACATATATGGTAAAAATAACAAGAAGATGAGCTAGTAGATTTTCTTTTTTCTTTTTTCTCACTAGAAGTATTATAAGCACAATATAAAAATATCCAGACACTTCAAATATTTTTATGGAAAATTATATATCTACACCTGATACGGGATATTTTACATATATTCAGGTGGACCAACTACCCACTAACATGTGTACATTAGAGTCATGTATCTTGGGGCTCACCACACGGCCCGTCATGTGCTCAGGAAGATGTGGCAGCCAACTTACTTCGAAAATACACCACAACTCGAGAAAGGACTATCTATTTTGACAACTCCACGTTGTCGAGGAATATACATCAAGCAGATGGTACAATCCGTACCCTAACACTGTTTCTTCTGACATACATTGTGGTTCTTTATAGAGAAAGCACCTACATACCCAGTCACCTTGATAGAGTCATATTGTCCCTTTAGTACACAGGACTATCTTGCCATGTGTGTTATTAAACCCTCTACCTCAACCCTAATCCTTTAGCTGAACGGGATTCCTCATCTATAAATACTTTTGATAAATTCTCCATAAAGATAACTGCTCTTTATATACGAAAGCACTGTTTGAGTATTCACTTATATTCTTATACACTCTGTTGAATTAAGCATTGGAGGGTTTTGCAAATTGCTCCGGCGAGGGACTCTTGATTGGCTTAAATTAGAGCCAACAAACTCTCACTTCTATTAGAAATTAAACAACATTGTATTAATTTATTTAATTAAACATGACATTCCTCCATGGCACTATTTCAAATTCCTTGAAATATGCTTGGGTTGAAATCATAGTTAAACATGTAATGAAATGTTTCACATAACAACAAAAAAAAAGGCGTTTTAATCTTGAACCAAAAGTATTTTGGGATTAATTACATTTTATACACCTAAGTTATAAATTATGTTGTGGTTCAAAGAATAAAAATATACCACAGCATGTTTTTTAAGGGTTATGGAGTGTAATTAGGCCAAAAAAAATTTCCACAAGATTCATGAGTAATATGTCAATTCACTTTCTTATCCATCACTATCTCATGCGTAACCAATTCACTAACTTAATATCAAATCAGGCACTATTTTTTTTTTAATGTATTGTTAATGCTCTTTATTTATTTTTACTTTTACTTTTTCTTTACTTTTGTTCTTGATAATCCATTTAATTAACGGAAAATTACTCGCATTGGATTTGTTTCTGACACTTGGGCCAATCATGATCAAGTGGATTACAAAAATAACTTCAATTACTTGATAATTATTATTAATAATGTGGAGAAATCTCATTTTTTAAAATATGCGTAGACAGTCGATTCGTGCAGATTCTGTAATATTATAAAATTAGGTTAAAGTACATCAACTAGGAATAATAAAAGGCTGTCTGATTCCGATATCAACCAATCACAATCTTACTTAACACCCTTAACAGCTTTAGGTCTGCCCATCTCCACAGGACCGCAAGCTTCGCAAAAAGTCACGTTATCATCATGAGGTTAGAATAAAGCTACCCATTAAAAATAAATAAAAAGATTTGTCTGATATTCTCTCCGTCATTTTGAAAAAAAAATAAATAAATATATACCACTAAAAAGTCTGTCTAATTTAATTTATACAACGCGACACTTTTAAAAATTATTTCAATTATATATTTTTTGACACTTTAAAATACAAGAGTAAGCGTTTTTTAATGAAAACAAGAGTAAATTATCGATACACTCAAATACGTAAATTTTGAGTTTGTTTTGAAATTGCAAGTGTGTGTGGAAACACTAATAATGGTCTAATATGGTGGTCTAGTGATTAAATTTCACTACCCTTATATATTTTGATTGCTTAGATTTGATCAACCTCGTTGATAGCTTTGCAGCTTGCTAATTATTTACGATTGGGTTTAATTATCGCTACTGTGTTGGTGGGGGGGCTACAATGGTCAAATTGCGCCTAGTTGCTTTAAATTATATATATACTAGTTAGGTTGGCACACTTATTAGGGAAAAATGCACTGTACTACCCTGTGGTTTGGAAAAGGAGCACGCTAAACCCTAGGGTTTTTTAATTGTCAAAATAAACCCTATGGTTATAAAAATCAAGTTCACCGCCCCCTATGCCATATTTGTCAATATTTAAATTGAAAGGACAAAATTACCCTTGTAGACATACCTAATTTTTTCTTTTTCTAGTTTTTCTTTTTTCTTTTTCTTTTTCTTTTTCTTCCCCATTGTTCTTCTTTTTCCTTTTTTCTTTTTTCTTTTTTTTTTTCCCTCTCTTCTTCCTTCCTCTCTGCCATTCAACTCTCTCTTTTCTTCCTCTTCTCTCTCACGCCAACTGCCGCCGTCGCAGCCGCCGCCGCCGCCACGCCCACGTCAGCCGCCTCCACCACGGCCGTTCTCCTCCCTCTCTACCATTTTATGGATCTACTCTCTCTCTCTCTAGATCTCTCGATCTCTCCTCCCAGCAAACGAACGGTGGTGGCGGACGGTGGCGGTGGGCGGCGGCGGCGGAGGCTAATGCGAACTTGAAAGAGGTTGAAAGAGGTAAACCCTAAATCAATTTTCTCTCTCACCCTCAATCTCTCCTCTCACATCTCTCGATCTGAATCTCTCTCTCGATTTCAAAGGGCGGCGGCAGCAGCAGCGGTGCTGCGGTAATGGTGGATGGCGGCGACGACTGTGGTGGTGGCGGATCGGGCGGAGACCCTCTCTCTGTCTCTCTCTATGCGATGGCAGACGGTGGCAGTGGTGGTGGCAGACGATTGTGGTGGTGGCGGATGGGGCGGAGACCCTCTCTCTGTCTGTCTGTCTCTCTCTCTCTCTCTATGCGATGGCAGACGGTGGCAGTCGGTGGCAGTGGTGGTGGCAGACGGTGGTGCCAGACGGTGGTGGCGGTGGTGGCATAGGGCGGTGGCGGCGGGGTGGTGGTGGTGGTGTTTTTTTGGGAGATAAGGACATTTTTATTTTTGGATAAAGAAAATATAATTATTTTATAAAAGAAAAAAGAAAATTGATTTTGTAATAATTTGGAACCCTAAGGGTAAAAATGTCATTTTATACCTGAAAAATGAAGTAAAATTTGCACTAAACGCGCGTGTACAGCACCCTATGTCAGGAAGGTTTATCAAACTTGATTTTTATAACCATAGGGTTTATTTTGACAATTAGAAAACCCTAAGGTTTAGCGTGCTCCTTTCCCAAACCACAGGGTAGTACAATGTATTTTTCCCCACTTATTATACGAGCCAAACAACAAAAAAATTAATTTTTAGTTATGTATTTCAATTTTGATAAAATAAAATTATAAATATATATTATTGTTTTATGTAATGAAACTTTTTGGTATTTAATGAATCAAAGATAAGTGAGAGCAAAAAAAATAAAATAAGATATAATATATAATTGAAAATTAATTAAAAATTAATTATATAAGATAATTGAACGTTATTTAACTGTATAACATGAGAGAGAGGAGAAAGGATATAGATTAATAAAAATAAAAGAAAAGGAACATGTAGCGGAGGGAATTGGAAACATGTGACGGAGATAACAAGAAAGAAAGTAAAAATAACAAAACGACATGTGGTCAAATTTGGGATATCAAATTTGTTATTAAAGGAGCCTATCCCCTTATATAATAATATAAATAATACACACACACACATATATATATATATATATATATATATATATATATATATATATAAAGCTTGGCATTTCATTGCCTATCAATTGCATGACATTTTATAGTGCTAAAAAACATATATTCTAATTAAAAAGCATCACAATTGGTGTATAACTGAAATATTTTTTAAAAGTGCTGTATAACTGAAATATTTTTTAAAAGTGCTAAGCCATATGTGTCAAATTATGTTTTTTTTTTTTTGCAAATTTTAAGGGTATATTAATTGAAATTGATGGATAAATCAATAAATATATACAAGGTAAATTGGAGGGATTTTATTTTGAAAAATTATTTGAACTTAGAGTAATATATAAACACAAATTAAAATATTATATTGTTTGTTGAATATTTAGTTATCTTGTAGAGAAATCAACCAACACGTGTGATGTTTTTATCAAATATAGAAATGGTAAGTCCACGAATCAATCCAAAATATTAAAGTCTAACCCAAGATATTATCTTCCAACCTTTACTGCTGAGATCTTGGCTTTATATGTCACAACACCTATGGTTCACCGGTAGTAATCGTTTTGGTGGTATAGTAAGTTTAAGATCAATCAAATTATGAAGCAACTTAAGTAATAAGATTAAGATTTCATTATTGATTTTTTCTTGTAAAAAGTTGACTTATGAACACATACAAACCATTATATTAATTCGTAATCAATTATTAAATATAAAAAGTGACCTAATAAGAACCCATTTCGTTGTTCTCTCTCTCTCTCTCTTAACACCTTATATTTTTAAGAAAAAGCACTTCTGTTGAAATAAAAAAAACGACAACTATTTGTTAGGGCTCTTTTTGAAGTGACTTTTTTAAAAAGTTATTTCGTGTATTTTCAAAAGAAAATACGTTTTTAATTACTGTGTCTAAATACAAAACAATTTCGTTTTTGTTTAAAAAGAAAAAATCTACTATAAAAAATAGAAACCGACAAATACATATATTAAATCTGTTCGAGCGAGATCTATACTTATACAACTGAATTTCCCAACACTTATATTTCAACTATCACTAAGATAAAATCTTCACAGATCAAAATTAATGTTGCTGAAATAATAGTATATAACCAATTCACACTCATGAATATTGATGATATGTTCGGAATTTGGATTTTGATGAGACAAAGTTAAATGAAAAAAAAAAACAATAGAAAGGAAAGCATATACTATAATTATTTGAAGTGAAGAAAAAAAAAATCCCTCCGTATTTTTCTCATAAAATTCCGAGGACCACAGCATAAGGAAGTTTATAAATCTCTTTCTAACAGAAATGTGATGCCGACAATCCATAATTTGTAGCACCTGTATATGTTACTAATGAGTGCTAGTATCATAAAAAGGTATAGTTCGTTATTTAAAAAACTACCATTTGTGCTAAATAGTTAAATACTTATATAACACCACAGAACAAAAGTGATAGATTAAAATAATTCGAATTGAAGTTTAAAGAAAAAAAAATTTTAATTAAGAACACGAAATATATGTAAAAACAATAATACCATTTCTAATATAATGACCTCGTTGCTGATGAGGACTAGTTTAGTGGTGCAGTTGAGTCCCTTTGGACTATGATATCTTGAATTCGATTTCATGTTTAAAATTGTGGGTCTTATTTATACTTTAATAGTATTTTCGTTGTTTGATTATGTTGAAATAATTTAGTTTATACTTTGATAGTATGATTTATGAGTTGTAATACATAAATTATTGATGTAATGTGGCCATGACCCTAAGCTCAAAGATGCATTTAATCAATTACACATTACCAATAATACAAATAATTAAATAGGTGAAGCACTAAAGAAGAACTATATAGTGCACCAAATGAAATAGAATAGTCATTCAAATTTAACTATATATACATATGATTTAATTTTAAAATTAGGAGGTGCATGTACTACTTTTAGAAGTTATATGTGGCATTGCTATTGAATTAAAGAAACCTAATCGTCACATAAAATTTATTTCGTAAGATCTCGTTGAAACTAAATCCAACTTATTTATCATAGCCCAACTAATATAATGGTAAATTATGAACTCTATCACTTATCGGACAAGAAATTAAACCCTGTTGACCATCCCATTGAGGTCCTCGTTGAGATTCCAACTTAGATAATCGAGATGGGGATTAGTGAAACTGAAATTTACAAATCTCAACTCAACACACTTTAATACGTGGAAAACCACTACTATTAACACTCATAAAATGTGTGGCTAAAACACAATTAGAAAAATAATAATAAAACAAATTAAAATAATCAAAAAATAAATAAATAAACACAGAAATCAGAAGACGTGGCTTCCACTCTTTAGCACGCTTTTTCCAGTCAAAAGTCGATTTATTTTGGGATCATATTTTTAAATCAATTTAGTAAAAAAAACCATTAATTTAATCTTATTTTTTATATTCCCAAATTCCAATTGATCAATTAGGCTGAGAAATAAAAAATTGAAAAAGTAATATAAATATACGCCACGTTCTACAAATGGTCCTCCATTAGCGCCGTTGTTTCTCGAAAGTTCGCGCACACAGGGAGCAGGGAAGGAGAAGAAGAAGAAGAGTGAGAAAATATTTCAGTCTCTCTCTCTTTCTCTCTCTTCGTTCAAACAACATTTTTCTTCTTCAACATTTTTTTCAATCGCCTCTATTTTTCAGTGTCATTTTTTTGGTACAGATTCTCATCCACAATTCTTTTTTGTCGCCCTCAGCCAAAAACAGGTATGTATATGATTTTTGTTTGCTTTCTATTTTCTCTATTTTTCTTGAATTTTTTTTATGCGGAAGTTGCGATCATTCTTTCTATCTTTCCTTGTTTTTAGTAGATTTTTTGTTTCTTTTCCTTAATCTACGCAATTTTTGGGAAGAAATGTTCGATTTTAGTTTCGTTTTGTTTTTTTCCGGGTTCTTCGTAAACCCTAGTACGCTTTGGAGATTAAATGCAGGAGGATATTCAAAATGCCACTATGATATGCTGTGTTTTTTCAGGGTGAAAATTGTTCAGTCACTGATTATTTTGTTGATTTTTTTTTCATATTGTATTTTCTTCATTTTTCTGAGAAATATGGAAATTTACGGCTGTATTCGATAAACTCTACCGTGATCAACGGTATGGTACTTCTATGTTTTTCTTTTTCCCTTTTCTTCTTAAAACCTCCTGTTTTCTTCTTCTTCGTTTTTTTTTTTGGGTTCTTCTTGGTATGGATGTTTTAATTCAAGAACAGATTAATACAGATTGTGAATATTTAGTTCTTCCTCTGTCTTTATTTTCTACCCACTTGAAAAGTTCAAGAGAGCATTAAACTTTTTTTTTGTCAAATTTACCTTCATGTATTATTTAATTACCAATGTTTTCTCAATGGAATTTGATGAGACATGGGACAGTATATTTTTCAAATTATTTTAAATTTAGTTAAAAAAGATTATTTATTAGATTAATTGGTATTAATTTTATGGCATAGAGGGAGTGATTATTTTGTCCTGGGAACCAAGCAAATTCAATTTGTAAGACCAGGGCCGGGTGAAGTTTTAATATTATAGGCGAGTTTTCTCATTGTTTTGCTTGTAGCGCGAAAGCCAAGAGGTTTTCTTGGATGCTTTCTTGATTTTAGACGTTGATGCCATTATTCTATATGTTTAAAGAAGGAAAGTGTTTAATTGCGGTTTCTATTATTAAATTATTGCGTGAAGAATCTGCTGCTATGTTTATGGCAATAATTTACTGCCTTCTGACATGAATTAAATTATCTTGTTCTTTCCTTTTCTTCAATTAGATTCCTTCAATATATTCGTTTTTTTTATATTTGTCTCATTCCTTTGGCAAAAACTAGCCACTATTGAATTGGCCAAAGCCCTTCATTTAAAGTGGAATTGCTTGTGTGTTCTGCTGGTAAATACTATTGTTTTGACATTCAAGGAGACGACTCTTGTTATAACTTAGTCATCATATTGTCAAAACAATATATATTTGTCTTGTTAACTAGTGGTATTATCTTTATTGTTTCCCTTTGGAATCTGTGTTTTTAATTTTACAATTGTGCTTTTTGTCCATGTTATTAAGGTATGTATATGGATAGTTGTATTACAGTTGTTTTTTGCATATAATTGAATTTCCACGTGCGTGTGTGTGTGGTTGGGTTAAGTGGCTTTAAATAACTTTTAGCAGTATTTTGTTTTTTTCTTTTTATGTAATTTGGAATTTTTCTTTACTTATTTTTATGGGGTATGTGCATGTGTGCTGTGTTAGTCGTGCTCCGCCGTCATGTTTAACTTGGCTGATCTTTTATTCTGTGATCAGAGACTGGATCCACAGGAGAAAAGGATAATATATGGCGGCCGACGCAGAAAGAGGTTTGGAATGCCAGAGGATTATGGATGGGAGGGAGAGTAATGCCAATGGTTCTGGCAAGGCCATGGTTCTCCCATCTTGTTGCTTGAAAGCTAGGGCGTCTGAGCCTGAGCTTGGTGCCAAATGTCACTCAACGGTTGTTTCTGGATGGTTCTCTGAGCCCTCTGGTATTAGAACATATCTATTCTCTTGTTATGTTCTTTCGTCTCTGGGAGAGGGGGTGGGCCTGCTTGACTCCCACAATTTTGAGCATAGCTTTTCGTCTTGTATTTAAATGGTTTAAATAATTTTGTGATTGTCTGACATGGTTTGCAGACAAAACTGTGAAGGAAGTGCATTTCAACAACCCAATGTGGCCAGGTATAGTGTCTCCATTCTGATTCTGAACAATAGAACCAATTAGTTTATACTGATATGGATATACCTTCTTCACACAAGACTTGGACTTCTAATTATACTCTTGATCTTGAACGTTACAGCATAAACACATTTCTTAGTTTTCTTCAACCTGGTTATCTCAAGTGGTACGATCTTTGGATATTTTGATTGTAGCTTACTGTTTGTTGAATCTCAAATTGAGTCACATGTGCAAGAAATTTTTTTATTTCAGTGATGTGACTTAAGGCAGTTTGATGTGTACTCTCTCGTTATCAGATTTCCAGAAGTATTGAATCACTTCGACATACCAAATGAATGTTATTGTCGAACATATTTGATTTATTTCTCAATCCTGGACATGATTAGTTCTGACTTGCACGATGTGCATTGAATATGTTTGCACTTTTTACCCTAAGTTGAGATTCTTGAGATTGAGGAAGGAGAAAATGTTAATCCTGCATGTTAGCTAATTTTTTTAGTCAATTTCTAGTGATGTTGGTACTTTGTTTAGCCTTCACAGTAGGACTCCTGATTTTATTAAGGCCGTGTGTGATTGTAGGGGAAGTTCATTCTCTGAAAGTGGAAAAGATTTTGTTCAAGGAAAAGTCAGAGTACCAAGAGGTTCTTGTCTTCCAGGTTCAGCTCTTTTACTTTGTATTTTTGTATTATGTACCTCATAATGTACATACTCTTCAATGTCAGTTCTATCGAGTTAGAGTGCATCACATTTTGTCTTGTTGTACTTTTGCAGTCCTCAGCTTATGGTAAAGTACTTGTGCTAGACGGCATTGTTCAGTTGACTGAGAAAGATGAATGTGCCTATCAGGAAATGATAGCCCATCTCCCTCTTTGTTCCATTAAATCGCCGAAAAATGTAATTCCTGATTCTATCCATTTTCAAGCATCTATGTTTGGAAAGAGGCAAACAACTGATATCTCTTTACTTTTCTACTCATCAAGTATTCTGTCCTTGATACCAGTGTTGATCTATGCCTTATATATTTCAATCTTTGTTGTTAAGCCTTCATCATTTCTTGTTGAAAATGCTGTTGTTACCTTTGTATTTGAATTTTTCATCACCACTGCTGTCTAATTGATTTTTCTGCCTTTTTTTTTCTTTCTTCTTCTCTTTTTCCCCTTCTAATTGAAATATTTTATCTTATGAATCATATCTTCAATGCTCATGGTGCTCAACACTTTCTCAATGAATATTACTTAGGTATTGAGTGTCAGAATGTGAAATCCAGTGCATCATAATTTCACTCAATGTTCTCTCTTCGCGAGTTATGTTATTCATCTCAATTACCTGGATTCTTTTATCTGTTAACTTGGGAGATGACCGATTTTTAAACAAAATTGAGAATATGATGTTACATGTACGGAGTATTTAGACTGCCTATTGTGCAGGATTTCAATGGCTTTGCTCTCTGCTTAGGGTTTTGTCCGTTCTTATTCTGATACAATTGTTTTTATGCTTCCGGCTGTCTTCCGGGAAATTTAGGTTTTGGTTGTGGGTGGTGGTGATGGTGGAGTTCTTCGGGAAATTGCCCGTCACGGCTCTGTGGAGTCAATTGATATTTGTGAGATAGATCAATTGGTCATAGATGTAAGCTTTATATTTTTGTGGCACATATATTTCATGAAGTCAGTTGATTTCATACTCCTGTCCTGGTAGTTAATTGTTTTATGTAGTACAGGTTAGCAAGAAATTTTTTCCACAGTTAGCTATTGGTTTCGAGGATCCTCGAGTGCACCTTCATGTTGGTGATGGTATGCCTGATATCTATCAATTGAGCTTGATTTCCCTGTGGCATTTGAAAAATCTAAACATATATATTGACAAGGTTATGGCTGATGCTATTGGGGGCTAAAAGTTTTCGAATATTTTGTCAATTCTGCACTTTGTGTTTCCCTTTCCTTTTTTCTTTATTCTTGCTGGATTTCATTTTCAAGTGTGAAAATTGTAATGGAACTTTAACTTGCTTTTAAGCAATACTTGCTTTTTGTTCAACCTGCTTCCTTTAGAAAATTGGATCCTAGTTAGGTCCTTGGATTGAAGTTCTACTAATTGGAACTGAGGATATTGTGAAGCTTCAGCAAATTTATAATTTCTATTTATCTTCTTTTAATATTTCAGTTTTATGCCTAATAAGTTGTGATTTTGACAGCTGTTGAATTTCTAAAGCAATCGTCTGAAGGGAATTATGATGCGATCATTGTTGATTCATCAGACCCTGTGGGTACGTATGCCTATAGCAAACTGTACCTGCCTTGATGATGATATTGATAATTTTTGCAATATCCACTGAAGAGCTCACTTGGACTATTGTTTCTTCTCAACCTTGTAAACCTGGCAGTCATTGGGCAATCTTGACTAAGTCCCTACTCTGTCAATATTAGCCTTATCTTCAGGTTCTGAAACCATGATAATGTGTATTTAATAACTTGGGTTTTCTATGCAGGTCCTGCTCAGGAGCTCGTGGAGAAACCATTTTTTGAGACCATTGCCAGAGCATTAAGGCCTGGTGGTGTTCTTTGTAATATGGCAGAGAGTATGTGGCTTCATACTCATCTGATTCAGGATATGATTTCTGTATGCCGTGAAATATTTAAAGGTTCTGTTCATTATGCATGGGCTAGTGTCCCTACATATCCTAGGTAAAACTTTCCCCTCATCTTTTCAATAGCTAGCACTAAGTTTTCCTACCACTTTATCAAGTGATTTTGACCTATAATTTTCTTACCCTATTTTTTTAGGCTTTCTTGATAAAATCCTTATACATTGTCTTTTAACTTGTGATTTGCCAGACTATTCTTATAGTTTCTGTATCTGGTTGTCACAGTGGCACTATAGGATTTGTGTTGTGTGCAACTGAGGGGCCACCCGTTAATTTTGCACACCCGGTCAATCCCATTGAGGAGTTGGAGGGTGCACTGGACTACAAACGGCAACTTAAATTCTATAACTCGGAGGTATCTTCTCTTACTGTTTTGAACATGTGCGGCTAATTGCTCATTCTTTTCATTCAAGGTCTAGAGTTTTTGTATCTACTCCATCGGCTAATTTGCTCGACCAACAGAAGAATGTAGCATGTTTCTTGCAATTTATGAACGATATAATTTAGTCTTGATATAGTTATCTTAGGTCTTTTTTTTTATCAGCTCTATAATCTTAATATAGTTATCTTGACGTGCATGTACTTTTTTTTCCCAGCACACTGGCCAAATACTTTTTTTGAGCTACTTTTTTTTGAGCTCTATGATTCAAGGCATTAATATGGGCCAAAACCTCTAAGCTCGTTCATGATCCGGAACACCCTATGCTTGATCATCTTGTTTGATTCTCTTACTATGTCTCTTCAATCAGCATTTGATAACTAGCTTGTGCATTTGTGTGCTGGGACCTATAATTCTTGACGACTGTACAAGCAAAAGACTGTATACATCTCCCTTTTCAATTGAGATGAACTCACCCTACCCCATCCCCACCCCTGGCATTGGCACATGAGGTTACTTGGTTGACTTTTGGGTTTGTGTATTATTGCGCAGATGCATCAGGCCGCGTTTGTATTGCCATCTTTTGTCAGGAGGGAGGTCAAAGGTCTTCAGGACGTCTCAGCCTCATAGGAAGTCAGCCCACCTATAGTAGTTGCTCTTATCTTTTTTGCGTGCGGAGACGCATATACGACTATGTTGTAGGGCAGATGGTAAAAATATCTGTTGGCACCATTATTACATGTAACAGGATTTAGATTTCAGAATTGGTTATTGAGGTTTTAGAAAGTATTGAATGAACTCAGACGTAATTTGGATCTTGGATTTGGTTATGATAGATAATTTTGTCGTTGGCTGCTATGCATTGGTTTCCTTGCGTTGTATTCGCATCTTCCCAAGTTGTTTTATCAACTTTTTCACTTTGTTTTGTATTGTCTTTTTGTTTTTGTTTTTGGTTTTTTGTTCTGTCAGTCATTGAAATAATGGTGGGATAAAGATTTTGTTTGATTGATTGTTGGTGTTATAATCCGTTATATACTGTCTTGAAAATAGATGATGGCTGCTGCGAGCTTCTTGTTTTATAAAGCCTACGTCTCACGTCATGCCAGATTAGTTTATAAGTTGAATTACTTACTATTACCTAGTGGTAAATGGGCGGATTGGGTTTTATTGAATTGTGTTAAAAATGGGTTGGGTTTTAAATGAGTTATATATATAGAATGGGTTGCAAATGGGTTTGGGTCGGGTTTATAATGGGTTGATACGATTCTTTAATGAGTTCAATGTAAAATAAAATGTATTTTTTCAAAAACAAATTTGTATATTTTTCAACTATTTATTTGTTATTCAACATATTTTTTAATTTATAAAAATAATTTTATTACTAACTTTTTAAATTTGTGAAATATTATCAAATTATAATATTTTTTTGTTGGAATCATTGAAGAACTGCATGGATTCATTTAGAAACCGCTTGAATTCATCAAGAATTCAAAAAAATTTGAAGCCCACTAGAGTCTAATTCGCTTCAATCCATTTATATAATTTGAAGATCTAATCAAACTTAAAACTAATTAAAATGGGTTGAAAATGTTATTTTCAACCATTTTACCACCCCTACCTACGAATCACACATTTGTCTTTTTAAGTTTTTTCTGTACATGTTAAGGAGTAAGTTTTTTTCGTACATGTTAAGGAGAATTTAAAATTGCTTGTACATGTTAAGGAGAATTTAAAACTACACAATAGTTGACTGCTTTACGTCTATTAATCATTATTGAAATTTTATGATAATTTCAAACAAATACATTATACATTAACTTAAATAGATTGTATGGGTGTTATTTATACAAGGATAAATTTGAAAAATATATTGAAAATTGTTTTGTTTTTGTGAAATGATAGATATTTTGAAACAAAATTAAATGGACAAATGACGTATATTGTGAAATGAAGTTAATATTGATCAATAAACGAGAGAAGGAGAAAACAAAGATGCGCACATTTTCCAAGAGTAATCCGTCAGTAGAATAACACAAGAAAAAATAGGCAAAACATATTGATAACAAATATTGTATACGATTGGTCGATTATTAAACAAGTAGAGTTTGAGTCAATTTTTAATACTTAATTCAAAGCTTGAGTAATTTGATATGTTTGCATATCTTCAATTGCTTCTTATAATAATTTTAGTTTCAGTGAAATTTTTATGTCTCGGATAAGTTTGATTTGCCGCCTTTAATTGAGCTCAAAACTTTGACGTTTATTCATGACCCCACTTTACGAAGCGTACTAGGTGGTTCTATGATCGACACACATTTGTCTGTATAAATATTATAACTTGTATTAATTTTGAACGCGTATTATCTACTAACAGCCAACACATTCCCAATGGACCTTCTACGAATTTTAATCCCAGCTTAACTCATCTAATCATCATTAGAGACAAAAAAATAATAATAATAAATAAATAAATAAATAAAAATGAAATGAGAAAAAAATGGATAATCATAAAATCGTGTCTAGGTGTGCAGCGACTTTGGCGAAAAGTCGTGGTTCTGAAGATTCTATCGCATCCTTCAATTCCAGAATCCGGGCACACGCCTGCCACACTCCCAAAACTCTCATTTCTTCTCTCTCTCTCTCTCTCTCTCTCTTTCTCTCTAGAAATAAATTATATTTCTTCATAGTTTGTGTGTAATCGTATACACAAATCAAGAAAAGTTATTGCCGATATTGGAATATCGAAGCTCGTTTTGATTGTTCTAGTGCCTTCCGTTCCCAGCGGTACGTGCTCTGTGTGTGTTCGTATGAGCCAAATACCAAATTTGTGCTTTGGTTTTCTTCTGTTTATAGTTTGAATCAGTTTCGATTAATTTCTTGATTTGCTGAGGTTGAATTTAGTTGAATATGATGCATTTAGAAACTGTAAATGTTGAGCCGTGGGTTAGGGATGACTTAATTTTTGGAAGTTTTGTTGGGGATGTTGTATTTTGTGTGCAAATGAAGTTTTTATTCCAGTGAATTCTGAGAAGCTTGGTAGTTTTGGTGGTTAACTGGAATTTTTTATTCTCGCTTTTTAGGTTTCGAATTTTGTGTGTGTGTGTGTGTGTGTGTTTATTTCTTGGGTTCTAGCTACTAGAATTAGAAATGAACTCAATAAAATTCCAAAGATGAAAAATTGGGCCTCTGATTCAGTAGAAGCTTCTGATTCGAGGCATATAGGCATGAGGCTTCTATAGATATATGGATATTGATTACCTTGTTAGTGAATGAGCACTAGTGAATTATTTCTTCTGATCCTTTGTACGAGAAAACGCACAACACAATGGAACCTTGTCAGTTAGAACTGTTCTTTGATGTTTGCCTATTCTTGTAAATCCCAATACTATGTTTTATAACGAGTGAAAATTATTTCTTTTTCTTTCTTATGAAATAGTCAATCTAATGACTTTTGTAATGAATTTGCAGGCACTATATTTAACATAATGATGATAGGAGCTATTTCAGTTCATTCTACTAATGAACAGACAGTACTTCTGAACCATGTAAGTATCCTTCTTTGTTGATGCCTAATGTTTGCTATATCCTTCTTTCTTCGATGCTGAAGGTTGCTGCATCAGTTGATCTCATTGTAGATGTGTAGTCAGCACCAAATCGATAAGCATAAGTGATCTTCTCAGTTGATCGAGCTGTTACATTTCAGTCGAAAAGAATCGATAAAGCAGCACTTTAGGGTTCTTAAAAGTTGCCTCTTTATGTTATGTTCTTTTGTGCATAAGTGATGCTTTTGCTTTTATTACCAAAAAACTCTTACTTGTCGTGTGCTATTCTTAGTTCACGGAATGAGTGAAGAGAACAAAACTTCTCAAATCATGAACCATGTATGTTATATATTCTGAAAAGAGATTAACATTTATACATGAACAATGATTTTATTTTCTTTTTTGGCATTTGACAATCAGCTTTATTTGCTAACATCTTATCACTGTATTTCCAACCTGAAGTTAATGCACTAGTATGGTTTAAGTTTTTGTGTTTCCTATTGAACTTCAGACTATTTTTGATCGTGATCCTCCGATTATTTCAATTTAGACCTTTTAGTGGAGTTACTGAGCCAAGGAGACTGCTTTTCCTTTTTCACGCAGGCGATGTTCCCTGATTTCAGTTCACTCATCTTACATGGAAACTCCACCTCCCTTCCATGTAAATCTGGAACAGAAATTCCAGCTCGTAGAACTCATGTTTTGCTTTTTCAAAGCCAAGGAAAACTCCCACGAACTGCTGCATATTGCATGCCACCCAAACACGATGATGGTCAGAGACAGAGCTCAGCTCATATTACTGATAATCAAGTGTTTCTCTATCCTGATGGCCATCCAGAGGATGCAAGGAAAGAAACAGCTGCCTCTCTGGTGCAATCAGATTCTGATCTTCGACCAAGTGTTGCAAATCAGGGAAACCAAGAGAGTATTCTTGATAAGCTGAAGGCAGTTCATTTGCACATTCTAGCAATGGAACAGTGGAATACGTCGAGGCTTAAAATGTGTCAGCGGTACGCATTAATAACTTTTTCTGCAACAAGGAATGTCAACAATGAATTTTCTTGGCTTTCTCTTCTTGATTTATTTTTTTCCTTTTATCAGTGTTTTTATATTATTTCTTTCTCGAGGGTTGTCAGTTTGAAAATGCTAGCTTTTTATGTTTGTGGTTGGGATAGGGAATCCATAGTGTACTTTTCTAAAAACTATGTTGTACTTTGCCATAAACTCATGCTACTTCTTATCAACTGGCAGAAATTACTTTGCAAGCGCGACAAACTTATTGCACTATTTGGCATTAAAAAGCCTAGATATTGAACGGATCAAAGAAGAGCTCTCTTCTACTGGGCTTTTGAATTTAGAGACTGTAAATCCACATGTTCTTTCAAGTGTCTCTGCATGTATCCAAATGCTAACGAGCTCAAGATCAGATTCCTTTATTGGCACAAATGTGTCTCTTCCCATTCATAAAAGCTTGGGCAATCAAAAATTTGACCTTGGAAGGACTGCAATGATGAGAAGGGCATCTTCTAATAGGGACCTACTTCTGGGAAAACTTCAAGCACAGAAAATGGCTCATATTATGGTAACAGTTGGCCAAGAGGCTGCGGAAAACGATACAGATATAACTGATCTCATCAATTCAGGGACCACAATTTTTCGCATCAATTGTGCGCATGGAAACCCAGAGTTATGGAGTAAAATAATCACAACAGTGAGGAGATGCTCTCAACATCTGGAGAAACCTTGTCGGATCCTCATGGACTTAGCCGGACCAAAGCTTCGAACTGGAAGAATGAAGGACGGTCCGTGCGTGGTGAAAATCTCTCCAAAAAGGAATGCATTTGGTCGTGTGATACGTCCAGCCCAAGTTTGGTTGGCCCCACAAGGAGCTGGTCCACCACCGTCTCACCTATCCCCCGATGTTATCTTGCAAGTGGATGGTCAGGAATTTCTAAATAAGCTGGAGGTTGATGATTCTGTGAGATTCTCTGATGCCCATCGTAAACAGAGAACTCTCAAGATTCTAAGCAAATATCCAATTTTCTCTGGTGCTGGATTCATGGCTGAGTGCAGCAAGACCACTTATGTTGAGTCTGGCACAGCATTATATGTTAAGGAGAAGAGACGAAAATCTTCAGTTGGATTTGTAGTTGATGTTCCCCCTGCACAGCAATTTGTTAGACTAAGAGTTGGTGATTTACTAATTATATCTCGAGATAGTTCAGATGAGCAGGATGCATCTCCTGTCGTTGGTGCCCATAAGATAACTTGCCCATCTGGCTATCTATTCGATTCAGTCAAACCAGGAGACCCCATTGCATTTGATGATGGAAAGATATGGGGGGTTATTAAAGGGACTAGCTTTTCAGAAGTTGTTGTAACCATCACTCATGCTGGTCTTAAAGGTAGCAAACTGGGCTCTGAAAAATCTATCAACATTCCCCAGAGTGATATTCGGTATGAAGGTCTCACTTCAAAGGATCTTATGGATCTCGATTTTGTAGCTGCACATGCTGACATGGTGGGTATTTCATTCATCCGAGATGTTCATGATATTTTTGTCTTGCGCCAAGAACTTGCAAAAAGAAGAATTGTGAAATTGGGGATTGTATTGAAGATTGAGACTAGAGGTGGATTCGAGAAATTGCCTCTCTTGATACTGGAGGCAATGAAATCTCCGAACCCTTTAGGTGTGATGATTGCTAGAGGAGACCTTGCAGTGGAATGTGGGTGGGAGAATCTCGCTGACATACAGGAAGAGATTCTTTCTATCTGCGGTGCTGCCCATGTGCCGGTCATTTTGGCAACTCAGGTTGTGGAGTCGCTCGTCAAGACTGGGGTGCCTACTAGAGCAGAGATTACCGATGCAGCCAATGGAAGGAGGTAAGCATTATATTAAGATTGTAGTTTTGGTGTTTGTGCTTGAATTAAAATATAATCAATGAATTGCTGCTTTTTTTGGCGACAGGGCAAGTTGTGTCATGTTGAACAAAGGGAAGCATGTTGTGAAAGCTGTCTCGACTCTTGAAACCATTTTAAATAGCCAATACACAAAGGCGAAAGCAGAGCTAAAGCAACTCATGCTATCTCCGGGAAACTAACTGACAATGTTCGTGTAGTACATCCAATTTTCGTTTGTTCTTCTCTGTACAGTGAGTGAGGTTGCAATGTAAAATCCCTTTTTGCTCGCGACACGTGGACACGCCTTATTGCAATTCCAATAGATTTTCACCGTTTTGCAACAATTTCAACTCTTCAATACTGCTTCGATTTTGTGCTAAAGTTATAAGAGGAAAAGAAGGAAGAAAGTAAAAAGGTTGTTTCACTTACACAGATGCCGAATATATCGAAACGATTTACATTACATTACAGACGAATAAGTTTCCACTAGGATTCATAACAGCAAAAACTATGATACAATTACATGAAAGAATAAGAGAAACACGCGAATAAGTTACGTGTCTTCAGAAGTGAAATCTGGTTCAGCTGGCTTCTGCAGTAACATAGGGGATATCCTCTCCGGCATCCTCATCTTTCTAGTGCGATTACGTCTCAGAGCTCTAAGTGCATTAGCTGCAAACCTAGAAGCATAAATAGTCGCACCCAAACTTGGTGAACTACCCCCGCCTCTAGCCAATTGCATCTTGTAACCGGTCTTCTTCTTCACGAAGAGACTCTTCTAATTTCTTTCTGCAATAGCGTCTCCATGCCGCTTGTATAAAGCAAGCAGCCCAAGTCCTCCATTGCTGTGAGTAAAACCTAAACGTATGCCGTAGTTGTTTACTGTGCAGTCGTCTGAATTGAGAGGCCACAAACTTCAAATCATCAGCCATTAGAGCAAATGCTTCGACTTCATGAGAGGGCTTGCACGGTTCTGGTGGAGATGGGGAGGTTAGATGATGAGTGGGGGTCTAGAGCCCAAGTTAAGAGCTCTTCACCACAAAAGTCGCCTGCTTTTAGATAATCAGAGTTGAAAAAGCCTGTCCTTCCTCCATTCGTGGTCACTGTCAACAATTTTCCACGCATAATGAACAACATCTCATCGACCGGATCACCCTCCCGCACAATGTAGCTATCTTCGGTGTAAAGTACTGGTTTTCAGACGGTCACACATTGCATCCATGAGTTGATCATCCATCTTCTCAAACATTGGCACCTGTAGAATTATATTACATTATTACTTAGTAGTTTGAATGGAAAGTAAGATTTTAAGGCAACCCTGTCCGGATATCAATACAGGTATCTCATCAATCAATGGTACATTTGCACATGCAAGATGTGGCTCCTAAGGATGCTCTTTTTGCAACAGCAAACAATTATTTTATGTGCATCGGCTATCAAGGCAGTGCTCATAGGAAACTAGCAAGAGGAAGGAACTAGCATTAACTTGTACTCAGAACACCCTTTGAAAGAGTACCATGGCAAGAGATATTGAGAAACTCACTCTCTTAAGTAACGCCAAACAAAGATGTCGCTTTATATCTCTCCTGAGGTCCTTGGGAAGATTACGAATAAGATTCTCTTCATCAACACCCCTAGTTTCCTGCCATTTGTACTGCTCATATCTTCTGATTCGCTCCCTCAAATTATCAGGAAGCAAGCGGTGAGACATCCATTGCTCTGCATCTCGTCGTTTAACCCTCATTTCCTCCAATCTCAGCGTTGTTGACTGCAGATATGTCTGTTCCACCAATATTTGTAACTCGTCAGAATATGATACTAAACAAACCCCCCACCCCCCCCCCCCCCCCCCCCAAAAAAAAAAAAAAAAAAAAATTGTCATCAATTTCTTCTACTTTTTCCAAAACAAATCCAAATCACTCTAAAGAACACATGCGTGAACGTCTTAGTCAATCGTATAGGACTACGAATACTTAAATTCAGAACTTCTTCCATCGAAGAACGGCTAACTCACCTGCATATTTCCTATCAGAAATGAAAATAGCACCAAGCCAGATATGGATATGAAAACCGCAAAGCAAATTTCCCAAACAAATGTACTTGTTTTAAGGTTCTGGCCGAGGGAACTGCAACATTAGACAAAACTAAAAATCATGTACTGGATTAGGAACTCTACAAGCAAAACATAGATCATAGATCCACCAATAGGCACCTAATCTCCAAAATAACATTGAGGTGCTTTCCTCCTTGCATTTCCATTTTACCAACAAAACATTGTGAAATCCACCAAAATATAAGGAAAAGAATATGAGATTTCCACAATTCAGCAAGAACAAATAGGTTTCAGCCATGTTGGAATCGAATGACTCAGCACCACTGCTGAAGCAGCCGTCACTCTCTCATCATTTTATTTATTTAGTTCCTTTCTCTCTCTCTCTCTCTCTCTCTCTCTCTCTCTCTTTTGTGAGAGTGTGTGTGCGCGCGAGTGTGTGTGGGGTGGGACGAGATTTACTAGGCATCATATCATGAAATTAAGATCACATGGCTAATGTACCATAACAATTTGTTCTTTAAATCCTACAGTCTGTCAAAACTAGAGAATCTCATATACTCACAGTCAAATCCACATGCCCTTGTGGGTCTACCCGTAAAGGGGAGGCAGTATAGAAGAAGATTAAAGGAACACCTACAGTAGAAAATAATTATCACTTTTTTCCTTATTGACACTAGAAGAAACCATCATGCGCTGCTAGTCATAAGAAGAAGTACCATTATTTATGCCATCGAGAAGGAAGCACATTAAATCAAGGAGAACATACCTTAAATTCTGTAGTCCCCACCAAAAACAATAAAAGAACTTCTGAGGAAAATCTTTTGATTCAACAACACCAGATTGAAGGGCTTCAAGAAATATCCCAAAGTCAAAAAGCGTAGCATTAGCATCCTGTACAGGGCAGGAGTCGTTCAACAGTTGTATGAATCCTGTGTGATCAGCTTCACAATAAAATGAAGAATGTTTACACGCAGATTCTTTCCCACAAGCTCTCTCCCAGCAAGTAGTTTCACGTTCTATGGAAAACAAATACCAAAAGGCTCCAAGCACCTAAATCAAAGATGGTAATAAGTACAAATAATTAGTGTAGGAAATTGACCCATTGTCATATTTAGGGAAAGATTCATAGTCCTCAGCCCTCCACCAGCAAGATTCCACCCAAGAATCATCCCACCTGGACTCAAAGATCAATAAAATGCGCTGAAGTATAAACGAACATAAACTCGAAGAAAATAAATATAACCGATTCAAAAATTAAGGATGCAATGATGTTCAAAGGAAAGCATAAAAGAAGTGCAGTTCAGTTGAACAAACACGAAGCTTTGTGGACAGACTTACATGACTGGCAAGCATGTAAAGGAAAAGATTGAAAGCAGCTCCAGCCCATGCTGTTTCAGTGAGTATGCCAGAAGTTCTTGTGACCTCTCTATATAAAGGATAGACTCGGAGAATCCTTGGTATATATTGAAGTATCACCACAAATTTTAACAAATTCTTCGTGTTCAAAGATCTTGCACCATGCAACTTGGGGATGATGATGAGAATAACAATCTGGGAAAGTTATAAGATGATCAGATATAAAGATACATTCCAACACAACAACAATCTCAAGATGAACTAATATGTAACTATTGCAGTGTCCGAAACAAATGACCAGCACTATTTTGAAACAATACAAGTTTGGCTAACAGTCATTGTTCCTGACTGATATGGCAGTTATAAGAGAAAAGACTGGGGGGAAAACCCACAAGGAAGTTTTTCATGATTTATTTAACCATCCAAGAAACTAAGTTCATGGAGATCAATAATTTTTATCCTGCTTATATAATTCATGGTTACAGTAAAATTACACAGTCGGCACATAATGCATGTAGAAATGTCTGTCTTACCTGTGGAAGTGGAAGAACTGCAAGAATGTCGATTATGAAGTACGACGATAGATATCTCTTTGCGATTTCCCAAGAATCTTGAACTAAGACACCTCTTCCAAATACACGCGACGAAGGTGCAATGAAACCAGTACGAAATTGGAAAATAATATGTATTAGGTAAAAGATATCCGTAAAGGATCGTAGAATGCTGGCTGCGAGTTCCAACTTCCGGTCCAAATCAAGGCATTTGTCATCATCATTGATAATGGGAATGTAAAAGAACAAGGGATCCAAGGAGACAGCAATCATACATGACAGTACAAAAATCTTATTCCATCTCTGAAGAAATGATCCTTGTGGATCAAGAATTTTCTTCCTGGAGCCCTCATCATCTGCCATAAACTTTCCAAATGAGAAAGATCTTAATGATCCTGTGAACCTCTTGATTCTTTCAGAGCTAGTTTCTAATCCTCTCTGAAATTTGTCCGAAACTGTGTATACTGCTGACCTTAAGTCTGGCCAGTTGTGGACTAGACGAAGATTGTTCATTAAAGCTTTTCTCTGATCTCCACTCTTGAAACCTGAAAGGCAAAATCAGTAGACCGTTCAGGAGCAAAGACAATACCCAACTCGCCATTTGAAGACTATTTGAAGTACTCTTCTCAACTATAACGCTGTGTAAACTTGGTAATTATTAGCATGATTTAGTGTTTTTTTTTCTTCTGTTATGGGGAAGTGGAGGATTCTTTGAGGATAGGGAGCACAAGCAAGTAGTTCAGCTGCTAAGTTAGACACAGTCTTGAGTTCAATAATTCATTTTCCTATCCCATTCCCCTTTCCACACTAAAGACAAAAGAAACAAAGAAATCTCTCCCACTACTATGCTGGAAAACTTTGTAATATCTTACACAGTGGCAAAGGAATGGGGTGTAACGCTTATCCTTTCTTTCTTTGCACATGATTTTTTATCTACATTCTTACAAAATGATAGATAGAAAACATAGAATGTAATTCGAGAAATGCCTAAAACCCTCACTATTGCACAGAAATGAGATGACAAGTATCCTGAGCTAACCTAACAAACTTCCCATTTGGTTGATCCATGGTTCCAGCTCACATGAAAGTATCTGCAAAACAGAGAAATGGCTCATGATTATGGGAACAGAAACGAGAGAGACACTGCAAAATATGCTTCTGGTAGCAACACACTTTGCTGAAAAGGTCGCGTCTTAGAAATATGATTAAGTGCCTTCTAGTGAAGATAATTTATTGTCAGATTAAAATTGAACGCACAAACTGAATTAGCTCAGCCACTTGAGCAGAGGCAATCATTTTCTTTAGACGAATTTAAACATAAACTAATACCAAGTATTCATCAGATGACAATTGAGTTTCTTTAAACCGTAACAAAGTTAATAACCTAACAACTGAAATCAAAATCCATAGCATATCAATTGCAAATCAGATTGTTCCATCACCTAACTGAAAAATGTGAAAGTTAGAATCTTTTCATTTCAATCACTAAACCAATTTACTATTAACCAAAGAAACCCTATCATTTCCAACATCCAGAGTAATGCCCATACATTGATCATAGCAGAAAAATAAATAAAGCCTACGCTTTCAAATTCACATATCTGAACCCATCATAATCTTAAATTGCAATTCAGTAGCAGCATTCTCATTTCAAAGTCAAAACTTTCCCAAATCAATCTCCTACCAAACAAAACAAACATTGACTTCTTCAATCGTTATTGTCGAAGTAAATACTATCATCTTCACAAAACTTTTTAAAAAAATCAAAATTTAACAAAAAAAGTAAAAGAGAAATGCAAATGCAAAGACAAACCCCAACTCCTCCCAGAAAATAGTTAATCAACCAAAAAATACCTTCCAGAACAATCACAGCTGAAAACATAATCAGAACTCACCAATTCCAGACCCAATTTTTCCTCACACGAAAATTCAACACATTAAAATACAGAAAAAAGGGGAGAAAAAAAAAAATAAAACAAGCAGCATACATACGGATGTTATGAGTTGTTACAAAGACTAGTCCACGACCTCGTACATCATTGTGTGTGCTGTGTGTGTGGGAGAGAGGGATACATATCACCCAGAGGAAGCTTCGCGGAGACTTCTCGTTCCTCCAATTTTTTGGAGTGATTTGTGAACTACTTTTTCAGTAAATTTTTGTCTGCTAATTGATCAAAATCTTGTGAATTTGCAGTTGGATATTTAGAGAGAGAGAGAGAGAGAGAGAGAGAGAGAGCGATTCGTCCTTGTGAACGAGTCCACCCAAGTACAGTTGAAATGAACGGGGAAAATTTTTGAAAGTCGTTGGTGGGACCCATTACCCAATGGGTGCGACCTTTCTCTCCGGTTGTTTTCGTATCCGGTGGCTGCATTTTCTGAATAAAAAGGAATATATAAAAAGAAATAAACACATACAATATATCCATATATAAATGAGTCTCAAAATGACAAGCATATTTTATTTGTAAGTCACTATTTCATGAAATTTAAAATTTCGGTTATGTAATTCAATTTAACTTGACATTTTTTAAAAAACAAAAAGGTATAAAGATAAAACGTAGAATTAGATAATTATAACAAATAATGTGAATATGTTATTATCAATACAAGAAAACTATTACATAATCCATCAAAAATTTCATGAAATCTGTTACAAAATACTATGTGACGAATTTTGTTCACCACAAATTCGATATTAAATATGTTGTCATTAATTACTGATCATTTAGTTGCACTTTAATTAAATTTGATAACAAATTTATCATAAATGTCTTATCCACTAAAAGAAAACGCCTCATTTACCGATAAATTTTTTTAACGGATAAATTCTATCCATAAATTTAAGTTATTTGTAATGAATTAGTAACAAAATTCAATCATTATCAAGAAATGTACTCACATAATTGTTCCAAATGAAATCGATCACGCATACAGATATTAAATTTATAATATATTAGCCCATCACCAAAATAGCGGCGTATTCTTTTAGTGATCACAAATTTATTCATCACAAGTTTAATTTTAGTGAAAAAGTGTTTTTTTTTTAATGATGAACATTTCTATGAAATTGAATAGTATCCAATCATGTAGTAAGTATTAACAACAACAAAATCTTGTTAATAGTGAGAGATGAAAAGAAAGAGGAAACTTTATTAAAATCAAAGCGAAATAATGATAGTGTATGACCAATTCTACGGCAGTACTGATGGGGCATGACAATCCTCATCAACTTGTTCGTAATATTAATATTTCAATAATTCATTGAAAAGTCTAACGATACTAGGATATTATTTTCATAACTTTGCATAATCATAAACTAATTAATTAACTTATGAAGTTTAATTGCTTTCTGAATGAGGTCTACTCTATGCTTTTGTGTCATCTTCCAACACTTGTTTCATGAATATTAATTGCAATTAATTAGTTGTAATTTAGAATAATTTATGATGTACGATGGTTAACGAAATTTGGGAACTCCATAGAATTAAAACTATTTGATGAAAGAATGTATTATTCTTAAAAGTTCCTGCAAAAGATAAATTACAAGAGTTGAATTAGCAACCAATCTTGGACAATATAATCAAAATATTAAAGAGATTTTAAAATGATTTAATATAAAAAAAATAATTGTTCAACATAAATAAATAAATAAAAAATGGCACATGCCACGTCAAAAAAATGGCTGCTTGTTTGAAAAATCCTCGCTTTTAAAAACAAAAACCAACCAAATCAGCAAAAACAATTAGTACTTAAAAAGTAATATAAATCGCTTTCTTAAAAAGTAGTAAGACAAAGTAAGTAGGTATTTGAAAACTTGAGAAATCATGCAGTTACAATACCTTGCCTTGAAAGTTGAAATTGCTTGAGAAACCAAATTCACTTTGATAAAGCCTAATTAAGACTTAAGAAATTTTTAATGGTGGTTAGATGTTATAATGGGCCTTTTAGTGTGGTTGTATCATGGATGATAAAATGGGCTTTATATAGTGTGAAATGTTTTAGGTCTTGATTTGTAATCTTGACACCTGAATATATATAGTGTAAATATACTTTTATGTATATATATAAATATATATGTGTATATACACACACATATATATAGAAGACGAGATCGGAAGATTCAATATAGCTTTCTCAATTAAGGATTTAGCCTCCATGAATGTTTTCTTTCTCTAAAGCTCATTGAGACCTAACCTAACTTGATCATTGCAGCCCTACCAACATATTAGTAAAGTAAGCTCTACTACTCACTGGATCGGGTATTATAGGCCGACCACACTGTCTTGTATTGCCTGAAATAATTGACAAATTCTACATTCGCAATAAATTTTGAATTTGGATATTCAAAGCGGAAGTGGTTGAACTTAATTAGTTTACCACCATATTGATAGTGAGATACTAACCTACTTACATCATAATTTTTTTTAATATGAAATTTTGACTACGATTGACATAATTATTTATATTTATAAACTTAAAACATTGACATCATGATTAATCACGACATATAACTCGATCGTTTTCATTAAAAAGAAATAAAATTATAAGAAGTAATAAAGATATATGTCAAAGGTGCTAACATATCTCCATGATAATAAGACCACATGTGACATTGACCCTTTGTTTGGTTCTTGGATTTTTGTAAGGAAGATAGAATGAAATTTTTTTTCTTTGCTTCAAATAATAGTACTCTATATTTTCATTGTTGATGCTTTCTATTTTTCTCACTTTTCCTCATCAAAATACTTATTCCAAACATAGCATGATTCTTGGATCTTGAACGAGGAGAAATGCAGTTTGGATCATCTGTTACACAGCGGTGCTGCATCTCCTCCTCCACTTATCAATACACGCCACGTGTATTGGTGACCTGTTGAGATAAGAAAGACAATATTTAAAATTTTCCCATATCATAAAATTTTCTCTTTTCGTATCTCAACAGTTCACCAATATACGTGACGTGTATTGATGAGTTGAGGAGGAGATGTAGCACTATTGTGTAGCAGAGGATCCAAATTGAGAGAAATGAGCAAACAATAAAGATAGTGCAATTGGGTACCAAATTGACTTTAGGCCATGAGGCCCATGACCTAGTTTCTTTGTGTCTTTACTTTAGACTTTAGTTTTTTTTTTTTTTTTTGGATAATACTTTAGACTTTAGAGTTGATGCATCATGTCTTGAACTTGAAAGCATATTAATTGCATTGATGCAACCCTTGGATTCCAAACTGTTGCCCTAGATTACTCCTTAATGTGTCACATCTATTTAAATGTATTTGCGGACTGAATCCTCTACTGCAAAGTACACTTGCGTGAGATATCTACACTCGGTGTATATTCATTCATTGAAATAAAAGATAAAATACTATTTGAAATAGAGAACCTTAAGTGGAATGTATCGGGTGGTTTATTAGATAATATTAGTTGTCTAATTCGTTGGAAATTATTACGACGCTTTAAAATTACTTTCAAATTTAAAATAAAGAATGGGAACTAATGTAGGATATGCTTTTTTTTAGGGGATTTAGCATCGTGACATGCCCATGCCTCAAGACCAAGCTCACATGAGCTTTTTATGATTGATTTCAAGTTGAACAAAATGAAAAGAAGAGAGAGAAAGGCCAATGAAAGGATGGAAATGTATAGTTTTGACAAAAAGAGAATCCCAAGGACTTAAAAGGAACTTTGGAACTGGAACCGGTTTTCAAAATCTTAATGAAGCATGGATTTCTCATCTCATGTAGTATTGGTGCTTTTTTTTTTATGGATCAATTTATTTGATATTATGAATGACTGATTGCGTGAAAAAATACTAGCAATTGAAATGGAGAATTTCTTCAAACAACAAAGGGACTAGATTAACTATTCAATCAAATGATGTTGAGTATGTTTCATCATTTTTTTCTATCCACAAAAAAGTTCAGATTTCCTTCTTAAAAAATAGTTTTTTTTATACATTCATTATTGAAATTTGATGGACCCGCCTCCCCAACCCCCATCCTCTTTTTATTAATTTATCAAACTAACTTATTATATTTTGTGTTGCTTTTGTCCTTTCAAATTACAAAGTATAACAAATCAATTCATCATAATGAAAAAAATAAATTAGTTAATTTGTTACATTTTTATAGTTGAAGGAAATAAATAAAATACAGGTATAATTCAAAAAGTCAAATTATAATTAACCCTTCAATAAATTAGATAGAATTTTTTTCTTTTATGGACTATATATATTTGTTGACATATGGTTAAATTGTTGCAATCGATCGGATCTTATCAGATTTTAAAATTATTTAAAATTACAATAAGTTGTTGAAATGATGGATAGAATTATTATTTATTTCACATTAAATTTATTTAGCCTTTGGGTCATTGGATGATATACATACTTCGTATACAACTCTCGGCAGGCTGACAGGCGACAGCACAAGCAACTGCCACGTCGCCACTTCCTCTTGGTGACTAGATTCAATACTCAAATACTTGTATATTCTCTCTGTCTCTCCTCTCTGTTTCTCGCTCTAGCCTCTTCCACTCCACAGCGAAAATGCATTTTCTTTCATGATATCATTCTCAATCACTTTATTTGGGATTTCTGGATTCGATGAAGATATTCTATTTGTTTCTCATTTAAGGCACAATGAAGAGAAATTTCTTTAGCTGATTCGATTCAAATAATCGGTTACGGATCTTGCCCCGATCTTCTCTGCGATCAGCAAGCTGAATTTTGAAGGTTGAAAGTGATCGAGCTGTGCGTGTATTATCGGTGTATTTTTCCAGATTAGATTTATTACTTACTTTTGTGCTTTTGTCATTTTTTTTTTTGGTTTTTAAGTTTTAAATCAAAAGCTGCTTTTTGTGATTTGTGTAAAGAAATCAGATTTGCAATTTAAGGATAATGTGCATACTAAAATCGTTTGATTGTTAAATACGTTCTAATACAGTTTAATTTCTGTAATTAAACTGAGCTGTTAGTAAGCACTAAACTGATGACTTTTTATTGAGTTTGCCAGCTGAAGATTCGAACTCTTCAAATGTTTAATTTATGACCAAAGAAATAAAGATTTGTTTGCTGCAGGAAATGAAAAGGGAACAGAGTTTGTAGATAGTTTGCTTAGTATGGGAAAAAGAATATCTGGTGATAAAAGATGTAATTATATTTTGATCAAGTGAAACGGACTCAAAGCAAATTTTCCTGTTTTGGTCTCCCAAAGTAGAAAAAAGTAGGATGTTTTTGGATACACCAGACTATGGCAACTTGGTTTTTGTCATTTTCTTTAATTCCTTATGCTCCTGGTTAACTTAGAAGCCATGATGTTGATTTCCTCTCTTCGTGTTTTTTTTTTTTTTTTTTTGGTTTCTTTGCTTCAAAATCAAGATCAAGGTATCGCTTTAGATGTTATGCAACAGTATTTTGAGGCCTGTAAGTCATTGGGCGGGACATATTGGGAGATACACTGAGGTGCGGCACTTTAGCTACATACGTGGAGGTTTGAATTCCACCCGCTGCTTAACTTATTTATTGGATTGCGACTTTCCAAATACGGGAATGATGATGTTGGATTCTGGTGCAACTGTTAATGGACCTACGGTTGATATATTATGCAAGAAGGATGACAATGGTGGGTATGCCAGCGGAGAATGGAAGAGGTGATTGGATATTCAGCACTTTAATTTACATATTAATTGGTTATAATCTTTAAGATTTGGTGTTTGGTAGTTCTTTCATAATTAAAGATACTTATTCTCTGTAGTCTATTTTAAATGCAATGCAGCCATGCAGGAGGCTACTCAAAAAGGTTTTGGGTGTCATTTTTTTGCATTTTTGTAGTGGGAATGGTCCAGCCAAGATTCAGTTGAGATATATAACTTTTGTCATTAAAATTCAGTATCTCTTATGAGAAACCAAGCTAATGTTTAGGTGATGGTCAAATAGCCTTGATGTTAATAAAGTTCAAAGTAGTATGATAACTAATCCTTGTTAGCGAGACCCAAGACTAGTTCCTGTTCTGTTTCTATAGTAATAGATGTTCTGGAACCTGGATAATGTATCCAAACCTACTAATTGTAGTTTCTTAGTGATGTAGTTGAGGATACCATGTTCTGGTTCGTGAGCAAGCTTGCACTGTGGTTCCCTTCCTGAAAGGAATGAAAGGATTTGTCTATATAAATGCCGGATTGTTTGTTATTGGTAAATTCAAAAAATTTCTGATTGTTCCTTAGGTACTTTTATATGGCTAAGGTCCTGATGAAAATCAGATTTGTGCTTCTATATGAAACATGAATCATAGACACTTGCTCAACTACGTCCATAGTGCTGGGAGGAAATGAAAGAAAGCCACTAAGTGAACCATGTTCTGGGAATATAAAAAACAGCACACACCACCTGTAATGTGAGGCAATTACGACAACATAGATAACAGAGTGAATGTTTAGAATGTCTAGCAATTAAATTTTGTTGTCTATTGTTGGTCCATTTGAAAAATATGATATGATTTAGTAGGGCCTTTTGTGCTCAGAACCGAAATGTTTCCATATGTATTTAAGCTGATCATGCAAGGAAATGAACATTTTCTGCAGGATATGTGAATACCTTTCTTGGCATTTTCTAAATTTGTATTCCTATTGCACTTTCTGACCATCCACATATACCATGACTCAGTCTCTGACTTTGTATTCTGTGGCATGTCTGTGACAAATATTTCTCTTGCGTGATACCTTTTGTCAAACCCTTAGGGGAACAGAGAAGGAGTCGAACTATGTATAAGATTGTTGAAAGACTTGGTGAGAAAACAACTGGTGAGAAAACAACTACCATATAAATACATGCTCTCTAGTTATTCTCCCATTTATGATTCCTCACTGATACTTGTGAGACATGCTATTCTCATTTTGCCATATTATAGAATGGTTGTAGTTACTTCTCAGAATCAAATGCATGTCAGCTTTCTTAAACAATCCCTACTGAGCTTATTACTTTTATCTTATATGAGTACAATGATAATAGGCTTATTATTGTTTGAAGTCACATTTAATTTTTCTTTCCTTATTGGCAGTGAAGATGGAAGATTAAGTTGTGGGTATTCCAGTTATAGAGGAAGAAGGACTAGCATGGAGGATTTTTATGACATTAAAACTTCAAAAATTGATGGACAGTCTGTCTGCCTCTTTGGGATATTTGATGGTAAGCTAGTGCTTCAGCTTGGAACTTAATTTGATGGCTTATTATATAAGACTTTCTCTTGGAGGGTTCAACTTCCACTAAATAGCCCAAGTAACGACAAGATAAGACTGTTCATATTGAGGTCCTCACTGGTTCTTTTTACATGCATCAATAAAAGCTTGCCAATGGGTGCCTGTTTACCACGGTAATTCCTAGAGTTTGGAGAAAATACTCACAATAAGGGAATTGGTGAGGTATTTTGCTTAGTATTCCTTGGGTTTGCAATTACCATCTAGGTTGTTCGAGTTCATTTGTTTAGTATATTTTACTCAAAGGACTTTTAGATCGAGATTGTTAATTCATCTGAAGGCTATAGAAAGGTTGCATGCTAAGGTTCCCGACAACACTGGCTTGAGTATGGTTTTAAAAATAGAACAAGCCAGGTTTTGAGCTAGATCCCATCTTTATACATTCATATCTAATTCTTGAGTGAAAGTTAATGCTATTCTTCTAACACAAAATTTTTCATTGCAGGTCATGGTGGCTCTCGTGCTGCAGAGTTTTTGAAGGAACATCTCTTTGACAATCTCATCAAACATCCTGAATTTATCACGAACTCAAAGTTGGCTATAAGTGAGTTGAACAGGAAAAAAAAGAAGAAAAAGAAAAAGAAAAAAGGAGTTTCAATTATGTTCGATTAAGTCTTTCTTCCCGGAACACTGTTGCGTGCCTGCAAAAGAGGATCAGTTACTTTCTAGCTTCCATTGTCTGACGTGGTCATAATTACGTCAGCAGTACATATCCAGTCGCTGAGTACTGCTGAAAACAAGTTTATGTATCTGGGGACCCCAACCCAGAGTAAATATGACCATTCTGTGTGGCTGCTCCTATCTCTCATGTTATCTCAGCATGTTTTCTGCTGCTGTCCTACCAACTATACTTTTTGTTTGTATTGCTTGAAACATTAATTTCCATAAAAGACAGGATTGGGTGATTCTAATTTGGTTATGCCTCTCTTTTAGTTTAGTAGAGCCCCATAATGACTAATTTGAAATCACACAGATGAGACATATCGACAGACTGATATGGACTTTTTGGAGTCTGAGAAGGACACTCTTCGAGACGATGGCTCAACAGCTTCAGCAGCTGTCCTTGTTGGTAATCACCTTTATGTTGCTAATGTTGGAGATTCCCGAACCATAATATCAAAGGCAGGAAAAGGTACTTGACAGTTGTTCGCTGCTGCTAACTATCGTAGTCCTTGCTGCAGAAACAGACTGTGAATTCTCTTAGATATTATATCAGTTATAATAAAGTGAGCTGTGTGAACTCTTCCATGGTGATAAATTTTTGGTTTGTTTGCTATTTTTAGTGACTCGTTACTTCACAAAGTCATAGTTAAATTTTATATGCTCACTGTGGGTATTGATTTTCTTGAAATGCCATCAGTTAGTAAAAGTGAATTTTTTCATCACGGGGTGAAGATAATTTTAACTTCATAATTCTGGACTCAGCATTTGAGCTGGCATGCCCTGCCGTATAGATGTTGCTGTCCTTGAAAACTGGAAATGCCTGCATCTGCAATTTTGATTTTTACACCATAAAGTTTAATTCCCACAAGGAAAATGATCTATGGCCATATTTTTTTTGTTTGACATGCGATTTTTTCTAAGAACTGGTTGACATGGCTGGATAAATTAAGAAATTGTTATTGAATGATTGGGATATTGAACTGACTTGTATTAAAAAGTGAGTGGCCGTTCATATATAATATCTTGACCAACATTCGCACAGATTGCTGGTTGGTGTGATGATTATATTGAGTTTTTTGATGTGCTAGAGCTATTCAAACCATTTCTTTTGTTTGCCAGCAATTGCGCTATCAGACGATCATAAACCAAATAGAAGTGATGAGAGGAGGAGAATTGAAAGTGCTGGAGGTGTTGTAAAGTGGCTAGGTATGAATCTTCTTATGTGTCAAAGTTTTGTCCCAACTGGGTGTTTTTGTAATGCAGCTAGGATCTTCCTCTCCAATAGGTATCATCGAGGAGATAGAGACAGACTGTGTTTATGTCTATAAAGATTTTTTGCTCATGTGTTCCTTGTCAAAGCAATATATGGTACTTTAGCTTCAATTTTCGTCAACAATAACATCTCACAATCTCATCAATGCAATAGACAGAGTTGTCTTATCATGCTTGACATCATGTGCATGATCGAGTGTAATTTATGGACTAGCTGATTGTTGTATGCTCTGTGTATTTCCTTTTACTTAAATTTGTCGTCTGAAGAAGCAGTTTGTAATTGAAAATGTCTATAGGTGATAAGAGTTCTGAATGTAAGACTCTATTGAGCTGCATCTTGAATTGCTGTCTAATAAAAATTTTAGATACTCAAAATCGTCCAATTTACATCCCTTTATTGATTTTGTATCAGGCACTTGGAGAGTTGGTGGTGTCTTGGCCATGTCTCGTGCTTTTGGCAATCGCATGCTGAAGCAATTTGTTGTGGCCGAACCTGAGATTCAGGTACAGTATGGAATTTTAGTCACCGAGTTTCACTACTTTGTTTTAATGGACTCTATTGTTCCATAATGATGAAACCACAGCCAGAATTCAGTGTGTTGCGTGTTCATTGATGAGCCAAAGATGGATATCAGGATATATGTAATGTGTCTGCATGTAGCAATGAAGCCCATTTGTAGTGCCCATATTCTAGAAATTCAGTCAAAAGAGCCTACCATTTAGTACATACCAAAATGTCTGTTGGAGTTGTTACTTGTAACTGTGGCCAGATGACTTAAGGGCTATGTAATTTACTGGGATGCTCATCATTTTTTGTTGTCACTATGCAGGAGCAAGTGGTTGATCAAGATCTTGAATTGCTTTTGCTTGCTAGTGACGGACTATGGGATGTTGTAACTAATGAGGTAAGTGATGGATGACTACCTTGGTTTACGATCCCTTCGAATCTTTAGTCTACTCGAGGAGTGTATCGCTTGGGGGCAGGGATGGAGCCAGGACGTGGCTGATGGGGGCGTCCCCCCCTTCCTCCCCCTTCCCATCAAGTTTATATTGAAAGTTTTTCCTATTCCTTCAACGGACAGGCTATATATATACAACATAAATGAAAACCAAATGACAACTGAAAAATCCGTTGAGCATTATTATCATCCCTGGCAAAACAGCTCATTCCCCCCATCTGCATTATTTCCAGGATGCTGCCTCGATAGCACTAACAGAAGAAGAACCTGAAGCAGCAGCACGGAAATTGACAGAAACTGCGTTCAGTCGTGGCAGTGGTGATAACATCACTTGCATTGTCGTGAAGTTTCACCACAACAGAGGGGTTCGCAGTGAAACCCAGCAACATCTCGAACTGCAAGACGAACCCATGGAAACCCAGGAAAATAGCGAACCGTATCCGGATGAATCCCAGCAGAAATTCGCATCTGGTCCGGGGGAGCCCTTACGAAGTTGATGAATTTGTTGACACTTAATTTGCAAGAATTTTACAGGCAAATCTGGGATTATATTCGTTCATTCATTGATTTGGTTCTTGTACTTTCGTCTTGTAATTTTACATTGCCAGGGCGTACGTATAAGTTGCTGCTCGTTAAGGTGTTTTTTCTGCTTCGGTTAAACGATGACTGGTTTTTGTTTCTTTACGTGTCTTTGAAGCTTCGCAGGACATACCCTTTTACTTCCATGTCTCGTATTTCACAAAATATACTAGCTATTCCCATCTTCAATGTCAAATTCAAATATCATTGAAAATGTAGGATTTACCAAGAGGGTACTATAAGATGGCGGTTGCCAATTCATAATATCTGATCTAATGAGTAGTGTTCAATTTATTATTGTGTGGTTGGGGTTGGGTTTATAGGATTTACCAAGAGGGTATTATAGGATGGCGGTTGCCAATTCATAATATCTGATCTAATGAGTAGTGTTCAATTTATTATTGTGTGGTTGGGGTTGGGTTTACTACCAACGAGCCTCATGGGGTTTCTTGACTTGGCCTTTAACTAATTAAAAATAAATAATAACTATGTTTTGACTTTGGATAATTTATCCTCCGCAGCACGACTTATCGATAATCGTGTACAATAAATATTAACATCCCACAAAAGCAATATCCCATTTATTTGAAGCAATTCTGAACTAACAATTTTGCGCCTTTGAGCCTGAATTTAACCTTGATTATATGGAGCGAGATTGGTTCATTTAGCCAAGCGTGCCTGTCTCAGCTAGCAAAGAAGAGATGATATTGAAGTTCATTTAAGAGCAAAACAAATCACATGCTAATGCATTGGCCAGAACATGACCTGCAAATGACAGCAAACCTACCTCTAGCTTTTGATATACTTGCACTTGTAGTCCCTTAATTTTAAATATTTTGCATTTAGGTATGATTTGCTGCACATTAACTCTAACTCTTATATTTCCCGGCAATGACTTATAGTCTCTAACCCGACGTAAGGTTTTCCACAATTGAATTGAATATAATGATATTATAGTTTCATTTTTTTAATACTTTTTGAAATTATCATATTCAAATTGAGTTGCTAAAAATATTAGTTGGTAATACTCAATTGGATAGTATGAAATTTTTCGTATTTCCAACTTTAACACTTATGCCAAAATCTAAATATCATAGTGTCTCTAAAGTTAAAAACTTAAATTTTGATAACTAAATAAATTATATTTATTCTTTCTCATTCTTTCCCACTAAATAAAATGGGTAACATGAAATTATAAATTATGATAAAATTTTTATAAAATTTTAAAATAGTTGTATAGTATTAAATATTAATCACGAATGCAAACATGCATAATCACATTCTCGATTCTAATCTTACGAAATTGGTAAATGATAAATTAGCTAAAAAGATATAACTATTTATTCCGTTCGAAATTGAGGGAGTACGTACTGAAAATTTATGAAAGAGCAGCCGTAATCAAATCCAAAAGTTTTAAATAAAGAAGAAAACCCAATTGACTAGTTAAAGTAACTTTGGTTAAGCCTCCAATGTTAGTTAACCATGGTTAATTCCAAACTCTAGTTATTTGTTAACCCACGGTTTGGTCTAAAACATAAAAATGAAACCCTACACCGCCCCACATTTTCAATTTCAGATAATTGTTTGGGCATTTCAGATTTCTTCTTTTCTCTTTGGGGACTTTGACTACAAACTTTTTGCAGTCCCCCGTTTTTCAAATTGGTGGGAAAAAATATGAAATAATTAAAAAGAAAATTCCTGACGAATTTCAACTCTCTACCGGATTCAAATTCCGAATTTGAAGGGTAAATTTCTCATTTAATCTCTTGTTGTCTACTGAATTTTATCTGAAAATTGGATTTTTTTGATGCTGAATCTAGGGTTTGTGAACGGTGTTCGGATGTGAAAGTTTGAGTTTTTGTTTGTCGATCGTCACAGATCCATTGTAGTGGTCTATTTTTGTTGGCTTTTGGTTCTGATTTGTGAAGTTGAGCCAATTTTGGTGTGTTTTTGTTGGTTTGAATTGTCGTTTTCGTTTAATGCTGCTGAAATTGAGTTTATGATGTGATAAGGGTTTTTGGCCCGGGACGTAGTGATTTGATGTAATGTGCTTCTAAGAAGATTCTCGCGCTTAAGTATTCTTGTGGCCTGCTTCTGCTTTTCTGTAATTTTGTTGCTGGACTTTAATGGGAATTGGAATTAGATATTTGAATAAAAAGAAGCTAATGCGTATTGTAGTTACTAGTTTAGCGAATGTTGTGAAGCTCAGATTGTTGACTGATTTTGAATTTGTGATGCAGTGATGTTATGTGCATAATTAGTATTAGTTTGCTAATGTTGTGTGGGTAACTAGTGATGTTGATTATGGCAACACTTCATATGTATGTAGAGTAGCAACCACTGGCACTTGCCGTCTTTGCTGCTTCTGCATCGTCAGGCAATGACCTTCCGTCATCTCCACCACCTGCCACCATGCATGACTGCTCCCTAGTCTTGGTCCTGACCAATCTAATGATTGAATGTTGGATGAATAATTCATGCCATTCCTATAGAAATTTTAAGTTGCGATGATATGTTTCTCAAGCATGAAGGAATTGGCCCGAGAGGCTTGCCCTATTAAAGTCGAACCCAAGCCACACCCAGCTTCAATATTGAAGTGATTCTTCTGCTTCTCTCCGCTTCATCTCTCTCTCTCTCTTATTTATAAAGAGTTTGCTAACAGGGACATGGTGAGCTGACATGTCTCTTTTCTGTTTCAAGAGTTGGATCAATTTCAGACTTGAAGTGAATACAGTTTAACCACCATTTTGGGCTGAACCGAGTGTGGTAGCTCTGTGGAAGTTGTGGAAAATATGAATGCAGGGGGATTCAAATTATGACATTAGGATATTTGCAGACATAGTTGCTGCTTAGCCGTTTTTCTTCCTACATAGATCTCAAGGAGAGAAGGTTATATTTTGAAACACAAATTCACCATACGGGATTCGAATTCCGAGGCCTTTACTCCTTATAAAGGAGTATGGATATCTTACATGAAGTGAATTTGAAAATGTATGGACTTCTTTAAGAGGCTTCTGTTAGGCTTTGTGATTGACTTAAGCTTGTGATTTGGTGAACCTCTTTCCCTTTTATGTTCGGATTTTGAAGGCCTCGAGAGTCGCAATCCACAGATTTGGTGCTTGTTATTCATGGTGTGTTTGCAGGTGTTACTGGAACTTAGGATGCGCTGATACAAATATATTTGACTTTACTTTGTATGAAAGTCAAGGGATCAATTTTGTAGAAAACTGATTTATAGACAACAATTGCATTAACACTTCTCTATGAATATTACTTTCCTTTCCATCTGAGCATTTAATCTACTGTGTGAGTTTGTTTAATTTTTCTGATCACTTCTGTTCTGACTTTTGCTAATTGATCAGGTACTTGATAATTAAGATATAAGACAATCTGTCATGTGCAGAGCTCCTTAGTAGCCAGACCTATACATTTTGGTTGTGTTCAATTGGTCTTTGGTTTTCACATGGTTGTAACGGTCACTGGAAGGACTGTCAATAATAAGGTAAAAAAAATTTGAGAAACAAACTTTTCGGAGAAGTATGGAGTGCAATAGAGATGAAGCCCTCAGGGCAAAATCGATTGCTGAGAGCAAGTTAGAAAAAAAGGATTATGCTGGAGCCAAAAAATTTGCCTTGAAGGCACAAACTCTATATCCAGGGTTGGATGGTATTTCCCAGATGTTGACAGCACTTGATGTGTACGTTTCTGCAGAGAATAAGATAAGTGGGGAAATTGACTGGTATCTAGTGCTTGGCGTGGGCCCTTCAGCTGATGATGAGACAATAAGGAAACAATACCGGAAGTTGGCTCTGATGCTGCATCCTGATAAAAATAAATCAGTTGGTGCCGATGGTGCATTTAAGCTTATTTCAGAGGCCTGGACTTTGTTATCAGATAAAGCTAAGAGGTTGGCATATAATCAAAGGAGAGGCTCCAGAGGATTCCAACAGAAAGTTCAGATGAATGCTGGTGGTCCATCAGCAACATCCAGGGCGAATGGAGTTTTCACCTTTGCGAGCAGGACAACTTCAGCTCCAAAGACCCAAAACAGTAGCACAAAGGCACCCTTTACGTCAGTTCCGAAAACCCAAAACAGTACCTTTACGTCGGTTCCAAAGACCCAAAACAGTACTTTTACATCAGTTCCAAAGACCCAGAACAACAGCGGGAAGGCACCCCATACACCAACTCCTACTCCATCCTATCAAAGAAGTGACACTTTTTGGACTATCTGTAATAGGTGCAAGATGCATTATGAGTATCTCAAGATGTATCTCAACCAGACTCTCCTTTGTCCCAATTGCCGTGAAGCCTTTAAGGCTTCTGAGACAGCTCCACCTTTCAATTATTCCAAATCTTCTAATCAAGTTCCTCGGCAGCGACAGCATACTTCAGGTGATCGCATCCCTAGTCGAAATTCTTATGATCCAGTAAGAAATGTTCCATCTGCGCAAAAATCAGGACCAGGTCATGCTGGTGTAAATTCATTTAGATATCCGCTCTACCAGCAGGATCCACTTTCTGGATCAGTTAGTGCTGGCAGCACAGATCCTTCTATAGCTGCAAAAGCAGCAAATGTTGTTCAGCAGGCACAGGATAAATTGAAAAGAGCATATACTGAATCACATGCCTCTCCGGGGTGGGAGGGATTTGTCAAAAAGCAAAAATTAGATGGTGATAGTAGTCGATATGGAATGAACTATAATATGGCCCAGGGAAATGGTGGCTTTCGGGATGCTAGTGCGAGTATACCGGGATCAAGGATTTATGGTTTTTCTGGTGTTTACCGACAGCCAAACAGCACGAGAGATTTGACACCAATGGAAACTCGTAAGATGCTGATTGCAAAGGCGCGAAATGAGATTCTAAATAAGCTGAACATGTGGAGATCAGAGCCAACAGCAAAGGCTGCTGACAAGGTGAAAGTGATGAATAAAGAGAGACTTAGAAGCGCTGCTGACATTGAAAGGCGCAATCAAAATGGGAAAAGTGACTTGTCTGCTACCAAGATAGCTGATCAATCAAGGAAGGGCCACGTTAGCAAATCTGCTGGTAATGCAGGATGAAGAGGATTCTGCAGCTGCATCGATGAGTGTTCCAGATCCTGATTTTCATGATTTTGATCAGGACAGAGCAGAAAGTTCTTTTGGTGATAATGAGGTTTGGGCTGCTTACGATGATCGTGATGGTATGCCACGTTTCTATGCTCTGGTTAACAAGGTGCTTTCTAGGAAGCCATTTAAGTTGAGGATCAGCTGGCTTAACTCGAAAACCAACAGTGAATTCGGCATTGTAGACTGGGTAGGCTCGGGTTTCTATAAAACATGTGGACAATTTAGGGTGGGCAGATACGAGAACTGCAAATCAATCAACGCGTTCTCTCAGAAGGTTAGTTGGTCAAAAGGCCCACATGGGAGCATCCTAATACTCCCCAAAAAGGGTGATGTTTGGGCGCTCTACAAGAATTGGTCATCCGATTGGAATGAGAATACCCCTGATGAAGTTATACACAAGTATGACATGGTGATGGTGCTTGATGACTATAACAAGGAACAGGGCGTACGTGCGGCCCCTCTTGTGAAGGTGGTTGGTTTCAAGACAGTATTTCGCCCAAATTTGAACCCAGAAACAATCAAGAGCATACCCAAGGAAGAGATGTTTCGATTTTCTCACCGGGTCCCACACATCTTGCTTACGGGCGAAGAAGCTCAAAATGCTCCGAAAGGATGCCTGGAGCTGGATCCCGCAGCGACCCCATTGGAACTTCTTCAGGCGGGGACTGAAGGTAATGAGGCTCCGGTTAAGGTGGGGGCAGATCGTAATGAGGCTCCGGTTGTGCCTAATAGCGCAAATGCTGATGAAGAGGTACTGCAGAATGTTCCTAGTAGTAGTTCAGATGAGACTGCCGATAGGGCTAATACAAAGTGATGAAGCCTAACTACTATTGGATATTGGCATTTTGATAACAACAGTTACAATCTGACAGATTTTTGTTATTGGTTTTGTTCTCATGTGATGAGACTTCAAACATGGTGACGGGCTATCGTTTCCAGTCAGGTTTAAGCGACCCCAGTTTCGTCTCTAAAATTAATAAAGCCGAGAAGACGAAAGAAAAAAGCTTCGTGTTTTTGGTGGGGAGCGAAAGCAAAGAAGAGGCTCTGCAAGTGGTGAAAATTGTTAAGATAAAGAGGTCGTTATACATTTTTGTTTCTGGTGGTTCTCATTGTGCCGTCGAAAACATGTGAATTGAATTCATTCTGTTTAGATGATTAATAGATTTTTGTATGGGGTGAAGTTAATATCTATACTTTGCAAGTAGCCTATACATGATAAAGGCTTTTGGCTGTTTTATTGAAATTTGTGAATTGCATCCTGCAACTTTTTCACTCATCTCCTCATTGAAAGGTAACTGATCGATATAGTTGTTGAATTCAATGCTGCTGGTGTTTTGTTGCTCTCTCTCTCTCTCTCCCTCCCACAAATATGTATTTAGTATGAGGAGCGAGTTTAAATTTTGTTATTTTCAGGGATAGAGCTTTCAATTGCAGTCATATGTGTACATATGCATATGTGTGTGTGTAATCTAGCTTAATTATACAAATTTGAGGAGGGCAATTATATGTTTCAAGAAGGAAATACCAAACGCGCCTGTAAAAAGAAAAGGAAATAACCAAACGCTTTAGAATCAATTTTTAGAAAATGGTTATTATTTGTGGACGCTAATCTTTTTAATTGGTATCCATCAATCATTGATCTGATTTATATCTATTACCCAGCTTATCAATTTAGAAAATGCTTGGATTAGGTAGCAAGATTATAATGGCATTTTTAAATTAAGAACTTGACCTAATTTAATGTTACTTCACATGTGCCTTCATGTGTAATCCAAACCCTTAATGATTATTCAATATTCATTATGCACGTGTTGGCTGTCTGTAGAAGTCGCTTCACCTTCATGGAATTATGAATAAAACAATTGAATTGAAAGGGTTCGCTTTCATGTTGGCCCTCTGCAGATTCGAATTCAGCCTAATCGGCCAATAGATCGAAAACCAGTTGGTTCACCTATATAGACTATATATATGTATGCATATATTCTGCAAATATTTGTGATTCAAAAACCTTAAATCAATCTAGAAGAAACATATGACCATAATTATGAAACAATTAAGATTAATTTTGATTATGCACCAATGTCAATTCATTATAGGGAATTGTTATTGGCACTTCAAAATTATTATTGACACTCGATTTTTATTTTTTGTATTGAAAAATTGGCTAAATTGCCCATTCATCTTTAAAACACTATTTTTATTAATTTCTATTACATAACTTTGTCTTTATTGTTAATCATATTCACATTTTGGTTATGAAAAACACACGAGATCACAACCTTAATATAAACTCTTCAATTTTTTATTTTATCTTTCTTTTTCGTCCCACTTAATGCAATATATATATATATATATATATATACATACATTACTAACAAAAATTTTCAAGTCATATATGAAACTTCTAAGATATATACGAAAATATGAAATAAAGGAAAACAAGTTAAATATATAAAAAAGTTGGGTGATAAAAAAAATCAAAAGATATTGTGTAATTGTGTTGATATTCAAATATACAAAAATATTTGGTAAAAAAAAAACAAATTGTATAGCCCCATTAATTCTGTTTCTCCTCAACATTATCTAACTTCAAATAAACAAAAAGTCTTGCAAAATAATAATAATAAAATAAATAAATAAATAAATAAAGAAAAGGAAAAAGAAAAGAAAGATGAGTTTTATGATTACAATCTTTGAGGCATGATATCTCATTCAAAGTTTGCACCAACTTATTTGCTCCATATATTATTCCTAATATATATATATATATATATATATATATATATATATATAAGCATTAATAGAACAATTTGCACATCAATGAAAAAATTATATTACATAAATTTATGTATGCTGAAATTAAAGTGTGAGCAGAAAACTTAATGAAATAAATAAAAAGTATGAAAAGGAAATAAATACATTTGTTGCCATTAGATGGGTTGTAAGAATGGTAGATATCTTAAATTTGCTTGGTATTCTTGGTATTCACAGACTTTATTTTCTCCTCCAACTCAAAAATTACTGTTAAATCTTCTAAAATATTAGCCGCTTTCATTTTTAAGTGACTAAAATTAATATGACAAAAAGTAGAAAAATATATGTAAAATATGGACAAAATATTAAACAAAAGACAACAATATTAGAACAAATTTTTTTATTAGGTCACCATCAAAATAAGAAGTTAAATAACAATTCTAAAGTTATCGTCACCAAAGCCAAAAAGAATATGGCGAAGAATGGTATTCTTGAATGCATGAAACTGAATAATAGACTATTAGGACTTTTTGTCCAATAAATCAAATTAAATTAATGTTTAAAAATTAAAAGGGTATATTGGTCAATTAATAAAAAATATAAAATGAAAGGAAGTGCCAATAACAATTTTGGAGCGCCAATAACAATTTCCTTCATTATATTTTGCTTATTACTGTATCATTTAACTTCGAGAGGAAGTAATGCAACAATATTAATTAATATTTATTTATCATTAAATTACATTTACTATTGTATCTAATTAAGTTTCAAAGAAATTTCTTTTGTTACAAATGTCATGATGCTATTCATCTAACATGTTGGGAACAAAACACAAAATGTGCAGTGAACGTGCATTCATGTCATTCCAGTTTTTCATGTATAAAACATATTATTGTGCGTGTATTATGTGTGTGTTCATATAATATATACACACATACATACATATATAAAAGGAAACTAATTAAGTATAAAAAGATTAATTATAGTTGAATTTGTTGGCAAGGGGGGCCGCTTAAAGTTTAATTTAATAGTTAAGAAGTGCTTTAATTTCTATGCCTTCCCACTAGGAGTTGCTCGTTGATGTTCACGTGCATATAGATTTTAAATTGATCCCAAATTTTCTTCAATTCATTAAAATATATTCTAACTATCGAATTAGACGTCATTGGAGTTATAGTCCAGTGATGGGGGTTCGAACTGACACCATTGAGGTCCTGAGTTCGAATTCTCTTGTCCTCTTTCTTGTCCTTTTGGGTGAATGTGTGTGCACACATGTGTAACATTTCGATTGACATTTATAGAGTGTCTTAAGTTAAAAAAAAAAAAGAACAACTATTGAATTAGACAACTAATGTGTATAATATTATTCGTGTGTACACTATCGGACATGATGCGTCGTCGCAAAAATAATTGTTGTAATTCATCTCATAGAGTGCACGTATATTTTTGGTATATATTTCATAATTAGGTTACAATATATAAGGAAATTCATCATTGAATAAGTTGAATTCATATCCAACAAGGGCATAAAAGTAATTTGATTGGCCCCCAGACCATATCCATTGACTAAAGATCCAAAAAAGTTAAAAAATTAAAAAAAAATGCATTAAATAGACAACACTATTGCCAAAATCTTGACCTGATTTTGACAATCTCCCAACCCCTAAAGTCCCTTTCCACACTTATAAATACCCACGTATTTCCCACGACTTCCCTTCCCCTTCTCTCTTTCTTTCTCTCTCTCCCCACTCTCTCTCTCCATATATATTTACATACCAGTGTATATATCTCCATCACCACTAGAGCTCTGTTTGGCTGAAGAAAATCTGTAAGTCTTCTGTCTCTTTTCCTCTTGAGCATTCACACATCTGTTTCTTCCATTTCAACATGCAATCACAAACACACACACACACACACACACACACATATAGACATATACATACATGCATATATGTATGTGTTTTCTGTGTTAATGGCTTGCGAATGCTCATTTTCTTGATTCATTATGCTTTTTTCACAATTTTCACATTTTCTCTTGAATCAAAATCTAATTTTCTTCTTAATTCTAATTACATAGATTAGAGCCCTTTTTCTTGAAACGCCCATGCATGTTAGAAATTTCGAATTTCGAATATATTTATTTTAGATTTTAGGGCCATTTTATTTTTGTTTATTTTTTTAATTTTTGGGATCGGCAAAGTTCAATTTGTTTTTGAGGAATGGGAGTTAACCAAAAAGCGGTTGGCGTTCGTTCTTTTCAACCTTAAAAATGAGCATATCGGGTTACATTACTTCACGCTCTCAAAGCGCGTGAGAAACACGATCCTTCGTCGGAGGAAGGGAAGTACATTCACGCGCGAGTAGGGTGTCTGGGTTAGATCATTGGCCGTACCTTTTCCGTTACATTGGTTTATTTTATTTTTGTTTTTTAAAATTTTTGTGTTAAATAAGGTAGTTATGGGCGGTGAATCCACCGCACACGTGTTGTCAGTGGGACCCACCCCACGGCGTGATTCTTGCTATGGGTCAGAATTTTTTTAAAATTTCTATAATTAATATATAAAAATTTAATGAGGTCGTTGAATGTGATGGGATTAATTTAGGCAAGAAAATATTTGTAGCAAAATTTAAAAAAAAAATATTGTGGTGAGGTTTAATGATGTCTATTGATGACGTTTTGTTATGCATCAATCACAAGACTTACTATGTAAATAGGAACGAATAAATTGACTAGGTCCTATATATATATAGCCTTAATTAGGAAGGTTCATTATTTATTTATTTTTTAAAATTTATTGAGAATGTTGATAAAATTCATTATATATATAGTATAGTTGGTTTTTTTTCTTGATCGGAGGTGGGGGAGCATGTGAGTTTGAATTCAGAACGTCTTTTATATTATACTAGATTCGATATTATTTGTCTTTAAAAGCAAGCAGTTATTTGAAGTCGAATTTGCTTTAGTAATATAAAATAATGGTCGTTTTGTTTCAATGTTAGTTGATTTATTTCTTGTTTGTGGTCCACAAATAATATCAAATCATGGAGTTTCCCTTCTCCAAATAGGAAAGTTTGAAACTTGATTGGGGGTGACATTTAGCAAATGTACAAAAAGAAGGGATTTTTTTTTGGGGTGGGGGGTGGGGTTAGGAGGCTATAAGACAAGGGCGTGGATGAGAATTTTTTGCAAAAATATATACATAATATTTAATTGAAGATACATAGACAATGACATTGAATTATAATTTTGGTGAATGTGTTAAGAAGTCATATTTGTGTAGTCATCATGAATTTTTAAGTGTTATTTGTCACAATTTGTGAAACTTCAAGGAAATTCCTAAACAAAGTAGGTTTTATTGAACCATCATCTTGGTGTATAATTAATAATAGTATTGTGTTTCTTTTTCAAAGATACTAGGGACTTTGAGACCTAGAATCTCATTATACTTTGGAATTTCATGCATTGAAGTTCAACCAAAAAATGATTTAAAAAAAAAAAAAAAAAAACCTTTGCGCTACTTTTTCTCTTCTAAAGAAAAGTAAACACTATAATTTTTAGTCAAATTTGCTATTTGTTCTCTTAGTTATATATATATATATATATATATATAGTTATTAGTTAGTGGTCACATCACAAGTTACCTTTTGGGTACCACCTTAATATATTAATTTAGCTAAGTATATATATTTAGTTTAATTTATGAAAAATTATTATATTTCATGGTATATTTTTTCTTCACATTCATTTTCTCCTCATCAAAATTCTTTCCATCATCAATTTTTTTCTAATACCATTTAATTTGCAATATGTTTTTTCCCTTGAGATTTTTGATAATATTTTTGACGAATATCACTAGATTGAAGTATTAGTGATCATATATATAAATTCATGTAATTTTTGTTAGTGAAATCATCAAATACAAAATTATTAAATCATGATTTCATCGAGCAAACATCATCCGATAATCATCATTTTTATAAATCGTTATGCGTTGTAATGAATTACTATTAGTCCCCATTAATCGAGATTATATTCATGTTAACAAGTAATTAATCCCACTCAATTATTAACAAATCATCATTTTATCCATCGATTATACATACGATAATATCCTTGAGTTGTGTGTGTAGTGTGTGTGTGTGTGTGTGTGTTACTACTATTATATTCTACTTCCAGGTAGTTTCTCGGACTTGGACATTTTCGTCTCCTTGCGACATGTCCTTTTGTGGGAAACTTTGATTTCAAAAGTTCGCTTTTTCTAATCAGTTTTAAAAGCGTGTTGGTTGATCTGTCACGCTCTTATTCCTCAGGCGTGTTCAACTTCTCGAAAATCGCATCCCCCACATCGACACGCATCTAATCTCTGTCGTTTTTCGAACTTTTTTTTTTTAAAATTCTTTTTGTTGTCTCAATTATTTTTATTATTTTAAATTTTATATTACTAAAAAGCCTATTCGTTTTTCTCAACGTTCACACGTAGTCAAGTCGTGGAAATTATAATAACCCTTTTTAATTCTTGAAATGAATTTTTTTTATTTTTCAGAAAAGTGAGTACGCGTGTGCATTTGTTATACGTGGAGGATTTGTGGCTCTCAATTATTTTTTGAGAAAGTTCAGACAAATTACCATGTATGAAGGCTTTGTTTTTTTGTTCTTTATTTAATTTTTTTTAATATCAAAAAGTGTTCATAATATTTATTTTATTACAACCTTGGTTTTGGTTCGTGGCTGGTTTTTTGGTTTGTCTGTGGGTATAAAATTAATCTCAAATGAATTTTAATCAAATTATAATTTTTTTTCCCTACAATATTGGACTTTCAATAAAACCAATTCTAGTATAGTGTTTGAAATTTTATTTTTGCTGCTAGAATAAGGCTGATTGACTCTATAACACGTTGTCGCAGGTGTGCTGTCTTTCCTAGGAATTCAATTCAATAACGCCTTGTCCAAATCCTCTTCAATTAATCTTCAAAATGTATTTTTTTTTTTGTTTTTTAAACTTATCACTCACCCAATTAATCTTGTTTGAAGAGATGTTACTTAACTCTAGAAATCTTCTACTTAGCTTCTCAATACACACATACGCATGAACCCCCTCTCCTCTCTCTCTCTCTCTCTCACACACACACACACACACACATGTATGTTTGTGTTTGTATTCCTATCTTGGAAGTGGGAAATTTTCGGTTGAAAGTATATTTGATTGATTTAAGATTATAACGCGTGAAATACAAATTTTTATATAATTGATGTACTAGATTGAATATATAATTTTATTAGAAGTATAAAACTTTATCTTTCAAATATTTATATCTTGATAAAAATCTAACTTGACCTTTTTAAATTAAAATTTATATGATATCATTTTCTATACATATGTAATTATTAAATTTTAGTCAAATTAATATCGAGGGTGGGTGGGTAGGGTGTGGGGTTAGGGGAGGCAGAAAATTCTTGTATGAATCCAATATTTGGATTCTATATATGTGTCAAACGATGCAAATTGTATTATATTTTATTTTTATTTTTATAAATAAATTAATAATATTATAGTACAATATGTATCGTTCGTGCATGCACATGATTCATATCGAGCGCATACAAAAATTTTCCGGAACTAGTGCAAGACACTAATGTGGAAAAAAAACAGTTGGCTGCAGTTGGAAATGGTAGTTGGGATTGTGGGAGCCAAAGTACAAAGCATCAAACATATTTATATATACACACACACATACACGCACACATTAACTTAGTCTGAGGTCGTTGAAAAAGATGTCCTAAAAAACTCCCCATTTATTACCATGTCGGTATTAGTTGAAAATTACTGTTTTGATTAAGACATCCAAAAAACAAGAATAGGTTAAAACTAACTTTGTTTATTCTTTATACAGACAGCTTTTATATTAGCCATGTAATGTTGAGTCATCCGAATCTGACTTAAATCATTAATATTAATTCTCCAACAGTGACCCCTTTTTTTTTCTTTTATTTATCTAATTACTTCATATTTGCCTTTTTTAATATGTTTAAGAGTTCTTGTTTTCCATGGTGAAAAGGACTTGTTTGTCCTTAATTCTTCTTGGCACATTGTTTGCAACATGATAAAACCATTTATCTCTAGTAATTTTTTAGTAAGCTACTTCAATCATTTCCCCCTTTTTTTCTTGTTTAGTATGCTAAGTAATATATGATGTTGATTTCCAAAAGATAATATTACAAATTTTAGGTATTTGTAATAAGTTAATAATATAATTCGATATAAATAAAATTAGAGAAACAATTAGTGACGAGTCATTTATTAATGACATTGTTATTGATGAAATTCGTTGTAGACATTGAATTTATAATGTATTGATTCATCACTATAGAGGTGCATCCCTGTAAGGATAAGAGCTTATGTAGTTAAATAAGTTTTAACTAATATTATATTTCCTTCATTAAAGGGATAATATGTGTCATGCCAACTTTTGATAAAGCAAGAACTTTTGGTATATCCCTTGGTGGGGTAGAGGTTGGGGGAAAAAGACAAAATGTAAAAATCAATTTGGGCATATACCGCATAAAAGCTTTATTTGCATCTTGGCCCCACAAGTTGTCTGATTTTTATCTTGGCCCATAAACATTGGCTAGACAAAGACTTCCTTTGGTTTCTTTTTTGCCCCTTTCATTTTCCAAAACAGTCCTTGGGCTTCATTTGGGCTTTATATATAGACCCTTATACAGGGGCCGAGCAGCAAATATGCCTCGATTTTACAGAACTAAGATGGGATCTAAGTTGTTTATTTGTAATTTTTAGGCCTTAATTTTTTGTTTATTTTTTAATATTTTGTTAATTATTATTTGTATATGAGTGTGAAATTTGTATTTAAATTGCTGGTGCAGATAAAATTATGGTGAAGGAAAACATTCGGAAGCTTTACAGGGCCATGGGCCTTAAGAAATGGCTGGATGGGCCCGAAGTAGATGGGTCAACTTTAAATGGAGGATTAGGGACTGAATCCAATGGGCCCAATCTTTTAGATCAAAGATGTATTTCTTGGCTGGTGAGTCCTCCAAACATAGAAATATACATAAGTATTATTGATTTTACCCAACACTTACCAATATTTCATGATTTTTATTTTTTAGTATTGCTCCTAAGTTTCATTCCTATTAATTTCTAGTGGAACACATTCACACACACATATTTGATACAATCCACTCAAAACACTTTATAAATTTCGATCTTTTCAGGACGAACACCCCTCTGCATTAATTTCATTTAACTCGATGATGAGCCTAACAGAAGGGAAGCAAATAGTCGTGTTTTTAGACTATGACGGCACTCTTTCGCCTATAGTTAATGATCCTAATCGCGCTTTCATGTCCGATCCGGTAATTAAGCTCGATTTACTTTAATATAATTTTCTTTTTTTATTTTCTTTAGAATATAATATATAGTTCTTGTTAATGATTTTATTATGTATGTTTAGATGCGTTGTGCTCTACGTGAAGTGGCCAAACGCTTTCCAACTGCCATAATAAGTGGCCGGAGTCGAGACAAGGTAACATGTTTTTAAACACACACTCGTGCGCGCGCACACATATATATGTATGTATATGCAGCACGATATTTCATTTTCGTCGGTTTTTTTATATGTTTAATAAATAATATAATGTGTTTGTTAATGTTAAATTGTTAACTATGATGATCAGGTGCATGAATTTGTAAAGTTAGATGAAGTTTACTATGCTGGGAGCCATGGAATGGACATAATGGGGCCTGCTATGAATCTCAACTCTTATGATGGCGAATATCAGACAAATACCCTAGATCAAAAGGTTATTTTTATTATTAATTTTAATCGTGAATTTTATATTTTGATTAAATTGTAAGTTAATTGGCAATTCTTATTCAAAATACAATATTGTAGGGAAATGAATTAACGATTTTCCAACCTGCTAAGGAATATTTGCCCTCAATCAGGAAGGTAAAAATGCTATTTCTTTTCATTTCTCTAAGTGAAATTCAAATATTTCCTTATTATTTTTTGGAGTTAAAATGATTTAATTTTTTTTTGTCACGTAACAGATGTTAAAAGATTTGAAACAACGAACGTGCGACATACCAGGTGCTTTTGTGGAGGACAATAGATTCTGTATTTCAGTTCATTACAGACATGTCATGGATGAGGTATTTTTAACACACATACACACACACACACAAAATATTATATATATAATGTATATATTTTCGTAATTTCAAGAAATCAATGTACTTGTATTTGTGCAGGATTACGGAATGCTAGAGGAAATAATACGAAACGTGCTCTCGGAATATTCTTTCTTCCATCTAACTCGAGGGAAGAAAGTTCTAGAAATTAGGCCATCCGTCAAATGGAACAAAGGGGATGCCTTGGTGTATCTGCTTGAAACTCTAGGATTTTCTGATTCTAACAATGTCATCCCTTTCTACCTTGGCGACGACAGAACTGATGAAGATGCATTTCAGGTATTAATCAAGAACAAACTATGTTTAGAAAACGTGTTTTTGTAGTTATAGTATGATAATATATTAGCTCAAAAACATCGATGCTCGTACTAAAATTTTTTGATTTTGTATTTAGGTACTAAGGAGCCGAGGACAAGGGTACCCCATTATTGTATCATCGGCTCCAAGAGAAACCTCGGCTTCACATTCTCTACGCGATCCGTCTGAAGTTTTGTCGTTTCTTATACGGTTAGCTAGGTGGGGAGAGGGGTTGCCCTAATTATGCATCACAATGCTTTACAATATTTTCATGTTTTTTTTTTTTTTGTACATAGAGAATTTTGGTTGAGATTTGGAAATATATAGGTTTGAGGGAAACTTGGAACAAGCTAGTTTTTGGTAGCTACCAAGTTTGATCCCACATCTCTTGTTCTTGTCAAGAGGCTACATACTAAGTATTTCAATTCACTATCTATGAAGATATTTACTTTTTTGCTTTGTCATTATTCTTGTCGTTTTTGTTTATTATGTCTTATCTACGTAATAAAGAGATTTAAAGAGATCTTTTAGTCAATTTTAGTATCATATTGATGATATTAGGGGGCACAAAGCGTGAGAACAGAACGATTCGAAATCTATAATGACGCTGAGCGATCTAACGGTGATTTACAATCTATAATGATATCGAACGATTCAACGAAAACCCACAATTTGTATGATGAGATATGATTGGTGCCACTAGACCATGCGTGATATTCTTGATTTGTCAAAGAAGTTCACTATTAGGGGAATGTTTGATAGCAACAACTTGCACATTGAAAAAGAACATTGCACAAACTTGATTGGATGTGGGAGCAACCATTTTGGCCTGTTGTTGTTAGGCAAGTATTTAGTAAAGGTTAAAAGAACAAGGACAATTTCAAACGTTAAATAGAGAATCCCACTAACTTTAAAATGAAACGATATACATGTGATGGGAGCAAAGGATGTAATAAAGAGGCTTGAAATCATGCTCCGTTGTTGGCGATTATAATATTTCTATCCATAAGGATTCGGGATTTCTTTTGGGTAAGTTGTTCATATAAATCCAATTTCTGGATGTATTTTATGAGTCAAGAAACAACTTTCGATTTAACGAGCACGCGGGGCTGGAGCGTGATAATGATGGTTAATAGTTGATCCATCATAAGGTAAAAAAAAAGGTGAGCCATGCAAAATATATTCGAGATCAAATTATAAGTTTTTATATTTCTCAAAAAAATAAATTTTTTTATTTTGTCCATGAGAAAGAGCGTACCCATAAACAAATAATTTAGGTGAAATATCACTAATTCTATCGATCTTATTGACTTATCCTTTTGTTGGAGAATTTTACTCCACAAAGGGTGATTCTAGCAACTTGTCAAGGGAAAATTTTTGTATACACCGTGTGTGGGTTTCGTTAATTAATGCGCCCATTAGAATTAAACCTTATAAGTATGTACAGATTATTATTATTATTATGTATAATATACATAAAATGTGGTTTAATTCTAACCACAGGATGGAAAAGTCGATCCAAAATTCCAAACACAAGATTCATATAACAAATTTCTGTCAAATATAGTGGCAGTTGAACAACTCCTACCAGTTGGAAAACTAAATTATATTCTTTGAAATGGCTTTTGATGAATTGTCCCTAAGGCCCTACCCCTTCATTGGGCATTGAATTTGAAACTTATTCGTCAAATAGGCACGTATAGGTGCATGCACTTGTCGCGAATAGTGAATTAGTTTTAAATTTTTCAATTTTGACAGCTGAAATTGAAATGTTATTAAATCTAAATTATACTTTTGACATTTTTATACATTCAATTTTTAAAAATCTTGATAAAAGTATATAATATAGTTTTGTATCGGTTTAAAGAGCACAAGTAAAGTTGAATTTGAAAAACCAATATATTCACGTTCTTGTTTTATATATAAACTATTATATGATTTTATCGAATCATTGAGTTGTAAATAATGGAATAATTGAATTGGGAGGGTCGCCTCCAAAATGAGCATCAGCAGTACTCGAATTCGCATTAGTCGGTCAGTGGATTGAAACCGAGTGGCTAAAAAAAAAGTAATTTTACGATCAAATTGGTAATATATTAATTAAGAAACTACTTTATGATTTGCTTTTGCAATAAAACTTTCTGCATGAGCAATTATTATGCAAAATTAACTCTTAACAATCATGGTGCGTGCACATCATTTTTGATGATCTTTTAATCAGTGTGGTGACTAGATATCCATGAATCTCTTCGAGCATGATTAACTATAAAGTGAACTTGACTATAAATAGTTACTAGTGAAAATTAGAAATTAGACTTTATGACAACCAATACGACCTACTTTTTAACTTTTATAGCGATCATTATGTCGACGAAATTATGAAATGAAAACGTGGATGAAATTCTATTTGTCTTGTTATAAAACAAGATTTGATTGAGAACTTGAAAAGGCTCAAATGGTAAAAATTGCTCCTATTGTTTTAGCATTGTGAATTTAATTTTTCTTTATCCATGAATATGACCTATAATTACACTGCAAGAAAAAAAATTTGTGACGGACAGATTATGTTACAGATATATAAAGATATTTGCATTAATAATAAAATTCAATGTAAACAAAATTACAGAAAACATAAGTACAAGACATCCACTAACATATTTATTATACACGAAATTTATTATAAAAATTAAATTTATATTGTATTAATTTACCATTGACGGAAATGCATGCTTATAGTGCTAATCTTAGAATTCAAGCATCTTTTCTAAACCAAATAATTAACCAAACCTCAAGCTTGGAATATTTGAGTATAAAACTTAATGAAAAAAAAAGAAGTTTAAATTTGGTTAAAGACAAATCAGTAAGAATAAATTAAATTTGTATAAAACAAAAGGTAAGAAAAAATTAAATGAATATTTAGTGAGTAACCCATATCAAAATATGATAATTTTTCATTCAGTAATAATCAAGGAAAAAAAAGTATGATTTCTATATATTTAAAAAGAGCGAAAAATACACACACACACACTAAACAGAAGAAGCCATCAAGCCAAGATGGAAAAAAGACGAAAACAGTTATTTCTGGCAGTTAAGATACTATTACAGTAACCGCCAACTGAAAAACCAACAAAATGTGGCCGAAATCGTAAATACCGAATATTACGAGGGCATTCAGATAAATATGCTAAAATAAGAATCAAATTATTCAATATCGAAAATAAAATTTAAATTTTGATTTAAGTTCACTAATTAAGAAATATTAAGGCGATCAAACTCGATCTTTTCTGATTAGATAATGCAAACAATATATTATTATTATTGAAGTTAATTTGTCGTGTGTACTAATTATAAGCTAGAAAACGACTCAAATATTATGAATAAACGTTGATATCAAGGACTTGCAATTTAAAAGACTACAATTAAAAATATAAATAACACCTAACTAACTTAGGATTTTATCTAATGGTCTTTCATAATTAACCAAAAGAAATGTAAAAAGGGTCCATATTTTTTTTGTGTTATATATATATATAGCGTGAACCATAATCAATATATATATATATATATATATATATATATATATACATATCCCACTTTCTCAATTCATAAGGAATAACTTCACAACAGCTTAGACAAAAGGCAAGTTTTCGCTTCCCCCTACATTCAAAAATAGACGGATCCCCTCACAAAACCAAGTTTCTATATATATATATATAAAGCGTGAGGGAGATAGAATAATTATATGTTGATATATCTTTCCATTCAATCAATTGTCAAATTAATCATAATAGAAAAAGTAAAGAGGTTAAAACATATATTTTTTTCTCTATTCCTTCTCTTCAATTATTTTGCCTTCTACATTTATTTGGATCATTTTTCTATATATTTTCCCTATATATTCAAATGAATTGGACCCGCTCACAAATTTATTGAGTCAGTTGACAAAGATTTGAGCTTGTTTTCCAGAATTTGAGCTCTAATCAAACTCAAATCAAGTTTGTACATGTTTTAAATCAAACTCAAATCAAATCATTTTTGTTTGTAAGTTTGCAAGCGGACCAACGAGCTTTTTTTTTAAAAAAAGTAATTGTTTTATGTTATATAATTATATATATATAAAGTATATTAATTTCCTAATTTGAGTCAGAGTTGGAGGTTGTCTCAAACACATAAAACAATTGAAAATTTTCAAATACGCGCTCAAATTCAAACTTATACTTTACTCATAAGTTTCAGCTAGAACGAGTTTGAGCCTATTTTTCTCGGCCGACATTAAATAAGGGCCAAAACTCAACTCGACTTGTTTTTATCCCTAATTCTCGTCTATTTTTTTTAAATAATTAACAAATATAATAATATATCTTATTCAAACAAATGATCTAATTTTTTGCAATTAATAATTTTAAGTTTAGCATATATATATATACATACGTATATATATATATATATATATATATATAAGCGTAGGGACAAATGGGTAAAGATTTTAAGAAGATGATGATGTGATGATGCGGCACACACCATAGTTCTCATCTCACTACTTCCAAAGCTCTCAAAAATGGCGTCGCCGAGTCCCAATGGATCTCGCTGAGTCGACTCAGTCCACGGCGACTCAGCTGCATTTATTCCAGTGATCGGAGGCGAAAAAACCAGAAGATGAACAACGGGAAAGGGTTTAGCGGAGTAGAGAAAGAGTATACTAGGAAGTACCACAAATACCAGATTAAGGATAATCAATGCACTTCTTTCCTCATCAAGCATATTAAAGCCCCTGTTCACCTCGTAATATTTCTCTTCCTGATTCTAATTTGTTTTTTGATTTTTGGTTTGTTGATTAGCTCTGATTGAATTGGTCGCTCGATTTTGATGATATTTTGGCAGATGATGATGATGGGGAATTTGTGGTTTACAGTTGAGATTTTGATTTTGTTCGTTTTAGTTGCTGATTGGCAATTGTTAAAATTTTATCTGGGTTGATTGTATCTGTTGTTGATTTATATTTCAATTCTTTTGCTAAATATCAATTGTTTCATACATTGTGCATATTCAGATTCTCTGAGTTTGTTGTTAAGGAGAAGATAATTGCAGTCGGGGCCATGTCAATCATTTATCTTCCTGGCTTTTGCAGGTGCATGAACTTGAATCTATTTTGGATTAGGAGCTAGGTTTCATGGTGTTGGAGGATATAATTTTGGGAGGTTTTTTGTTTTCCTTTTTCGGTTATTCTTTAGCAATTAGTATTAACATTTTCAAGAATTGATGGACAGCATTACTCTCTCACTTTTTAGGATAAGAAGTGAATGTTCTTCCATATAAGCATCAACTCAAGCGACGGTTGTGATTTTCTATATATTCTTGCCATTGTTTGTCTGTTGATCTATTTATTTTGATGGTACCATACATTGCTCGTTTCTGCTAGGTTTGGTCTCTGGTAAGGAGGTTCGATCAACCGCAAAAGTACAAGCCTTTCGTCAGCCGTTGTGTTGCGCAGGGGAATCTTGAAATCGGCAGCCTGAGGGAAGTTGATGTGAAGTCAGGCCTTCCCGCCACTACCAGTACTGAGAGATTGGAGCTTCTTGATGATAACGAACACGTACTCAGTGTCAGGATTATTGGCGGAGACCACAGACTCCGAGTATGTTTGAACTCGCCATCTCATTTATTTAGTTTCGAGGGGGTTTCTTTAATTTGTTTCTCTTCTATCATGCATTGTTGGTGGGATTGATCTCTTATCATCGGAGTTATAGCAAGTGCAAGTATGATTCTGAGAGTGCTAACTTCAAGTTTGTGTTCATGAACCATGACTTTTATGTTATCGTTTTGAGGTACTAAATATTTGATGTTAGGCCTCATCTATGCTTAAACTATTAGAAAGGAAAGATACACGATATTTAATCTCATAAAAATCCTTTGTTGATTATGGAAATTTACAATTTTGCCCTTACAGTGAGATTCATCGTTGCAGAACTACTCTTCCATTGTGTCTGTCCATCCTGAGGTCATTGAGGGTAGACCTGGGACAATGGTAGTTGAATCGTTTGTGGTGGATGTGCCTGAAGAGAACACAAAGGATGAAACATGCTACTTCATTGAGGCGCTGATCAAATGCAATCTAAAATCACTTGCCGATGTTTCAGAGAGGCTTGCTGTGCAGGACAGGACCGAATCCATTGATCGTCTCTAGAACTGCATTCCGGTGCCCTCCATAGTGGCTATTTTCGCCAAGGATGAAGCTTGTACGAAGACTTTTGAACCTCTTTGAGGCTTTGGAGCGAGAGTAGCCATGCATCTCATTTTTACATGCTTTGTTCTTTGTATCTTAGTCTCAAAAGTAACTTTTCAGCTCCAGCTAGAGCTCAGGAACCAGATTCAAATAAACATCTTCGATTCTGTAAGCAAATGGAAAGAGCAGATGTATGTTTTCAGCTCACACCAAGCTGGCAATGTGTTTGAACAACTTCACATGTGTAACGACCGCACAATATTGCATTCAGAACTTGAAAATTAGTTTCCATAAATATACAATGTGTTCCATATACAGAAACTTACCTGAAAATTGTGTAAAAGTTCAAATGAGAAACTGCCTTCCTATACCAGTCGTACATGATTTAGTTAGTTTGACTAAATCAGGAGTTTGTTGGCTCCAGATTGTCCAGTGGCTATGTTGCAACAAAAGATATGAAATGTTCGTATTGCCCTATTAACACAAGCTGATTATACTGTACACAGCTCCCCCTTCTGTATTCGAGAAATATATATAAATTTGAGTGGAAAAGCTGTGGCTTAAGCCAATACGAGCTCCCCCTCCACCTGTTGCTGTTCCTGTTCCTGTTCGACGGTCAACCGTCCCTCACTGTAGTATGGAAGAAGAATCCGCCTAATTTCTTCCGCGCTAAGGGTTTCATACTCGAGAAGTGCATTTGCTAGAGCATGTAATTGCTTCTCATGCTGCAAACAAGTAATCAAAAGTTTAGAAAATATTACTCTGACACCAATTTGAAGCAATGCTCTTCATTAGGAACTTTACATAGAGCCACTTCATTAAAATCATGCTAACCCTCAACAATTTGAACAAATTTTTTACACACCTTTTTCAACAGGGCTTTTACGCGATTGTAAGCTTCCCTCAAGAGCTTAACCACCTGTAAAACAACCCAAAAAACTTACTGATTAGCAGTTGTTTTCATTTTGAGAAGCATTAGTCTGCAGGTCACAAGAAGCATACTTCAGCATCGATACGGGATTGCATTTCTGAACCAGGTCGTTCTTTAATATGAACAGGTCCAATTGCATCACTCATCCCGCAACTTGATACCTAGTGATAGAACAAAGGAAACAGAACATTTTAGTTTCAGAACAGTAGTTGTGCTGCACTCAAATAATTTTCTGAAAGCTCTATAAGCTCAAATCTTCAGAACGGACTCAATTGCGAATAATATTCACAGGATGAAAGGGCACTTGAACAAGAATGTTGAAATTTTAAGTGTGTTTTAACTGTGGTATTGGGGGGAGTACCATATATTGAGCAAGCTCTGTAGCTGTGTTGAGATCACTACTTGCTCCGGTAGTAACATGGTCCTCACCAAAGACAAGCTCTTCTGCTACTCGTCCTCCCATACAAACATCAAGACGTGCCAACAATTGTTTCTTGCTGACTGAAGTCTCGTCACTAGAAGGAAGCTGGGTAACCATGCCAAGAGCAGATCCTCGTGGCATAATAGTAGCCTTGTGAATTGGATGTGCACCTTCAGTGTTCAATGCAACAATAGCGTGGCCACTCTCGTGATATGCAGTGAGCTGAAAAGCAAAACAGATAACTCAGATAACTATGCTGTAAAAGACTCCTAAGACAAAAATGGTAGTTTTGAAACAAAATCATTTGCATGTGCATTACGCAGATTGTCTATTACATGCAATTTATATTTTCAAGATTCTTCAAATTTATTACTTCAAGTTCATTGTGGAAAATTGGAAACAGGAACAAGGATGTATAACGTTATTTCAAGCGTGCGCACCTTCTTTGAATCTTCAGAGAGAAACATCGTCTTCCTTTCTGTTCCCATTATTATCCTGTCTTTGGCAAACTCTAACTGTGATGCAGTCAATTTCTCAGCACCTTCAACAGCTGCCTTAATGGCAGCAATATTTACCAAATTCGCGAGATCTGTTCGAGAAAGAGAGTTAGCAAAACCACAAGAGGATCTAATTACGTATCCGATCACTTTAATAATTTCTATAATTTATAAGTCAATCCCGCTATTTTGAAAATTAGCCCAAGAAACCAACAGAAAGTGCACCAAGGCAGATCTCAATTTTGCTTGCCAGAGTTTGTACAAATTAAGACAAAATAACATGCCAAGCTGAAGTATCTACGGATGAAAGCTGGGGAAAATATATATATAACATGCCTGCCCCATTGAATCCGGGAGTGCCACGAGCAATTGCTTGTACATCAACATCATCTGCCAAAGGTTTGTCTTGCAAATAGAGCTCCAATATCTCCTGACGACCCCGCACATCTGGATTAGGAACAACAATCTACAAATAGGTTCTTCAGGCATTAGAGTTTCTTTGGGACAGGAAAATGTTGCCATGTTTAAATGATTGAAAGGATCACATATAGAATCACGTAATACATGCTCAAACCAAAAACAAAAACAAATGTTACTAAAAATCTGCCAGAGGAAATAACTTTCATTTAATCTGCTCATGATGAGTTAGAAGATAATCCCATAAAATATCATTTTGCAGTATTCATCATAACAAAATGCACAACAAAAAACAATTATCAAAGTCACTAGTTACCCAAATATTATCAGATCTTGGAAATATGTAGAAGTCTAGTGGCAAGGTAAGAATTTAAAATATTTGCTAAAATTGTTGACTAAGGGGACTTTTGTAGTTTCTCACAAATTCTTCACAGAAACTTGAGATTTGAAACTCTGAAATAGTTGATAAATGAAGAAAACAAGCTCTAGCATCAACATTACAAAGGTGTTTAGCGCATACAAATGAACTTACATGCCTGTCAAATCTACCAGGTCTTGTCAAAGCTGGATCCAGTATATCAGGCAAGTTGGTCGCAGCCATCACAATAATTCCCTGCAAATAGTCAAAAGCTTATAGCAAACTCAAATATGAGACAAGCGATGATGAGACCTTATGAGAACTTACTTCATTCTGTTCAAAACCATCCATTTCCACAAGTAATTGATGCAGTGTTTTCTTCGTGTGACCTTCCCATTGTTTCCTCGTTGACCCAACAGCATCAATTTCATCAATGAATATGATGCATGGGGCCTGCAATGATATCCAAAATCAGAATGGTGTTAGATAATAGAAGATAAAAGCTAACAAATAGATCTCATTTTGGTTTCCACTGGTCACAGTTTCTTCCATGTCTAAGTAGAAAGAGAAACGGCCTTTCACACACACACACACACGCACACGCACACACACACACACACACATATATATATATATATGATGGAGGTGTTCTTGATTAACTTTTGTTACCCAATGTCAAACCATTGCTCTATCATGCAAGCTGAGGCAAAGTCAATGTTATGAAAACAAAGAGATCAAATCACCAATTATATACCTAGATTTCAGTGACATTTTAGAAAAATGAATGTGACAATTTCATGTCCCAGGCTTATCCACTTTTTACATGTTCGCACAATTAAAATGTAATCATATTTCAATAACATAGTCAAGGTCTACAGCGTTATCAAGAAGTACGGCATTGTCCAAAAAGAGAAGAGGACAGGGAAAACCCTCATAGCAATTGTACCTATTCCCTTTGAACCGGATAACCATAATCAAGCAGTACCAAACAGAAGAGGAAAAAACTCATCACTGCAATACTCCCTAGCAATGGTTCCCATTCCCCATCAAAAGACTCAAAGTAACTGTATAGGTCAGATTGAAACTAGAGCAGAATGCATGATGTTCATATAATTCTTAAGTTTCATTGCTAGAACTGAATGCAAAATGAGAGTTCATCCAGGAATGATCACCAATTGACCAATTAAAGTGAAAGAAACAACTTCAGAGCAGAATTAGTGAAGATATATATCGTGAGGAATGAAATTTCTCCTAAAAGAGGATAGTTGAATGAAAACAGCACTGATAAAATGAAGTGAACGGTTAGGCCATGCAAGTGAAATCCCACAACATATTTATGCACAATTGAGTATATCAATCATATCTGGTAAAAAGAACTATAAATTGCAGAAGGGAATAGCAGTGGACCTTCTTTTTAGCCGCTTGAAACAAAGATCTTACTCTTCGAGCACCAACACCTACAAACCTAGCATGGAAACAAGGATGGTAACTTTTCTGGTCAAGCAAATCAGGATTCCCATAATCTGATCTTTAACAATTGTTAGAATCTAGGATTCTTTGATATTCAAGTCCAACAAGGTTGCTACCCTCAGGGACTTGTTGACAAATAAATTTAAAGCACACAGATATTTAGATACATTGTCATGCCCGAGCGGTTACAAATCCCAGTCATAAATGCTCGAGAAAACACATAAAACTCGTGTATAAATCTTTCCCACAAAGGTAACTTGTATAAATCTTTCCCCAAAATAGCTTACATTTCCTCGAACTCAGATCCTGCTCGGTAAAAGAAAGGAACACCAGCCTCTCCGGCAATCGCCTTCAAAATTCAAGAAGCAGCACAGTCAGACAATAGTAGAGTATGTTAACAATAGGAGCTTCACAGGCCATGCATTTCAGGCCTAGAATTGAAGGGTAAGTGAAAGTTGATAAAATTCCATATAGCTATGTTTATTCCAGAGCAACAGCATACCTTGGCAAGTAGAGTTTTTCCCGTTCCGGGTGATCCAGTAAGAAGAATGCCCTGAAATTTAAACCCATTTTACAGGACATCATGGAGAAGAAAGTGTTTTACAGAAGGTGATAAGAAGCCCCTATATGATAAAATTACTGAACCAAACAAACCTTAGGTAACTTTCCTCCTAGCCGAGTGAATTTTGAAGGATTTTTGAGATACTCAACAACCTCCTCAAGCTCTTGTTTAGCATCATCACAGCCTTTGACATCTTTAAATGTCTTAACATTCTGCATTACCAGTACTTATGCAGCTCAATACGAACCATTCAGAAAGAGGAACCCTCTTATTTATGACAAATAAAATGCAGGCCTACACTTATTTAAAATGAAAAAAAAAAACAATTGTAACCAAAAAAAAAAAAAAAACAAAAACACAATAAAGGTGTACATCATGCTAAACAAACAACTCATCGGACTGAGACTGTATGGCATTTATTGTCACACCACTCTAAGAGCACAACAAAGTTCAAGAGAAACAAGTTTGCATTTATGCTAATGTCCTGAAAATATTATCTGAAGGCTGAAGCATTGGTCCTGAACCAAAAGACTTACCTTTTCCGGCATTATTTCTTTGTTCAACTCTTTTGGGGAATATGTAGAACTTGAACCAACTCCAGGAGTTCCTAACCCACCTAAGCTGCCAATATACTTCTGAAGCGCAGCAGCACCCATTAACCTGAGAAGTCAAAAACAATTAGAATTCTAGTGGAAAATAACCACATTAAAAAAAAAAACAGATGGCGAACATGCATAGAAATGGACAGAAACATGAAATATGCACAAGTAAAAAATATTCCCCTCCCCTCTAATTTCACCACAGTAAACCAGTAATGATCAGACATAGTCTCATGGAATCAAATTATATTGAATTCAACTAACTAGAGCTCAGCCACTGCAAGCAGAGGTCATACCATACCAAACCAACCGCAACAGTGAACAAGATAGTTGATATGACTTCTTGGGCCAAACGAGATGATCTATGTGTCATTTTTGGGTCCACCTGAAATAAGAGATGCAGAGGGTAGAGAATAGGTTTACCAAATAATGTCTGAAGCAGCACGAGAAATATAATATTCTTGTTCCAAGCCTTTCCTTTTACAACATTTTACTTTCTTACCATAACAACATGTAAAGGCTGTTTCTCAGATACACCGGGGCTCACAAAAGGCTCTTCCATGTTCCCTGATGCACGTTGTTTTAACTCTTGCAACTGACATACAATACTTAACAGTTAGAGAAAGAAAAAATAAATCCGTAAAGAAACAGATAGTAGAAGTATTGGACAACTAAAAGATTTAAGGAAACATATCCCGGGAATAAAGGGCCAATGAAGTCTAAGAAACTAGTTGGCCCCACAAGCAAACTTTGAGTTCATGATAAGCTTATAAGTTACAAATATCACCATAATGTCAAAGGAAAGCAGATCTTTTAAGCGTTTGTTGATACTCATCAGAGCAACCTCAAGAAGCATATATTCATATGACATGAAAATAGGTGAAATATTAAATTTGCATATTTTCTGGCGTTCTGGTACAGTGGAACTAAAGCTTCCCAACTAAGTAACTGAAGTTAAAAACCAAACACTCTGCAACAATTAAGACATGTTGAAACCAGCAATTATATTATAGTTATACAATTAAGAAAAAACTGAACAAGGTAATACCAAGGAAGGAAGACTAGAAGGCTTCCCAGATTGCTCATCAGGCAAGTATTCGTTAATTGCATTAGTCACCACTAGTGCTCGAAGATATTCTGCTACTCCTCTACTGTCTACAGCATGTGCCCTTTGTTCGAACCTTTGGATGACAGACTCAGGGCTACACGTAACCGAAGCAAAATTGATTAGAATAAATTCCAACTTGATAAACAGATTATCTCAGTGAAAATGTACGAATTATATTTTCAAATCCTCAAAGCAAATCCAAATGAAAGAGAAATACAACCAGCTGTTGGAGTGCGCTATATTGAACCATGACATAATCCCATCAACCACATTTTATGAAAAAAAAAAAAAAAAAAAACTAGAAATCACTTAACCAACAAGTTATCACACTGAATAACATCCACATACACTCTGATTGTGGATGCCCCAACACAATTTGGTCTGCGCTCAATAAAAAGCTAAAAGTTTTTAAAGTACATGCCTGTCAAAGAAAGCTGGCACAGATAGCAAAAGAAATAGTGACCTGTGATTATTGAGCTCTGCCAAAAGAAGGCTTTGTTTAGCGGCATCCATCGGGTTCGCATCAGCCTCTTCCATCAACAGCTCCAACCGTTTCTCCTGCCTCCAAAGCGGCCACCAACTGAACCAATCCGAATACAATATCCTTTGAATACCATCTTTCGACCTAGCAAGCACTCCCATCAAAAACACCACAATCGGCAATCTCTTTTCAACATCCCCATTCTTGATCCCGCCCTCCACCTCCCCTCCCCCTTCGCTCTCAGTCAACAAAGCTTCGTTAGTCAACTCATTCGTTTCAGGGTTTTCACTGACATTGTTACTATTAACCGAGTCAGTAGCCGAGTTCACATTTTCAGGACTCAATGTGAAAGAAACAACTGAACTGTGACGTAAAAATCTTGACTTTAGAGAAATCGAATCGGTGATCTTCTCGTTTGTCCTTCTAGGGATGGAAATTTGAGACGGGAGCGTGAGAATACGGGGTTTCAGAGAGAGGGGCAGAGAGTTGAATTGAGGGATTGACGGCCTGTAAACGAGAGAAGCCTGAAGTCTAATAGTCATAGTAAATAACTTCAAATTTCAAGAATCAATCAAATTCTTAAGAATTTGTTGGTGATCAAAATGCGAAAAACTGAAACACACAGAATTTTTTGGTGTTCACAATGCGAAAAACTGAAAAACACAAGATTGAAACAGGAGATTGGTCTATAACAGGAAACGGCAGAGAGAGAGAGAGAGAGCGAGAGCGAGAGAGAGAGAAACCTTATCTTGAAATTGGCGCTAGGGTGTGGCCTTTATAATTTTGGGGGGAAAATTAGGGATTTTTTGTTGTTACTTTTACGCAATTGATTAGGATTGACTTAGTGTACTTTCAGGTTATTGTCGTGTGATGGTACCATTGATTATGCAACTTTGTCTTGAGTAATCAATGTATCATCATATGGTAGCTTTTTTCACTTACCTTTTTTGAACCAGTTTAGTCGGGTATAAAGACATTCATTTGCGTGACATATTTATTGCTATATAAAATGGGACTTCAAATCAACAATGTTTCATGTGAAAGCAATGATTGGCTAATATTTTGTATAGTAAACATAAACTTATTCGACTAAATTTGAAGCGTTCATAACAATAAACACACCTATATGATTTTTCAAATTAATGGCCTATTAAATTAACAGCTTACACTGCCAGCCTTTCGTTGAATGGACATATATCCTACCTCAAAGATGGTGGACAGTCCTAATCGTGTGTGTGTGTGTGTGTGTGTGTGTGTGTGTGTGTGTGTGTGTGTGTACATATAACCAAAACAAAAATAAAAAAGAGAAAAAGGCTGAATACAACACACTTCCAATGAGTTATAATTCATAGGCGGAGAGTAGATCAATATACACTATAGTTTAAGCACATCTTCAAAACATGCGTCTAAAAAAGAGCCGAGAAGCCATAACTCTACTAGAATCTTGCCTCTGTAACTCTTGAATCAAGAAACACAAAACACAAATAACAAAAAACAGTACAGTTCCGAAGAAATCAAGTAGTTCGCAATTCTAATCAAAAGAGATGCATCCTCTGAACCTGCAATGTCATTCTTTACACCCGATACATGTGTTATTGTGGATGATAAGGGGGCATTGGGGATGAGTGTGGTACCCCGTTCGGGCTATGGGTTGGCATTGCCCCAGGGCCCATTGGAGGAGGACCTGCAGGAGGGCCATAAGGGTAATTATGCATTTGCATTGGCATAGATTGAGGCAAAGCAGGGGTAGCTGGGTTCCAGCCGGCTGAAGGGGGAGGCACAGCACGAGGATCGGCAGCTGGTGCGTATTGCTCTCCACTGTAGGCATGGGCACCTGGACCTCTGACTGGATATGGCTGCTGTCCTAATATCGAGGGCTGAGCATTTAGAACAGGTGTACTGGGAATAGTATAGTCTCTGCTTCGATCGTTAGTTGATCTGAAAACAACATAATATCCCACAGTAAATAGACAAATGAATATCGCATCGTATGGTCACAAAGCAAATAACACAAAAGATAGCAGAAAGGGGCATATTTAGAGACTCACTTTTATGCTGAGATCAGTATGTCGAGAATATGAGATGTGCAGCTTGCAGTACCCTCCATCATATATGCAATGTCCTTCCAAGGCTTCCTTTGCAACAACAGCAGTCTGGACATCTGCAAGTACACTGCTCAATCAGTATTTTGAAATAAAAATGGCTTAGTGATATTTAGCTTCTGTCCTAACCACGGATCCAACTTAAAAACATTCAATCCCAAACAATTCACTACTAATTTTTCCTTAAAACATAGGGTTTTTTGGAGTATTGATATCACAATTTGCCTTTTTTTCCAATACCATTTACTTTCATTTCTTATGAGTTTTTGCAAAATGAGGGATAAAGTGCAGCCAAAAGGTGTAACAGCAAAAAGAACCAGCGACAACTATTAAACTTCCTATATCATTATGAACAGAGCATTCACCTCCCTCTCCATAAGGCACACATTTTCGGTACTATTAGTTGATTTCTATGAATCCTCAAACAACATTCAAGTGAAAAGTAATTGAAGCCAAAAGGAGCAACAGGTTACCAGGATACTGAATCAAAGCCTGAAGGCCCCCATTTTTGTCAAACATGGCAATCTTTAGAACAGGCCCAAACGCCGAGAAGACCTAAGGACAAAATATGGTTAGAATAAAGGAGCCGAAGATGAATATGTAAAGGCTTCTCGATGTTGAAGGTGGTTACCGTATGTAAAACATCCAATGTGACTGCATACTGCATGTTTTCAATTGAGGCAAGAAGAACATTGCTCTCTGGCTCCAGTTTTTTCCCATCGACTCCTAGACTGAACTGCAAAGGAGGCAGGTGAACATCAGAATGCTAAACAACACAAGATGAATCTAAAAGTTTTTATTTTTGGATCTAAAATTGTTTAATGCTATCAAACCACTTGAGCTAGTAAAATGATCATCTTTTTTAAGCCAATTTGTTGAAAAAATGATCTTGAAAATCTAGTTGTTGGGAAGCAGATACCATAAATTAACACTAATCAAGCAGTCAAGATTGAATGTCTCCCCTAAGGTCAATGCATAAGTGATTAGTACATAAGGATAAAAACAATCCAATGCTTACCTGGCCACTTGCATCTATAGCTGATGGAGCAACAGGAAGGAGAGGATTTGTGTAGTCCCTGAATTAAAATGAAGCACAATCAGTATAAAAACGCTATAGCAATAAATAAACCTTCAACAGAAAGAATGGAGATCTCAACAAATCCAAAGTTTCAAAAATGGGGTCATAATAACAATGAAAAATGCAATATTATATTTCGGCCATATATGAGTTATCATTCTGAAATTGAATAAATCAGATTCAGTATACCTACTACGATGACTCTGGAATTTTACACTCAGGTCAGTGTGCGCAGAATATGTGATCCGAAGCGAACATGGACCCAGCTCTGGAATCAAATAACTGGTGGACATACAAGACAGGTTAAGCAAATCATCAGAGAGGTATATAACAGTTCAGCAACATGTATCACTATGTTGATTAAAAGGTTATTGGCACACATCCTCAAAAGTGACAAGGTAGGAAGCAAACCAAGTTTATCTACCTGACATTTCTGAATTAATGAAGAAAATCACTATTATCCTATAGATGAACAAACATGGTTTGCAGTAGACAAATATAAACTGACTATATACACCAGACACAGGATATGATACATTTTTCACAGCTTTATCAAGTTCAAAAGTTCTCCCACATTACTCCTCCAACCAACTCGAATCCTCATATCTACTCCATAATTTCGAACACTTACCCCCATCCCAACCAAAAAACTATTCACAGTTGTGATCTAGGCCACCTGCAGTCCACAAGTGAAGCTTACTAAAAGGGCCCTTAGTATAAAAGGAAAAGGTGACTTGAATAACTAACAAAAGGATAGGTAAAGCGCGGTAAGGAGTATGCATGTACCCCTTTAGCGATTCTTAATAAAGCTTCTGAAAGCTGTCCAGCCCCAATGTATCAACACCACATCTACAGACATATGACTGATAAGTGTTGCGCTACATCCGAAGCCGAAACATAAAACCCACATCACCTTGGAATGCTTCTTCCATCAAGGGCATCCTTTGCCGCACAGGCAGTCTCCGAATCAGAAAATTGCACCAGAGCCTAAAAGGAGAGGAAAATATAGAGATTGCTTGAGATTCTGATGAGTGCTCAGAAAGTGATGATTGCTTAATCATTTCGAGAAAAGGCTCAACAGAATACACACCTGAAAACCAGCAGTCTTCTCGAATGTAGTAATCTTATGAACAAATCCAAATGCAGAAAACACCTACAAATAAGACAAGATATTATTGCTGCACAACAAAAAAAGAAGAAAATAGGGAATGTCGTAGTATACATGCTATGTCAAACAAGAGCAGCATTGTGTGAGAACTTTTGGCTGACAAAAGATAAGTCCTGAACTAAGACTTCAACAGAAACCGTAGATGTGGTTTACTAGACAGCTTTGAAGTTTTTCTGGCCTCAGACCTAAAATATATCTATATTAAAAAGCAGAAAATGATAGTAGTAATAGAAGCAAACAAATTGACTGCTTTTTAAGTTATGTTAGATACATGAAGCCAAAAGGTAAAACAAATTGCTCAACCAACCAATGACCATATAAGGTCCATTTTAATCAGGTCCAAAAGATTTTCAAGGGACTATTAAGACAGAATAAGAAGACATGATACTTATGCAAGATATAAATTGGCGACTTATGGAAGGGAGCTTACAAGGTAGACAAAAGCTCCCAATATTTTTGTCAAGTTCCATATTGGATTAAAATCCAGGAGTTATCCCATTAACATTGGCTAACAGATCTCCTTCAGATAAAAATGGTTTAAAATTTCAAAAAGCAACTAAAAACAAAATAATAAAATCCCAATCAAGTAATAGTGTTACTGTTCTACTAAAGAACAGAACAAATTATGCATATGAAAGTGAGAGAGCAAGAGAAAGAAATCCAAAAAAGAACGAAATGAAATCATTTCAGGTTCTAATAATGTTAGGGGTAGAATCTCGAAGAGGAAGAAGGGTAGAAAGAGCCAGTGTTAAGGGAAGGAGAAAGGAGACAAACACACATGCGCTCTTTCTCCCGATGCAATAAGCTGCCATCGAAGATATATCCTTGACATGTTCCTGCTGATTCACGCACACTCTAGTCAAATAAAAGCTTAACAAAAGTAGACATACAAGAATCTAGGCACAAAAATCAGAGAGAACACCCTTTATTGCAGATAAGTTCGCATTGCTTTGAGTTAGTGAAGAGATGCCCAAGTCCTTACCAAGTGTAGGACATCAATGCTGACAAGGCGTGCATCATTCCCCTCAATTGTTACCAAGAGTACATTTCCAGCAATATCTGCAGTTGTTTTATTGTTCACTATTTCTTGCCTGTTGGAATACTGTAGGTAGACGGTTTTCCCTCGCACCTGAGCTGGCTCAGATGATGATGCATAATATGATATCATAGCAATAGCTTGATTCAATTCTGCCTACTAAGACATAAAAAGGTAAAAGGCAAACAGAATAAATCATAGATATCTTCAAAGATTCAATCAACTTGAGTGAACCAATCAAAAAGCAGGAGGGAATGAGGCAATTTAAACTTACAAATTCAATAAAAGCTTGATTTCTATTGGCTCCAACGTTACACTTCGTGTTGACAACTTTACCAAATGGCTTCCCCAGTTCAATCAATTCCTCTTCAGTACATTCCCAAGGTAAGTTCCTCAAATGGAGAACCTTGGATGGGGGTTGAGTATAGCGGAACTGCGGCTGACTGGAAACAGACGACATTCCGCACTACAAATCGAACTGCACAATGGTAAATAAATCTTTCCAATTCACACACTGACCAGTATATGAGGCCATACATTAATCTCAAACCAAAAAGCTCCATATAAAATTGTAATTACAGAGTTATAACCAGATATTAGAAAACTGTATTGAAAATTAAGGCAGGGTCAGGGCTTCATATGGACCACTATAGCTTCGCATAAACAATCTTCAATGATAGGGAAAAAAAAAATCACAAAATGAAACCTTTATCTTGTCAAACATATTCTAGTTTCTTCATTTACCGCACAAATTCCATTTTGAGTTTCCTCACCCAAGATTCCTCGAATATAAACAAAAAACCCGACATTGATAAACTGGCCCAGATGTGAAATCGACTAAACACACAAATTTCATCGTTACATCACCCCATATCAACTTCACGTCACATAAATGAGAAAAGATAAGCAATACCAATCAAGTGAAAAATGAAACTCAAATACAAACCCTAATCCAATCTAACCAACAAAGCACATAATCAGCGAGAACCACAGCAATTCTCCACAAAATAATTTGAATTCAACCATAACGGATTACCAATTCAATACACTAAAACACAAAAAGTTAACGAGTCAATATCTAAATCGACAAACACGAACCCTAACTTGAAAATTGCCGAAAATCTCACCAATTTAGGAAATTCAAATTTGGGCATAAAATTTAGAGAGAGAGAGAGAGAGAGGATACCCGAGGGAAGATTCCAGAAATAAGGGTCCCCTAGAGAGATCAAACAGGAAAGAGGATAAAGTAAGATTTTCACAATTTCATTGTTGTTAATTTGTTATTATTATTATTTCTACTTTTTAAATTATTTATCGTGGAGTCAGAATCGGGAAAATATATATCAATTATTATTTTTCCTTTTTTTCTTTTTTGGACTTTTGAAATCAATTCAAACAGCGAAAGCAATCAAACCGGGACGCTGATTATGCTGGGCCTGTGATACAAAATGGGCCGAAAAGAGGCCCAACTTTGCGCTCGTGATTAGACGCGGATTTGAATATTAAACTTACGATATACAATTCGTAACAACAAAAAAAAAAAATCTTTTTTGAGGGAAAAATAAACAATCAAACTAACCAATGAACCAAACAAACCAAAATAAATAAATAAATAAAAAACCAAACAAGGAAACAATTGCAGCTACCTACACTTCCTCCCTATTACATTTTATTTGGACTTTCGTATTCAACCGCGAATATATCAAATACTCGAACAAGCAACATAAACACGGATTTTGTCAATGTAACACCACCAAGTATAATCCATAGAAACCGGTCTTGATCCACACTCAAGCTGAAGAACACGTAACTGGCAAATATTTTTTTACTAATGCTTATTGGGGATTCGAAATCAAAACACAGACTTACCAAATCAATTGAGAGTAAACTTGGAATTAGTTGATCACCGCCGCTAGTGGTATGTATATATATATATATATATTCAATTAATGTGTTTGAACTCTTTAATCAAATTATATAATAAGACCACTTTTCCGATGTTGATCTGTGTAGAATGGGGGCATCATAGATCCAAAACGAAAATACAAGGTCTCGACTAATCCATGAGAAATTACATGATTACATGCACGATTTGAAATAAAAGATTTCCATTAAGTGACAGACTTACATACTATCTTGATTATTGACACAAGATGTGACAAAATCAGAACTCATATATCACGTCACAAACTGCGATTGAAGAATTTCAACCACCTGGTATAAGAGTATGCTTATACGTATACGTTATACGAAATCATATATATGGCCTTGTAGTTTAACTTCAAAACCATTACATTTGGGAAACAAATGTGTTGCCATGCACCTAAGGCCAGACATCAAATGAAAGAAAACAAGACAAAAGTCTGTGTAAGAATCTGACAATGGCTTGAAAATGTTCATGTCCGACCGATGAGGACATCTTTGTAAGGCGTGCTATCCTTAAAAGGCGCTGGATCTTTGTGAGGCTGTGGGACGACGTCTGATCTTGATCGGCCCTCCTCCATGTCAATGGGCCTCCTTCGTCTTGTTTCTTCAGCTATCAATGGCATTTGCCCTTCTCTTATTTGAATAAGCCGCCCTTGTGCACCGCCTCTGAGCTTCTCTAATCTTAGTCCTCCATCGAGTTGTTTCATCTTGAAAACTTTCACTGCATTTGCTAATCCCCCTATGAAAAGTATTAGGCTTCCAAATATACCTAACCATATCCATGGCTCGCCCTGTGAGTATATGGTTGGAGAAGTTAAAAATCTAAGGATTTTAGGACAGGGAAAGTGTAATTTGTTCAAATAATAGTAGACAGCTAAAATCTTAAAGAGCTTATAGGAACAGTCGCCCGCTCATAGGTCTATGCAGAGCTATATTTTTGTGAAGCTTCAAATTTTTAACCCTTGAGAATGTTAAATAACATTTGCATTTGATAGAAATTCAATCTCGCCTTTCAAATTAAAATTTTTCGGCTTCATCCCTGAATTTGAAATTCAAGCGCAATTTATTCACTTCATGCATAAGATTTTCGAAAATTGGATATGTTTTGTACTTACGAGCAAGTCCAAGCCGTGGTGTGTATGTCCAACCTGCTCACAACTGTTGAAGATTGCGCCAACCAGAAACAACAAACTCGCAAGCAAGAATGGAATAAGAACACTTTCCTGTAAGATTTGGACATGTCCATCTGCCCTTTCATATATTTGACACGAGTTATGGATTGATCCAAGGAGCCACAGTGCCGGTCCGGCGATAAACATGCTTAAAGCGACCTGTTCCAATTTGGAGTATCCGTATTCTTTTTCCGCCTGTGCAAGCACACATTGAATCACAAAACCTCGAATTAGCGAGCATATGTTGAACGACAAAAAGGTAATTGGATATGCAAGCACAACTTGGCTTACCACACCTTATTAATTTGAACCTAAATGTAGATACTCCAAAGTAAAAGCATCTTCTTAATGAGTCTTTTCATATACAATACTAGAAAACAGCCGAAACTTGGGGGTTGGGGGTTCGGCTGCGCCCCCCCCCCCACCCACCCACCACCACCACCACCACCACGGTGAACTAAACTTCATATGCATTTGTTGAAAGAATTTAAGTTTGGGTCCACTAAATAATAAAAATAACTTTTACATTTTATAGAATTTTGATCCCCAAACAAAAATTTATATCTCCACCCCCACTTGTGTATATTACATTGTCGTTATGTATATCTATTCTTAATTCCAAAGCTAACTCACTCTAAAAGCATTTCATTGAAAACAAATAGAATTTTCCTCTCTTTGGATAGGCTTTATACTTTCTATAATAGAGTTTACCTTTTTTTTTTTTTAAATTTAAGCCAAGCAGATTTGTGTTAAATAAAGGTGTTCTCAAAAGATATTTTCTTTGAAACTATTCTGCATAGCTTTTAGAATAAAGCCACTTTATATATATATATATTTTTCCCTTTTTTTTAGCTTCTGCTTTTTAAAAAACTAGCCAAACACAATTCTTTTTTTTTTCACTAAATTGCCCTTTTTTTCCTTCAAAATATAAATTTTCCCTTCTTAAAGACCCATGTAATTGCTTAATGTCTTCTATAGTTACTATAGCAATAAATGTCACACATGCACTAAGGCTACCAATGTCTACCAAATTCAAATCATTGTCAATGTCACAACCTTTTCAATCCATTATATCATATTATGGTGTATTAATTATTGTAACAGAAGATGCTAATGGATATCACAAACTCTTAGAATCGAAATATCCAAAAAAATTGCAACGCCGCTTCTCAAGATCTAAAATTTTTAATATCTTACAAAAACTCAATTTCGTTCTTCAAATCAGTTCAAATTTATACAATTACATACTGAGAAACAACAACAACAACCACACACACGCACACACTCAATACCTGTATAAAGAGAAAAAGAGTAGCCAAGAAAAATAGAATCGTCCCAATACAATAAACAACGGGCACCGCGAACTCGACCAGCGCCAGCTGCACGTCGAGCTCCATCAGCGCGAGCCGATAATCGATCCCCGCGAGATGAGCGATGAGATCATGCACGTTCACAATAACAAGCAAAGCAAATCCTATTAAGATCAGGACGAGCCCCGATCTCGGCTCGCTCGAGAGCTGAGCCGCGAAGCCGCCCGTCAGCATGATCGTCGCGAACACGTACAGGCCTGCATTCATGTACTCCGATCTGACTGGCCCGTACATCCGGGTTTCCCTGGCCGACGCGAGTTTCACCATTTTACCAGTGTGTGTGTGTGTGTGTGTGTGTGTGAGAGAGAGAGAGAGAGAGAGAGAGAGAGCGGCGAGTGGAGAATGGGATGGGAGAGTTGGGAATGGTGGGTGGTTGATGTTTACGTGGCTTCGTGCATGAATGATCGGGCTTGGTGGTGAGCCTCAATTTGACGCGTGTTGGTTTTTCATTAAATCAAGTTGACGAGTCTTATAATGGTGTGGGGAACTATGAAATGTTGCGCTCTGTAAAATTGTAATAGCATCACGATTACTATGTGAGTATTATTATTTAGAAATATTTTTTTTTCTTTTTGAATGTAAATATAGAAAGCAAGATTATATATTTACCAAATATAGAAAAAAGTATTTAAGATTACGATTTACGATTCATTGTGTCCCGATACAATTCTGTAATTTTGTGCAAATGATATTTTTAACAGTTTCTTAAAATTTGTTTTTTTTTTCTTTTGCAAAAAGAGAAAATAATTGAAATGTCCAATCGGGTCGCTTCGAAAATTTTTTCAATGGACTGGACATATGAAATTCATCTTGCATTCAATAGTCCAGTCTCACTTTACATATATTTTATAAAAATAGTATTAATATAATCACACTTTACATATATTTTATAAAAGTAATAATATATAAGTGTGGTTCACTGGGATCGGAGTCGAGTGGTGGAGATTCGAAAATGGTATCAGGAAGGTCGAACTCTCTTGTCGTTTATTCATGTCTCTTTGAGTGAGTGTGTGGGTGTGTATGGAAAGTGTTTTTCGGTTGATATCTATAACTGTTTTAAGATGATTGTGTCAAAAAAAAATAATAATAATAATAATAATAATAATAATAATTTATGAATGTGGTTAAATTTGGACCAGAAGTTACATATGTGGAATCCGCAACCGGTGTATTGAAGAATTTCTCGGCGGCATCTCTAAAGAGTTTTGTGGTGCCTTATCTAAGTTTGAGTTTAGAATTCGAATTCCAATTCTAATTCAGACATGCCCGCCACTTGTTCGACACAATGTTCCAAAGAATCGTTATTTCACGGGACAGTCATGATAGCGAGATATTCCAAATGAAACATGATTTAAGACGTTCCTAAGCGTTTGTAGTTGCGCACAGTTGTTGGAGAAATGGACTTGTCGCTTGAATTTTACTCAATCTCAAAAGCTAGCTCATGAAAGAAAGATATCCAAGCCATTATAAACTACACCACGTGGTCCACATCATTGTGCTTTATCGACTGAGGCATTTAACGGCAGGTATTGATAAGTGGGCATAAGATTCATGGGTTGGTTTGGAATCAGGATATGACAGATTATAGTTCGAATTTTTTTGTGAGTAGCAAGGATGACCGAAGAGCTTTACTAGCCATAAAAGTTGGAACTTTTATGCTGCTCAGTAGATGGCCTCATTCTTTTTTTTTTTTTTTGGTCATCAGTAGATGGCCTCATTCGTTTTCACAGGAAGTCGTACAATTTTCTCAGAAAATCATCGGTACCAATGACTAGAAATAATTTTCGTTCTATCAATAGCTACTTTTTGTATGCCGCAAATTGGGATTTCCATGAATCTTTGAGCCATTTTCGTTACGACATTGATTGGAATAGATATACATGTACTGAATTATGATGGTAATTGGTGCCTCCGCTTGGATTTTGCCAGGAGAGACGTTACCCAATGATCTCCTCACCTTCTGATATGGAATGTGGGATGTAGTAAACTGACAGACTCTGTCCAAATGATCATCTGATGTAAGTTTTGTCTTTATCTTTAGTTTAATGGCATTTGGAACATTGAATCGGATATCAGCCCCCCGACAAGGATTGTGGCTTTGAAGTCAAGTGCATTAATATTGCTCCATTGTTCTTGTTTCAGATCAGGTTGGTACTTGCATGCTTTTTAAGTTTGAAGATGATGCAATCATGGAATTTGTATACAAAATGAACTGGCCTTGTTCTCATTTAATCAACTAAAGTGCACACTCTTTAGTACAATTTCATTCTAAATATTGTAGTCTCTCTTGCACACTGCAAATTTTTCCTTTATTTTTTGTTCGGGCTAGGCAAAATGCCCTGATTTCTGCATCTACCTCCTTCTGAGGTCCGTGGCGTTTATTTCTTCGATAATTAACTGTCTCTCCCTGTCAAAAAAGTGAATCACAGAGTTAGAAACTTCAAAAAGCTTCTTAAAAAAATGAACATGTGTGCTGATAAGGGCACCCTACCCTCCCCAAGTTTATATAAACTATATTATGCATATGTTTTTCTTAAAGTATAAACTACTTAGAATCTTTAAATTCCTAGCCTTGCTTGAGTTAAAGCTATGTCTTATATGAGTTTTTCTAGGCACATATACTCATTTTGACAGTTCTCCTTTGGACTAATGGGATTGCTCACTTTCGTGCACGTATTTTTTTTCCAAAGAGGATTCTTGTATTGATTAAATAATAGAGAATTCTTGTACAAATTATATGTTAACAAAAGGATAAAACTCCGAACCTCACATGAAAGTTCTTCAATTTTTTCCATTTGTTGCATCAGCAAGCACCAGCTGGAACTGGTTGTTTGCTTTCTCGTCATCTTTTTCTTCCTTCACCTTGAGATTCTGAATTGGTTTCTCTTTATTTTCATCATTCACCTTCAGATGTTGCATTTGTTTCTCACAATTGCTTTCTAGATCCCATTTCCGAGGTTGTTCTGTAGTTCCCTTTCTCCTGTACATGAAGTACAACACTAGCTGGAGGACGCCTAGAGGGCTTCCCACCAGGTTCGGAGACTGTAAAACACACATTAGAAGATGTGCAATCAGAAAATATTTCATTATTTTTACCTCTTCAAATCTTCACTTGTATTCGACTCTTCAGATTCATGACACGTGTTTTTTAAGATCAAAGGTGTGTCTGATTAACAGAGGAAGAAAGGCTTAACTTACGAATAAGTGTTGTGAATCTGACGGGTGGAATACAGAACAGAAATAGAAAAGTATAAACTAACCGCAAGAAACAGATCATGGCTTAGAAGTCCATAAGCCATCCAAAGCGAACTAGCAAGAAACGAGAAAAACGACAAATAGAATGGCATAAACTCCACGCTCTTGGTCTGCATCACTTGTCTCTGGCATGATTAGAACAACTACATCAGGAATGAAGTATAAAAACATACAATTCAATATTAACCTCCCCTGCCCCTTCCAAGAAGAATTTGAAACCATTTCTCGATAGAACAAATCTCTATTCTGAAAGAATTTTGTCCTTTACTGTTGTTACCTGTTGAATTATTTTCTATCTTCTGCAAATAATCATATTGTTCGACAAGAAGAACTCACCACAATGACCAGCGGAGAACCATACATTGCTACGGACGCTACAAGTCCGACACTTCCAACAAACGCCTTGCGATGACGATGGTCGTGAAATACACATGCTGATAATATTGCAGTGAGGCAGGATACCAGGATGACAGGTATAGTCAACATGGCCACCTTCTTCTGTAGTTTCATCAAATATCACATTAACAGTGATTTGTCTTTTCAGTTTTTACTATATATACCCTGCATGCAAGAAATTTTATGCACACAAGCTTGCAATGGAAACTTGTTGCAGAATATATTTTGTCTGTTTCGTTAGTGACATAATCTAAAACCGGCAGCTCAAATTCGTTAAAAGAAGTTATTAGGCATGCAACATGGCGTTATACTTCTCGAACCGAGTTTGGGAGTGGGAACTAATTTGCTAACATGCAATGGATGGACAAAGCAACGAAATTAAACTTTCAGGGTAGAGGATAATTTTGTTATTTTTAGGGAGCAACTTAGTCTTGTAGACTTGAAGGGGTTAGCTATCCTATTAGCCACCCTCCTCTTTTCGTCCCTGCATGCAATTAAGGTAAGATTGATTTTTTTTTTTCGGCATTAGGGTGGTGCTGTATACAGTATGAAAATGTTAAAGAAGCTATTGCTATATACATGATATGAGATGCTAATTCTTGTTTATAAGTAACTTGCCTTTCCCTTAGCTGAAGCAAAGTAGAAATATATCATTATGAAGGAGAGCTCCAGAATAATCCCTATTCCATTAATGGTGACCACGAGAAAGTTTTCCCATTTGTAACTCACAACAGGCAAGCCATACCAAGTGTAGAGGAAACAATTTGATAGGGCTAGGATATACGGCACGCATGAAAACTCTTCTGTGCTTTTCTTTCTTATCACCCTTGAAAAAGTTAATCTGTAAATATTGGATATATCACATAAGATCAGAAAAAACAGTTACATTGTCGTATATGGTTCATTTTACATTTCTGATAGTATAATTTTTGGAGTAAAATAGAAGTAAGAGTTTGTCATTACATTGGCGCAGCATAAAGTAGCATAGAGGCTGCATTCCCTGCAAGAAATAATAAAAGACTGGTTTAGTATTCAAGCATTTCAAATAGTTCACATATTCGATTATGATGATCAGAGTTTATCCGGGGGAGAGAATGTGAACCCATAATGCCCACTGCCAGTCGAAGTTTCTCTTCCATTTCCTTTGACGCTGAGAAAATATTGACTTGGGAAGAACTACTGCTGAGTATTGTTGCTTTTGAACTGTTTAGTATCATTTAGAGGGTATATATAGCGGGAAGCAAGTTGTCAACGAGAATAACATGCCGAAAAATTGTAGGGGCAACAGTCATATGAACTTGTGGAGCTAAATAATCCACATCAAAATCAAATAAAATAATTAAAAGGAAAAAGAAAAAGAAAATTAAAATTTGTGGAGGGAAGAAGTTAAGCATGGATGAAGAATTTTTTTTCTTGGATTTGTTTAATGCAAATGTTCCGAAATGCTTTTTTAATGTTGGTTAATGAGACAGGAAAGAGACTAAAACAGAACATTTTAATTTATGGTAGTAATTTTACCATTTTTTGTTCTTCTGCAAGTGGAAGATGTCACAGGGCTCCACTGTCCACTTGAGGCGATAGCGTATTTTTTTATTTTAATTTTCAAATCTTGCTCTGATTTTGGTAAAGGTAGAAACTACCTGTATGCTTATGAACTCGTGAATTTCGGTTACTTACTTTTATTTACATAACCAATAGTAATATTTGTCTTTTGAAGCATTTGAGGGCCAAGAGCTAAAATCAAGATTTATGTTTATTTTACCTCAATATGGAAAAAGGAAACAAGAAGATTGAAAGGTGTTTGATTAAATATATACACACTTTTACAATATAAAACTTTCAAACTGTAGTATTTGTTATTTTTTGTTAAATATAAATAAAACCTTTTCATGGTCGAGTGATGTGGTAAGTTTTAATCGAGCTTGAATCCCCTTGTGTGCCCTTCGGTTTTGGTAGGTATGAATGCCAGCTTCTGTGATACATTTCGTATTTGGCGATGTTGCACTGATGGAATCAATGCTTCTGATAGTTGTAAGTCGTTCTGGTGTCTGATATATTCACTGTTTAACCGGGATGATGCAAGGTTGTCACTATTCCTTTCTTTTACAACCATTAAAAAAGAAGAAATCACTTTACAGAATAAACCAATTCCGGTTTTAAATGTTAAGGCCATTCTTATTAGTTCTGTTGATCCTGATCTCTCTGCAGGTGGATTGTCTGGCTAATGTTGTTAGTGTCGTGGCATCTTCTCGGAGAACAAAACCTGTATGAAACATATGAAATGTGCATAAGTGGCTGCCAGTCAAATTTTGAGATGCAAGAAACTGTTGATTAGGCATACATCTCCTTCGGCATTCACAAAAAGCAGCTCCTGATGGGAAAATATCATATCCTTGATGGTGATCTCAGCCTTCTTTTTGTTTCAACCATCTGATAAAGTTCTATATCCTCAACCACATCAGTGATACTGAGCTTTATTCTGTACATTTGCAGTGGGCTTTAATGTTCTTCCAACTAAGAATTCGAAATTTTCCCTGATATTCTTATTTTAGGATAAAAATACTTCGCCTAAAGTATGACCGTTTACATACTTTAATCATTAAATTATCTTTTGTTACACTTCAGTTCCGCTCACATCACAGTAGTCGTAGCGTAAAAGCCTTGCCAAGTCAGCTTTCCTGCACTTTTTGACCGGCAACGGCAATATGGTGATTCTAAGGTAAAATCCAACAAGAAGCTCTGAAATTTTGAATTGTTTTTGCGGCTTTTGCTTAGGTAGCTAGCCAAGCGTGAGTTTGGTGGTGCAGTCGAGGAGTCTCTCCATCGGCGATGGCGGCACTGGCGGTCCAACAACTTTTTTGACTAGAAAATGAATTTGGGAGCGAAAGTGAGAATTTTGTGTAGTTTGCATGACAAGAGTGTAACGAAAGATAGTTTAGCGATCTAAGTGAAAACCGGCATAGCTCGTTTTTCTTTTTCCTGTGATTCTTGTTAGTAGGGGATGTCCGTAATATTGTTTTCAGCCGTATGCCTTATTCAGTGGCTGAAGATTTTTTCGAAACTGTGATAGCACTTTCAGCATCCCATATTGAACCTTTGGTGGGATTGTTCTTGAAAACTTGTCTTCAGAATCGAATTCTTTTTGTATCTCTATATTTTGTTGAAGGTGATCAATCACAAGGTAGAGAGAGAATCAAGATATTTTACAAACCTATTCTCGGTGTTTGACTATCATGATATAATTAAGCATGGAATTTGCAGTGAAGGGGTCTCATGAGAATTTGTATAATGGCAGTGAGAATAGTCCTTTGCGAAAAGAATGTTGAATATATGCTTATTCTGATGAGATGCACGCAACGTGCATAGTTAAGTTGAAAATAAATCAAAATTATTCAATGTCCAATGCTAACTTGATCGATAACATTTTGTTATGAGCTCGGTTCGTTAAGTATAACAAATTAAATGTGAAAGCATCTTTTTATATTTGATAAGATTTAAAAATGACGTTACAAAATATATTTGCTACCACATGGCGGCCAAGAAGGTACCATGTGGTGTGACTAGCCCCTTTTCGATGACACCTGAGCTTGAGGAAAGACTTTTAAACCTAGGAGTTTCCTTATTTGAAGAAACGACATCGAAGGGGCTCCTAGCCAGCTCCCATGAGTCCAATTGACGAGGCCGGCCAAAGGGCCGCCATCGAGGAAATCTCACCGACGGCTAAGGGCCCTACTCAAGGACCACCTACTCAAAGTGGTCCCCCAACACAGGTCCGTTTGATATCAATAATCTTCTCCATAGAGGGACCCTACTATCTTGTACAAAAAATTGCTCCACTAATAGTGTCAGAGGAATAATCAAGTATATTCATCATTGTAGAACTTCACCTTAGCCTTAATCAAGTGCACCCTTCCAGATAGCCCTTGGTTGAGGAGGCGTTATAGACCATAAATCGACATCATCATATAGAGATTTAAAACTTGACTCGATTAGAACTCATCCGAATGTATTAATTTATGTGATTATCAAATCAGGCTCAAACATAATTTCAATATCGATTAACCTCTTGTTGCCCTTTGTTATCCATGTTATGCACCAGTTCAGTTTTGGTTAACATGCTTTACACTACAGTGATATTTTAGAATATCTCTTTGTACAATCAAATGACCAACTTTTCTAATTGGGTTGGAACTCTTTCAGGAATAGCCAAAAGGGCATCTTTCTATACTTCTTTGGACCTACATGCTGTTGCAAATACTATAAATCCTTATTTATTTATTTGTTTTGACAATTTGAACAGGTACATGTTATTCATGGTTTTGAAATTTTGAACATATAAATAAAAAATAATTATAATCGACTTTACATATAATATGGAACTGAGAAGTAAAATTGAATAATCTATCAATGCTAATCTAACTACTAAAATCTAGTCATAAATCATAATGCTTTTAGGGATGCATTAAGATGATAAGCTTCTATCCAAGGAAATTGCTTTTTCAGATAATAAAATTATTCTTCTTGTAATGCACTTTTCACTTTCCACCAGAACCACAAAAAAAAAAAAAAAAAAAAAAACAATTGTATGAGATATCATTCTTGATTTCTTTCTATTTTTCCACTCGAACCAAATACTAAAGAAAATTTGCCCTCAAAAAAAAAAGAAAAAAGAAAAAAGAGAATAATTGATGATATAGAAAAATTTTTAAAAATTATCTTTTCTTATTTTAACTGTCCACCAATATATGTGATGTGTACTGATGAGTGTGGGAGAATGTAATACAATTATGTAGCGGATGATGTGAACTACTATTTTCTACAACAATTGTTGTACTTCGCCTATTGTCTTTTATTTGTTTATATTCTGTCACTTAATTTATACGACTTTCTGCACTTTACCTCCAAAAAGAGAATTCTTATGGAAAAACTAGGTTTTTGGAAGGTTAAATACGAAAAATAAATGATAACTCTTTATCAATCTGAGAAGAAGATAATGATGACTTCAATTTTGTAATTTGGAGGATAGTACTGAAAGTGTCAATGCAATGGTGGGACCACGACTATAAAATTATATTCAAGGTCGGGATGCATGTCTTTTAAAAATTAGTTGAGTTATTTTGCTAAGATCGGTGAGGTGAGCCTAGAAGTGAGGAAAATAAGTTACTTTTATCGACGTGTGAGGTGTTCTTGTCAAATTATTTTGTCGGAATTCAATATCTAGGAAGTGATGTGCAATGATTTGTGTAGATTAAACAACAAAAAAAGTTCCATGAAAAGGTCATGTCGATTGAACAACAAAATTCGTGTAGATTAACATATAAAAAGGCTACAACCGTTTCGCGACATTGCAATGAAACTAGAACAGTCATCTCTTTTTCCTTTTTGACGATGGTTTCGATCAACCATGAAATAAAGTAATCAATGTGCAAAAAGCCCAATTTGAAAAGTAAAGCCGCAAAAAAATACTGATATGTTTGATCAAATGAACTTTTTAGACCATTCCTAGACCACATATGACTTGCACTTACTATATATCTTTACATTGATATTTAAAGATCGGTGATCCTATAAAGATATCCAATATTCCAATGGATGCGTTAGTAAATGGAATATGTCATTCGACATTATCATAAATAGTTGCAATAATTCGTACAAATTGGTCTTTGGTTGGGCATTATTATCTAATAACAAAATTATCACTCATACATAGTGGAGTCTCCACATGTCTTTAAACCTTAAATGCCTCCGAATTTGGTGATCTTACCAGACAGCATTTCTGTACATTTGGCTAAATCATGCAAAAAGGATAAGGTTTTTGTGATCGACGGAGCCAACCACAATAATTTTGTCTGAATGCATCAGAGTGTTTTTCTTTTTCTAAATAAAAAATAAAAAATAAATTAAACAAAATTATTTCGTTAGTCATATAAAGAACTCTGCCAAAGGGGTAGCAAAGTTCGGACCTCGGAGTTAATGGGTCCACTTGCCCCGTTACGAACTACAAATAATATAAGTAATTATTTTTTTTGAAAGAAAAATCAAGACATACGTTGAAGGGATGACTAGGGACTCTTCTATAGGACAATAAGGTGATCACTTAAATTTAATGATATACATCTAAGAATTTTAAAATTATGAAGTGTATATTGTAAATTATCATACATCGACTAAATACTAGAACGTGGTTTGCTTAATAATGGCTTGAACAATCATCACCTCTTGAACTAACTTTTAAGGTTTGGTTAGGGCCAAACTCTAAATATTTCAATAGGATACAGAGCAAGTTAGATCCTGCATTATTATTAGACCTCCCACTATACTATTGTCGCGCTCTAGATTGTTTACTAATATATTCGGGTTAGGACATGCGGAAGGTGTGTTGACTATTCCACTTTGAAAACAGGCTATGTCTTGTATTATTGCTGAACCTCCTATTATACTACTTTCATAATCCAAGTTATTTTCCGATATATTTGAACTTAGAAGTGAGGAGAGCGTGCTAATTATCCTATGTTGAACCTAGAAGTGAGGGTAGCATGCTAATTATCCCACGTTGACTACATACCAATATATAGTTTGCTTAATAATAACTTGAAACAATTCTTACATTTTGAGCTAACTTTTCGAATTACGTTAGGCTCGAATGCAAGACCTGGAGTGTTGCTTTTCATTATTTATCTAAGGGGTGGACATACGCCCTTTGAAATGTCAGACCTATACTTTTCATAATCTATTTGTATACATAAATGCTAAAGTTGTAAAACCTTCTGCGTCAAATACATTTGTGATAGGCAATAAGTTATCAACTAAAATTTTGCGTCGTGACTAAGCACAGGCTACATCTTCTTCACCCAGAGTACATACAGGAACCACAAAAAGGAAAAACAAAAAGACACTTGACTCGGAAAAGTACTGCACAAGAAAAATGGATTATACATTTTAACTGATTTTTATGTGCATGTAATGTTAAAATCTGTGATACAAACAACATTGTGTACAACAACACAGTATACAGTTCTGACTGTCATCCTAACCGGTGTTGCTTCATTTGTAAATGTATCGACGAAGGTAATCGACTCGAGCTGGATGCTTGAGCTTCATGAAAGCCTTCACTTCATGCTTCCTCACCATTTCTCTTGAAATGTTCAAATTTCCTGCGATTTCACCAAGCGTTCTATCTCCTTTACCATCAAGCCCGTATCTTTGTCTAATGACCAAGCTCTCCTTCGGCTTCAGAGAGTCGAGCTGTCAAAAGGATGATGAAAAGTGAAGGAGTGTTTAGTCATTTCTTGATGATGTAAAACAATGGACAGAGATTTCAGAGAAAAGGGCATACACACAAAAGATTAAGAGTGGTATATATTCTCTATCATTTCATCAATGAGCCAATAACATTCATGATGTCCAATCGTCAATAATGACAAGACTACTTGAATCATGGCCTTACTATCTGGCACCACTTTCAATATCTTCCACACTTTTTAACCCATAACACTGCATGTAGAAACGCGAACCCTGATATGTATTCCCATCAAGGAGCAAGTGGAACAGGATAAAGGTAATAGGAACGTTAAATCCACCTATAGAACGCATGTTGATTATAAAGAACCAAGTATTATTAGGGAGATAGAATCAGTGTACAAACATATTTGCTTTACAGAAACTAACAGATCCGAGCATATACGAGAGGTCCGTTGATATTATTTACTAGGAAATTCATAATTCAAGACTTATAGCCATAGTTTCGCTACAGCTAGTCTGAAAACCAATCATTAACAACTTGATTTCCAGGATAAGAGTATATATGCAACATTTTTTAAATAAAATCAGCTTTTAATAACGATAAATTTGTCTAAGGAAAGTCAGAATGGTATCAAATTGAATTGGAGAATAGAGCTAGAATTTACCACATCATCCAAAGCAAGCCTGAGAAGTGCCGGTTGCCTTCTATTATCTCCATCAACACCATCAACATCGGTAATTGCATTGATAAACTCCTCCTGGGTTACTTCATGCCGTGCATTGAGAGAAGAAATAGGTTTCGACGCCTTCATCACTTCATAGTATCTTTCCGGGGAGATCCCAACTCTTTCTATAATTTCTTCATCGGTTGGAAGTCTTTGAAGCTCAAACAACAACTCTAGCTTGGCCTTCTGGATTTCTACCCTGACCTAAATCAGAAAACAGACTTGGATTTATAATCTATGATGTACACAAGCATTTCCGGGACGAACCATTAAACAATGTTGTGCATAGATGGATCATTAATGTAGCATAATTCAAGGTTTTATAGAAGGGGGGGGGGGGGGGGGAAAGGTGCATCTGAAGAAGCTTACCGAATCAAGGCCAAAGGGGACCTTTGTGAAGCTTGAGAGAGTCATAGAACGAATAATGGCATGTCTGATCCAGAAGAGGCCATATGTTGAGAGACGGAACTTCCTTTTTGGCTCAAAGCGATCAATAGCTGTTATAAGACCCTTTACCCCAGCTTGACAAAGATCTTGGAATCTTGGGCCATTTGCAAAGTCTTGAAAATACTTGTTCATGACAAACAAAACAAGCCGGAGGTTGTGCTGTAACACATAAATCATAAAGGTTTCAGTTAGGTTACTTTTCAAACCAATCCCAATGCAACTATGGCATATAAACTCAATCTGGGTTAGAAACAGAGCAGCAGAAGAACAATAAACTCCATATTAATTATTTACAATCTAAACTCAAACCTCCCATAATTGAAATGAGAAATTTTAGATTACAACAGGTTCGCCTTACACTACAAAAATTGAACAAAATAAGATGTATATGACCTTGATCAACTTGTTCCTGGCAGCTTGACCAACTTCAAGATGCTTCCTCAGCTGAGCAACATCCATATTTGTCGCCTCTGCTAATTCATCATCCGTTACACCTCTTCCTAAATCAGCTTGTAAGCTCTCCTTAACTCGATGGAATTCCTAAATGAAAGTACCAAACTTAGCAGAAGAAAGATGTCAACAAACACTAATCAGATTTTCCAATTTTATTCTTCGTGATTCACTTTGTATCAAATAACTTATCTTCCCAGGGAAGGCTGATGTTCTCACCTTCATCGGTTGCATCAGCTTAAATATCCAAGTATGCTCAGATGAAGGAAGGACAGGTGGGATCTTCATTTTCTTCCAATCCAAGCTGACCAAATCATGGGAAGCTGAATAGTCCCGAACAAGCCTATCAATCTTCTCATCTTCATCATTCTTGTTTGGTTTCTTTTCCTGCGATGATTCAATAAGTTCACCTTCTTTCTTCATTTTCAAAGCAACCCTCTTCTCAAGACTCAATCGTTTCCCCTTCTTCCTCGGACTCCTTACCATGATCTGACCAGTTTTCGTTTCTGTTTCTTCACTTTCCCTAGTCCTCTTCCTCCTCGGCTGCCTTCTTTTCACAGTTCGAGGTTTACCCTCCTCATCAGAGACCACCATTGCAGGACTTCCCTTGTATATATTTTCCAGTTGGGCAGCAGCTTCACTGTAATCCAACTCCAATGTACTTGAAGAGGCTTCATCGGTCGAGACAGCATTTACTCGTTCCGGACGTTTTTTCACCTTTCTTGACCTCTTGCCATTTTCTTTGTTGGTCTCCAACGGTGAAGATACAGATTTTCGCGGTGCAATTAGAGCGGTATTTTTACTTTTATCGGTTTTGAATGATAATATCACCGGCCTTCTTAACAAAGATACACGAGTCGAATACCTTGTGTTCAATCCCAATGGAGCTTGTGCGGCTGAACTAAAAGAAACTGTCACAACTCCCATACCAAAGCTGTGTGATCCCAAAATTTAAACTGTCAAACAAGAAATACTCAAATCCTCAACATGAAAATATACCGCAATAAATTCCAAGCTATGAACACCACCTCTCACTCTCTCTATCTCTCTAATCAAAACCATGAACGCAACCGAACACTCCAGAAATGATAATACAATCAGATCATTAATTAGATATACATGTCAAGTATCGTTAGATTCATAATTTCATGTACATATCATTTCAACCGGGTGATGATTACCTCTCATAACAAACACATAAGTCAACAATAACAAAATTTTCAAACTTTATGGAAAATTAACAAAATCATCATAAATGCATAGAACAGTACCTGAGCAAGTGGTAAAAGAGATTGCACCGAGATGCTGTTTCGCAGTTGACAGAATACTCCGGCAAACAGTCGAATATTCCGGTGAAAAATGCGCTCAGCAAAGAATCTAAACTGAACTGAAGGTCCTAATTCACCATAAATATATATTAACAAATAAATATAAATACTACCTCGAATTTTGGCGTCCACAAGTTTTTTCGCTGAAAATATCTACGGCTGTGAATTTGGGATCCAAATTATCAACGGTCGATAAGCTCCGAGGGTGACGTGGCCTGTGCCGCAGCCGAGAATGATATTGAGTGGAGCATCTACGTGGCGAGTTGAGAGATCTTTTGCAGGAGTTCATGGATATTGTAGGGGACACGTGGTGAATATTTATTGGAAGGTAAGATATTACTCAAAAAAGGGTGGGACGTAGGATTTTATCTATGGCCTGAAAATCCAAACGTTGCCTTGTTTACAGCCATTTAAAAGTAGTCGTTTCAAGTTTGGGGAAGTATATAATAATTATTTGCTTAAAAAACTTTTATTCCTCAAGTCCCATACTCCCATAATATTTATTTAATTTGATCGAAAATAATAATAAATTATAGTCCACAATTTTTTTAATATACTATTAAATTATTACAATATTAGATGAGGGTTATAACTGGGGTATTATATCATTATTTAAAAAAATATATATTTAGAGGAACAAATTTTGTTCACTATAGATATACAATCGCGCCACGAATAAATACAATTTTAAGTTTAATTTTTGTAATTAATTTCATCTATAAAAATCTTATCAGTAAATGTATAATCACTAATTATTTCTTTAATTTTATTTATATTGAATTTTATGATATAATCTTTCCATCACAAATTTTATATTAGTTACTTGAGTGATTTCTTGTAGTGATTTTAGCAAATTAAGTGTGTACTTTCAGATGTTGTAAAATAAAAAGAAGTTGTAAATTTAAGAAAGATAGATAAATTCTTTTATTGTGTATGTATCTAATTGGTAGGATGTTATGATTATCTTGGACTTCTTTTGTTACATTTTAACTTTGTGTGTGTATATATATACTAACATATATCCCGTATTATGCACGAATATTATAATTTATTATATCGCATAAAAAGATAAAAATAAAATATACTATTCATGTAAAATAACGTTTACTCTAAATAATTTTCAATACAATTCAATAATTAAATAAATAATAATATTTACTCATACTTAAAACTTTTAAATTTAAAAAGGAAAAAGAAAGGTATTGTCGTGTCAAAATAATCATATCAAAAAAATTATAAAAAAAAATTAAATCTAAATATATGATCCAAACTAGAGTTATAAATAAATTTTTTAGATATATTAAAGTTATGAATTTTAAACTATGAGCTACTCTAAATTAATAAATCACGAAATAATGGATTATTATCCACATTGAAAGCTGTGACACTATAATTTTTTTTTACAAACCTAAATATTTATGGGTGTAAATCATCGTAAAATAAATTAAAATTAAAATTTAGTTTACAGAAACAAAATAATTATAAAAATATATATATAAATAAAATAATAATTAAATTATAAAACTCCAAGTTCTGTTGATGTATTTTGGGTACTGTGAATTTTCTTTTATATCTCCAAATAAACCTTTCGTCCTAAACTTGTGTGAGATAAATCTTAGATGTTGTGAACATTTGAATTTCCTTTCTTATCTCTCTCTACACCACCACCCCACCCTCTCTCTCTCTCTGTGGAAAAATTAAATAATCTCATCTCGTATTTCAATTCATTTTTTGATAAATATTTTAATTATAAAATATCTTACTTAGTGAAAATTAAAAATGATAGAAAAGTGGGAGTACGTAATTGGATATGTTAGTAGGTAAGTAAGTGGACGAGAGAGATAAGTACGCAAGTTTTTAATTGTTGTTATTATTATTTCAAAAGACCTATCCACTCAATAATAATTTTTAATTAAGAAATTCAAAAACTTGAGAGATCAAAATTAGCTAAATTACAGTCAAAGACCGCTATCAAAATTATTTTGTGGCTTATTAAATGATTTTGGTCAAAGACCGTTGTATTAGATGTAAACTTTTTATAATGTACATATAACTTTAAACTATATAAACAACAATCAATAAATGAATAAAATATGTTTATTAGGAAGTAAAGAACAACAAGTAAATAAAATTTGAATATGTCGACAATTTAATACTAAAAAAATTAAAGATAATTGTTGATATTATTTTGTCCACATTTTATTCTTTTCATACTTTTAAAATTATAATTTAATTTGGGATATGTCATATCATATTCAAAGACATTTTTTTAAGTTTGAGTTACATAAGTTTTAATTGAATGCTTTTTTTTGAGGAGAAATTTACCATAAAGAACACTATGTGAATATTTTCATTCCTAACATTTCTTAAATCATAACTAATTTGATGGCATTACGTAATATTTTAATTAGAATTTTCTTTATGTATATGTTTTTATTGAAGGCTACTATTAAATTTTTATGAGAGAGGGAAAGAGACTACAAAAAGTATTAAAAATATCATTATGGATAGTTGGTGGGTTTCAATAATTAGGAGAGATAATTAAGAAATTTACAATTAATACCAACCAATCAAATAATTCATTTTAAATAATTAAAAATAATTTAAAATTCTAAAAATTGAGAATTTGATCAAAATTATACATTATGATCGAAAGATCTCCGTCAAATATATAACAGTATAGATTACCTTTCTAGATGTTTGGGCCCAAAAATAAAACTTTGAAATTAAATTCGGAGTGGGCTAATGTTGGTCCTTTTCGCCACGCAAAAATAAATTAACAAAGGCCCAGGCCACTTCGACGTGTCCACGGAGCCCATGTTGGAGGCCCAGGCCGAAATGAAATCACGGCCCATGGCCTAGTCGGCCAAAAATATAAAAATAGAAAATAGATAATAAATTTAAATTCAAACCCCTCACTTTTAGGAGTTGTTAGATAGAAAATAAGCACATGCCTAAAATAAAGACCATATGGTGCTAATATTTGAAATTTAAATAAAGATGGCAGCAACTACCACTTCTAGGAATAAGGCCGGCCATTCATCTTTTGGCCATGTTTTGAATAAATCATTTACAGCTCCAAGAATAAAGGAAGGCAGTTGCAGCCTGAAGTCTGTAAAAGGAGCCGGATTCTTCACATCAATAGGGACAGAAATGAACACACAACGTCAATCAATCAAACACAACAACAATCAAAAAGTCTACACTTCTGATTTTCTTTTAGCTTAAAATGAACAAAGAATAGCTTTAGTTCAAGTAGGTAGAAAACCGCTATGGGGTGTTTGTAGCCATACTTCATTCGGCTCGAAGTGAGGATATCAATGCACTCATTCCGTAACGTCACGAAGTCGTAGCCATCACTCACTCGGATTGGGCCCGATTCGAGGTGAGATATCAATGCGGCGGAGTGGTACCCAGCATTCATATCGAGCGCATGCATGAAGGGGAGTGCAGACGAAGTCAATCAATGCTCGTTGGAGTGAACAGCCTCTGAAAACAACCACAGGTAGATATGGCCGGAGTTATCAATGTGTCCAATTTGTAGCTAGAGTTCTTAGGGACTGCTCAATGCATCTCTGTCATAGATATGACCCGAGTCATCAATGCGTGTGTATGTAGTCGAGTCCTGTAAGGTCCACATGGCGAGTAGCTATCGTCTTCTAATGTATTTCCTTTTCGATTTAAGCTTTCTGACCCTTTTCGATTTTTGAGAGTGCTAAATTATTAAGTCCTACATTCAGTTGTAGGCAAGTAAAACCTCAGGGGTAGTGTTTGCCTACTCCAATTCAATCGTTTTTCAGATAGATGTCTTAGGCGCATCACTGTTTCATTTCGATTCACATTAGTTCCATTTCGAACCACCTCACATTCACTCTGAACCATAAGACTTCCACTTGTGTGCTACTACACACTGGCACGCCCGCACCCGAGCACAAAAGAAGCTCACTTCGAATCGGCTGTTTTCCCATCGAACTCGACCGGTTCGAACCCTGAGCGGCCACTTCGGCGCGGACCGGAAGAAATTTATGCAAACACTAGAGAAATCAATTTATCAACTCTAGTTTAAGAAGCAAATACATAGGTTTAAACAAGTGCTACAATGTGTGTCAAAAGTAAGGCTAAGTCATTCAAAATTTATATATATTAACAGGTTTGATATGATGATTGGAGCACCTAGTAAGTATTACTTTATATTTATCTTATATTATCTGATATTCAATTTCATTTTATTATTCATTGCTAGCAATTGATCAATAAATAAATAGTTTACTATAATAATATTGTATCAATAATTCATACTCCAAGTATTACTATTTTTTTTTTTCGTCTTTTGGACTTTGAGCTGCCTAAGAAAGCAAAATGCAATATTTTCTCAGTAAGTTCATTATAATCTTCTTATGCGGTGAAAATTCATTATCGAGACCTATAATAATCATTTAGAAATTCTTAACAAGTTCGAATTTTGGGAAGGGCACTTGTTGGGAAGAGGAGTAACATTTAATGCTCCATCCCCCAAAATTGCGAAAGGAATGTCTGCCCAACCAAAAAAAAATTTAGAAATTCTTAAAGTAGACCAAATTTAATATTTTGTAATTTTGAAGTTTTAAACATTATTACTTGAATTTTGAAAAAACAAAAAACTTGAACACAATGTACACACACACACACACACACACATATATATATATATATATATATATATATATATATATGAGGAAAGAGGGGGTGAGTGGGTCTGTGCGTGCGAACCTTTCATCTTCATTTTTTTCTGTTTTTCTTTTGACGTTCAATCAGACACGAGAAAGATTGAAATATAAAAAATATATAAAAGAAGCTTTAATTTTCAATTATCTCCCACAACAACTACAAAATTACATCGACTTTTATAATTCCTGCCTCCCCCTGATTTTGGGACAAATAAATCCAAAATGAAATTAAATTACTCTAAATGCAATTGAAATGCAGTCAATTCAAATTTAAACTAAAGTCCTTCTTGCTACTCCATAGGTTCTAGAATGTGTGCTTAACCTTATTTCAAGCTTTTTTGACCAGATATAATCTTTCCATTATTCTATCCCCTAAAAAAGAATATATATATATATATATATATATTGGTAATTTTTTAAAAAGAAATTTTAATGTACAATAAGAAACAAACCACTTTATTTCATTTTTCCAATTTAAATTAGCTGTTGTTATATATCTCAATTTCGGAATTTCGAACCAAATGGTACTAAGTTCTAATATTCCGAACTATGGTTTTTTTTTTTTTGGGTTAGGCGAACTATAGTTTTTAACATTGTAGGAGAGGAGCGAATTTTAGTCATTTATTTGATCACAAGAAAAATAGTCAAAAAATTAAAAATATCATTGAAAAAAAAATCCCCCATTCCAGCCACTACAAGAGTGCACTCCTGTCCGTAACAAACCAATACACTATAAATTTAGTCTTTATGACAGATTGCATCAATATACATTACAAGAAAAAGTAATATTAGTGACAAAATATAAAAGTTGTCATCAATAATTGTATTAAGTAACAATATCTTCTATTTTGCCACTAATTAAGTTTCTTTAGTGATAATAACTTTTATCTTGTCAAAATATGTACTCAAATATATGTTTTAGTGAAAACTATTAACAAATAGTGACGCACCTATAGTGACAACTTGATGACAAAAAATATTGTCACGAGAGTTTTGTGATAAATTCTATTGTCATTGAGTTGTCACCACAGGTGTGTCACTAATTATCAATTCTGCACTACCTTGTCACATTTTCATACTATGTTGCCACTATTGATATTGTGCTAACTATATTTTGCGACAACATATTTTGATTGTCACTAAATACATATAATTAATAATAACTTTTTCATTATCACTAGTTATATTGTCACCAATTTATTCATTTTCTTATAGTAATATAACAATTCTATTAGTATCTTGTCACCGATTATTTCTTTAATTCTGTTTGTATTGAATTATATCACTGATTCTTTACATATACTTTACATGTGTGACATGCTTTTTTTTTCTTGTAGTGACTCATGAAATATGATAAAAATGAGAGGAAGTACCATAATTCGTCGTAGTTCAATCTCCTAACACATTAATCAAAACTATTGTTTTAAAGTTACTGGTACCACAATATTATTCTAAATGATAAAATACTTTTGGAAAAGAACATATTTTCTACTTTAAATTATTAAAAAAATGAAATCTTATTCGACCTAGTTATATATACATATATACATATATATAAGTTGAATCTTTTTGAAATTTTCTAACACTAATAATTTCAAGATGTCATAAGACGAGGGGGTTGAAACCCACCTCAAGTGGACGTCATCACACAATTGCTAAATATAAAAGTTGAATTAATATATAAGACCTTTAATGTTATAGTCTCAAATATTATTCAACACCAACGCGTAACGAGGTTTGAAGATTCCTTCAACTTTCTCTTAATTTTGTTCAAATAGAATCGAATCTTCCATCTCTGACTTCATTTTTTGTTTTTTTATTTTGAATTCTTTTTTCTTGTTTGCCTCACTTTCTAGTCAACGATATTGATTAATTTTATGTATCATTCGATTTGCTTTATTTAATTGCATTCCGATGTTTAATCATTCCATTATAGAATCAACACGTCCCTATATTATATACTTTCGACAATAAATCAACACGTTCATAATTATAAAAAAATATATAAATTGCTCATGCATAGAGCACTAGACGTGTGGAATTAAGTGATTCTAAGCCTATTTAAAGTTTGTGTGTGTGTCTATATATATACATATATACAGAGACTGAGCAAAGGGGATTGGAGGGGGTGGTCACCCTCCCTCAAGTTAAAATCGAACTAAAATTTACTCGTATTTTTTTTTTAATTTTGAATTTCGCCTCCCCTAAAGAGAATCATTGAAATACCTTTCGTATTTTATAAATAATTGACATCGTTCTTTTCAAATAAAAAATTGAGATAATTATTCCCACCACTCCTAAATTTAGGCGAAATTATAAATAACACCCCCTTATATCAATTTTTATCAATAACCCCCTAAATTTTGTGAATTTATTACTAAAATAAACAAAAACAACACAATGTCCATTTTATCCTTTAAATATTTCAAATATTTTTTATTAAAAAAAGTAACAAATAAATGCAAAATTGAATTGACAAAAATATCCTAGATGCACTCAAACCCTGATTTTCTTCGCACAAAGCCCTAACTCATTCCCACCTCCCAACCCCCTACCTCATCAAGATCAGCCATCGCCAAGATTTGTCGCCCCGCTGCCTAGATTCTCCGCCGCCGCCCCTCACATAATTAAAACCCTAACTCATCAAGATTCGTTGCCGCCGTTATGCAATCCACCACCCCTGCTGCCCCTCACTCACACCGCCGCCCAGATCCGCCGCCCCGCTGCCCAGATCCGCCGCCGCTGCTATGCACTCCACCACCCCCGCTGCCCCTCACTCATGCTGCCCCCGCCCTCATTCCTCCATGGCGCCGTAGCCCTCATTCCACCATGCCGACGCCGGCGCCGCAGCCCTTCTCATTCCTCCATGCTGCCGCCGCCGCCCCAACCTTTCTCTCCCCCTGCCTCTCAATCTCTCTTCTTCTTCTTCTTTCTTTTTACCTTTTTTTTTTCTCAGATCTAGAAATCTCTCTCTCTCTCTCTCTCTAAATCGGACGCTGGGCGCGACGAATGGAGGTGCAGCAACGGTGGATCTCAATGAGATAGAGAGTGGTCGGAGAAGATGAGCAGGGGACATGATGATGAATAGGGATTAGGGTTTAGAATTTGGGTGAAATTAGGGGGAGGGTAAAAGAGACAATTCATAACTGACCAAATAATAATTTTATTTTAAAAGGGTAATTTTGGAAGTTCAATTAGATTTATGAACGTTGATCATTAGTCACCTAACGGAAGTTGGAAATTGAAAGACGGAAACAAAATTTAGGGGGTTATTGGTAAAAATCGATACAAGGGGGTGTTATTTGTAATTTCGTCTAAGTTCAGGGGTGGTGGGAGTAATTATCCCTAAAATTTTTAGCTCCATCATGTATATATATACATATATATATATATATGTATGTATGCATGTACGCTATTTTTTGAAGTATATACGGTATGTCAATAGTGCTTATTTGATCTCCTGATCAATTATATATATGAAAATTGAGATGTATTTGAAATACCACTTAATTAATACACATAAATTTTCATAATGTGAATATCTGTATTTTGTTCGTGCATGGCAGCATGTTTTGTTAGCCTTTCGAATTTTTACTTTCATGTGCAAAATGAAAAACGAATCAATAATATCAAAATTGAATTCAAATTTCAAAACTATAAGATCTTGATTAATTTGGAGTCTACCATAGTATGAATTTTTCTTTATTTTTTGTATTAGTTTTTCATTGATGCATGATATGTAAATCATTACCAAAAAGCATATTTAATCACTAACTTAAACAATTTATCACAAATTAGAATCGGTCACAAAAATGAATTTTGTTTACCACAATTAATCTGTTCATAAACGCCTTTTTATTAATTAATATATAATTTTTATTTAACAGAATTGCATTCCGAACGTCTTTTATCTTAGACGGAGACTACCCATCACAAATTTTTTAAGTAGTGAAATACATATGTTTTTGGTAGTAAACATTCGTCTGGTAATATATATTTATTTTCATTTTTATTTTAACATATAAATTTGTGACATTCATAATTTACTTTTGTTCTTTTTTCTTTTTCGTCTATTTGGGGGGGATATATTGAAGTGTAGCTATACACGGTCAGTTTGAATTGGTCAGCATAATTGACTTTTAAGTTTTAAGTAGCTTCAAATACAATTCCTACGACCGAAGACCGGTCTAGCCCAAACCACAATCGCTACTCCTCTCTCTCTCTCTCTCTCACTCATCAAATTCTCCAGTCAAAACTCTACTGTTCTTCTTCCGCTTTCTCTCTCCTTCCCTCCGTTTTCCCATTTCAAACGCATCCGCCCTTTACACAAACACAGACACACACACATATATATATCCCCCCTTTGCTCCATTAACTCTCACCTTCTCGCTCTCTCTCCCTCTCTCCCTCTCTCTCTCTCTCTCTCTCACACACACACACACACACACACGCATACAGACGCACAAATACATACATACATATAAACAAACAGAAAAAGGGTTTCAAGTTAATCAAACTTCACTCTTTTAATTTGTATGATTTCAGAAATCACAAACCTAAACTCTCCTCCACTTGGAGTGAACTTAGATCACCTTCATTTCTCTATCATCATCAGCCAATGCTACAATTTTTCTCCTTTGCTACAAAAAGAGAACTATATTAATCATCCCCTTTTTGTAGCATTAATAACATATATTTCACTTCATTTGTTATTTCCGGTTCAAAAATGGAGAATAACAATGTTCTTGATTCGAATTCGGAGCTGCAAAATCTCGTGAAAGAGCTGAGCGAAGGTAGGGACCTGGCGAAACAGCTGCAGACACATCTCAACTTGCAGTCATCGTCGTCGCACGAAACGCGCGATTTTTTGCTTCACAGAATTCTTTATTCGTACGACCGCGCGCTCGCCATGCTCGGCCACGACGGCCCCGGTGGCGCCACCGCTTTTGAGGCGGCGCCACCACAGGCGACGGCGGAGGAGTCCCCAAGGTCCCTCGCCGGAAGCCCTCCCAGTGACGACTCCGATCAGGACAAGGATCACGCTTCTAGGAAAAGGTAGCTTTGTTTTTCTTTTTTCTCTTTTCATACCCATGGAAAGACAAATACATATGAATAATGAACAATAATACATTTTAAATTCATAACTACTTTGAAGATAACAAGGTTTTATGACCTCAACATCACAATTACTTTGAATGGAACTACTTGATACCTAGTTCATTAATTGTATTTCATTAATTACATTAGTTATATTCATAGTAGTTATGTACAGCATTGCATGTTAACACCGCTACAAGAAATAACTCTAGTCGTTAGAATAATAAGCTTTGTTCCATGAGCCCAACTATACCTGATGAACAATTTTAATCGCAACACTTCTCGTTGCTCTTTTTTTTTTTTTTTTTGGATTTTCTATTTCAATTTTTATTTCATCATTTATTTTCATCACAAATTTAGTAAAATATGTGACGAAACATAGTTTTGTAATAAATTTTGTTCGGCTCAAATTTATTAATATTAAAGGCCTTGTCATTGATTATAAATTCTGTCTAATATATTTTTTTTGGTCACAAATTCGTCAATATTTGTGATGAAATTTATCTGTCACAAACTTTTCGATATAACCCATTATTTTTCTCACATCTCTTAATTTTGGGTGGCATGCATGCATTATGCTTTTATATCTTATGTTCTTCTTATTTATTCATATTTACTATAGCCTCCCTTTGTGAATAGAAAATTGGTTGACCTTTTCATACGCCAAAACTTAACTTGTGAAATGTTTTTTGGTTAATTATAATATTAGCAGAAAGGGGTTGGATAGGTGGACTCAGAAAGTGAAAGTGACACCAGAAAGAGGAATAGAAGGGCAATTGGATGATGGCTATGCCTGGAGAAAATATGGCCAAAAAGACATCCTCGGAGCCAAATATCCCAGGTACTTAATTCTAATTTCTTACACGTGCTTATGTGCATAATTTGTCATATATGGAATTCAAACTATTTCCAAAATTAATTTTTTTTGGTCAAAATTAAATGTGATCATAATGTAATTCATCGCTCGTTTTAAGCAGCACATTCATTATATAGTAATCCGTGATAATGCAATTAGCTGGTCTGGTATTCTACAATGGTGAAGGATTTTGTGGCTGTCCTTATCACCCCTTAATTCCTCATTCTTTTACTTATTATTATTATTATTATTATCCAAAAAAAAATGTTAATTATGTAACGAGCATCATCAGGTACCTTAAATTAATGTACCAGATCCAGTCAACCCGTATTCAGAAATTAATTGCTTGTCATAGCGTTTATTTAATTGTTTGGAACCTTTTTTTAATATTTAAATTTCGATTGAATTATATACGCACTCAATCATTTAATAATTATTATTATGTTTGTAATGCCATCGATCACTCTTCTTAAATTATAAGAATTTAACTCGCTCGTCAAATAATTAATTTCTTCAAATGAGGGTACATAAATTTAGACGGTGTTTGGCTAAGCTTATAAGCTCTTCCAAACATCTTATAAGATGTTTGAGAGCTTATAAGATGGTGCAAAGTGTTTGGCAAAAATTTTAGAGGTGGAGCTTATAAGTTCCTCAAATAAGATGTTTAAGAGCTTATAAGCTCTTTTTAAAAAAGTAAGGAGGTAGCAACTTATTTTTTAAGATCTACCAAGCTCCTTTATTTTCAACCAAATTAATTACAAAATTGCCATTACTAACATCTTATAAGTTATATCCCTTCTTATTTATCCAAATACTTTAATAACTTATTTTTAAAATAAGATCCAACATCTTATAAGCTCCTAAAACATCTTATAAGATGTAGGAGCTCATAAGATGTTTTAAATAAATTTAGCCAAACACCCTCTTAATTACTCGAAAAATTGTGAGTCAATGTTTAGCAGAACACGTAACTATTTTTTTACCTTATGGTAGGATATTAGTTGTGCCTAAAGAAGTGAATAATTAGTCAAATAAAGTAGACTTAGAATATATTGATGGGGCCAATTTATTTCACTTTTATAGATAATACGCGCTTAATCAAGCAATTAGTTCGAAGTTTCCTTTGAACCAAAAGAATACGTTCGGAAATTCCCTAATTTATCGCCCACAACGACCGCTTCGTTGTCGTTTTGGCGGTCTTTGTCAAGTTATCCTTCGGAATTTTTGACTTTTCAAGTAAATCGTGTGGTTTATTTTTAGCTCATATGCACTTTTCAACACAAAAAGCAATAAACAAATACTTAGTATGAATATATTAATTAATCAAGAAAGAAAGCAATTTTCGTCGTATAAATTGATACATCTTTTAAGTGATTTCGTTGATATTATTTGGATTTTTATCCTGTAAATTTTTAAAATTAGCAAATCTGATCTTTAAATTTCAATTTTCCAATGGTGGAACTCAACAATTTGTCTACACCTCGTCAATATCTCGCTGGAAAATTGAGATTTCCGGTAAAAATACGACTAAAATTGCTAATTTTAAGGGATTAGAGGATGAAAATCCAAGTATTGTAAGCGGAAGAACTAAAATTCAAAATAAGCTAATTTATAGGATAAAATTTACAATTTTCTCAAGAGAAAATTATATTGAAGTACCCTGAGATATCACTAAATGACAAATTAAACCCTTGATTTTTGAAAATTACTTAAATAATCCTGAGGTATGCAAACTAAATTGTAATGCTAACGGAGATGTGAGAAAAATAAAAATACCCCCAAATTTTTTACTATTGAAAAAAGGATTAAATTGCACTAAACTACCTTACGGTATGATAAAATTATAAATTTAATCCCCAAATTTTAGAAATTACCTAGATAACCATAATGTATGCTTACTAAATTATAATGCTAACGTGGATTTAATAAAAACAAAAATTCCTTGGATCTTTTGCAATGAATGATGTTTTTCATTGAAAATGATGTTTTTTAGTAGTTTAGTGTTTTTCATCGAGAATGATATTTAAGATATTATATATATATATGGTGTATAATGAAGATTAATTAACATGTGTTTAATTTTTTTTTAAATCCTCGATTTTTCAATACGGATTCTAAGATTTGTATTTTATTTTCTTGGTTATTAGCGATTTGGTTTGTTAAGCTAATAAAAAATATTACAAAACAAACCTCATGTATTTCAAAATATTACGAAATCAACCTTGGATAATTTACAAATTTTGGTCAAATTTGACAAAAGGATAAAATAGGTAAAATATGTTAAAATTTAACGGTTTCTATAAAAAACCCGAACGACAATAGATAGAGGGTTAAATATGTATAACATTTGCATACCTCAAGGCTATTTAGAAAATTTTCAAAAATTGAGGATTTTATTTGTAATTTGGTTATACCTCAAGATAGTTGAATGTAGTTATCCCTTTTCTCAATTATTAATGATACCAACAAATCCATAACAATTGAGTTAGACTTCTCAATTTTCTACTATGCATAAACAATAAAATATTTCGAGGAACAACCAAATCAATTGGATTTGTCTCTATTTCTAGTTAAAATTAATGTTTCTATTAAAAATTGGTCCTTCCTTTTTTTTTTTTTGAAGTTAAAAACTTTCTAAATGCTTATATTGTCTTTCAAAAGTGTCCTTAGCGCAGTTAAAAACAAAAGGAATTACTTTTGTTTGATTTTATTTTTATATTTTTCCAAAAACGTTAATATTTTCATATTTTTTTCAACTTGTTTAAAAAATTGTTAATTTTGCAGAGGATATTACAGATGCACCCATAGGAATGGCCAAGGCTGTTTGGCTACAAAACAGGTCCAAAGATGCGACGATGATCCGACTACTTTTGAGATCACATACAGAAGAAAACACACGTGCAACCCACGTACAAATTCCACGTATAATAATAACAATAACCCACCCGTACCAATGCCCGACCCACAAAACGAAAATCCGAATCCATCAACCCGAACCCAACGGAACCAAGAACAACCACCCTTCAACATCCAAACCAGCCTTAGAGTAATCACCCAAAATTTGGGCACTAATGATCAAAACCCACCATTTGATCCCTTTAATTTCCCATCATCATCAACAATTAATCCCGAAAATAATCTTTCTTTCCCGGATAACAGCAGCTTTTTGGGTGATTATTCGCCTAGCCTTATATCCCCCGAAACACCCGGGTCGAATTATTACCAGAGTCCGACGAATATATACAGATCTTTAATCCCGGATCTTCCCACTTCAGGGTCCGAAATCACCCCAATTGTTGCAGCCATGACTTCTGCTACCAATTCCCCTACTGTTGGTTCAAATTACCCATTTGGTAATACATCCGAATTCGGGTCGGATTTTGGATTCGGGGACCCTGGGTATTATCCTTAACTTCAAACTTTTTTATTTCACAAGAAAAAAGGGGGAAAAAAAATTAAGTTCAATAAAGGTTGAGTTTATTTTAATTAAGCATGTATTAGGTCTGGTTGTTGCCGCTGTTTATTTAGGAAGTTTTGTTTTTAGGTAAGAATTAGTCACTTAATTTGTTGTGTAACGATTTTAATTTTGAGATTTATATATTTTACGCTTAAGTTATATGTCTGTTGTTTTTTTTAAATATAATTCATGCCGGACAGCCTATAAATGTGAATCGAAAACTTATATGATGTCGTTAAGAGTAGAAAGCTTGTTTCAAGTTCTCATTGATGTATATCATGCATGTTTTTATATGGAGTAGGAGATTTAATATTACAATATTGTTAGACCAGTACAAATAGGTGCATGTTCTTTCACTATAAAGTAGTGACATTAATAAATTTAGCTGATGATGATACAAATATTATCACTAATATAAATTATACATACTATATGATAGAATTACTTATCATAATTGTGTAATTTTCATAATTTTGTAGTGAAAAGAATGGTATTTGAGTTGGTTATATTAATAATTGGTAACATCTGTACAATGACAACATAAATATTATTATAAGTTGGAATGATAATTTTTGTGATGATTAAATTAGCAATGTCTGTGCACGTATCACTAATTTTCAGTAAGGGAAATTTACAAGTTTTGTCTGCTATCTTTAAAGTTTTGTTTTTTTAGTCTTATAAGTATTTAAAGTTTAATTTAGTCCTATATTTTTTAAAAAAATATCAATTTTGGTCCGATTTGGCCAAACTCCGACGAATTGTGGTGACGTGGTCAATAAAATTAGGGATTTCCGGTGAATTGCATGCGCTGACGTGAATAATGAATTTGGAAATTTTGGTCGGTGATGAATAACGTGTTTGCCAAGTAAGATTCCCCCCCCCCCCCCACAATCTTGACGTGACATGGCTGACATATATGTATTTATATATATTTTGTATATTTTTTTTAAATGCCCGCTTAAATATTTTGTGAAAAATAAAAAAAAATCCATTAAAAATAAAAATTATTGTCTTCTTTAATCAAAAAACCTAAGTTACCCCCACCTCCCACCACCTAGCATCTCTCTCTCTCTCTCTCTCTCTCTCTCTCTCTCTCTCTCTTGTGCCTCTCAATCTCCTTCTCTCTCCCCTGTTTCCCTTCTCTCTCTCTCTCTCTCTCGCACTGTTGATCTCTCCCCCTCTCATCCTCTTCCTCTCGATCTCAATGACGGTGGGGCGGCAGAAGATGACAATTGGATTTATCTTTTATATATTATGTATATATATACATATATATGTATGTATGCATATATATATATTTATAAATATTTTTGTATATTTTGTATATGTATTTTTGGCTTACTTGTCAACACATGTGGCAAATAATATATTTTTGTCAAAATTATATCCAACTAGGTAATCTAGTCAGACAAAAAGTCAAAAAAATTAAGAAAATTTTCAAATTCATTGTCCACGTTAGTGCAATTTGTTGGAGCCGGCCAAATTGGCCCAAAATTGACATTTAAAAAAAAAAATATATCACTAAAATTAAACTTTGAATGCTTACAGGACAAAAAATCAAAAACGTTAAAGATAGAGGACGAAAATTGTAATTTTCCCTTTTAGTAATGATTAATGACAACTTCAAATTAGTTCTTATTACTAATAAATCATCATGTGATAAATTAAAACATTTTATCACAGTAAATCATATTATTAATGATATAAAATAGATTGTTTTCATTAAATATATACAATTGTTCTTACTGAAAAATTTACTTTATGTTGTCCTTTAATTTAATTATCGTGTATGGAGATGTCTTGGAGACACGGATAACACATACCCAATTAAATTGTAATTTTTACATCGTAGCACATATATTACTCATTACTTCATCAAAAAATAAAAAAAATAAAAAAATCTCATTACTTTATCAAATTAGGCAAATCTTGGATCAAACTTATGGGATTTGAAAATTGGAATCACGTGACAATATTAATAGCAAGAAAATTGTAATTAATAACTTACGGAATTAATGTCTCGTCCTTTGAATATTCGAACAAGAAGAAGGGGAATTATTATAAATCCATGATTCATCAAGACAGTACCATCAGACATCAGCTGCATTTATATATATATATATATATATATATATGCAGAGAGAGAGAGAGAGAGAGATTTTCCCTGGTTGGATGCTATTGTGTTGGATCACTTATATAACTAAGCAAAAGAGGGTAAACATTAAAATAGCACGAAAAGTGCATTGAAATGGCCTATATATGTGTTGAGGTCCTTGAGGACCACCCACGAGTAAATAGGAGACCCTAAATGCAAAAGGGTAAATTAAAGCTGAATTTGATTTAAATTCTTGGCCAACCCTAAAATGTCAAAAATGACGGCTACTCAATTTATGGATTGTTTCCTTTTAATTGTAATTGAGAGTGTTCAAACAGTTAATTAAATGGGCTTATGGGGTTCGCTTTTATAGTTTCACCCGCCTGTCACATTACAGGAATATTCTAATCGAAGTTTGATCTAGTTGAACCCAATAATTTATAAGACATATGTATTAGTTATTGTCCATAAATTATATATTAATTATATGATAAGTATATAATATAATTAGTACGGATTCAACTAATTGGGTCTGAATTAAAATATGATCATAGATTAATTAGTTAGTGAATGAAACTCTCTACTTTTTAATCGTAACGTATTTGTTAGACCTATTTAAGTCTTTAATGTTGAAATAGATTAACCAGCATATAGAATGCACAAAACACACCCCTCAACGCATGTAAGATACTTCCATAAAAAGACTTGTTCACGCTCATGAAATAGTAATTGTAGAAATATTAGAGGTTTGGGCGTAACTCAACCTCAAAAGTTAGCTTAAAAGGCGAGGATTGTCCAAGCCTTTATAAGGTAGACCACATCTCAGTATTTATTCAATATAAGATAGTTAACACGCCCCCCTCACGCCCAGACCCGAATATACGGGAAACAACCTGAAGCGTGAAAGTAGTATAGCGGGGAGCCCAATTAATAATGCAGGATCTAGCCTGTTCTGATACCATGTAGAAATATTAGAGGTTTGAGTCTAACTTAATTCCCAAAAGCTAGCTCAAGAGGTGAGGATTGTCCAAACCTTTATAAGGTAGATTACATCATAGTATTTATTCGATATAGGATAGTTAACAGTATATATATATATATATATTGCATGTAGATATATATATAATATATAGTTATACACATCGTATTTTTCAGATACATATTAGTTAAACTTATATAGCATAACATCTACGTACAAATTCAACTGAAAATCGGAAATATCGAAAATAATCATGCTAAAAGGAACTGCTTGCGATAATCTGAATATAAAAGGTCCAACAAGAAATACAACTGATTAATCTGAATGTCAATAATTAAAGAGTAGAAATAGCGGTATTAATAATTACTTTCCCGCATTTGCTTTGCGAGGAAATTATTGTCGCATTTCCAAGAAGAAACGCGTTTAGAGAGAGAGAGTTAGGGTTTTGGAATGAAGGAACAAATACTGCACTAATTAGTTGAGGTTTAATTAGCAGAATGTCTGCTGAATCTGCTGAGCCAATTCTTCTGCACTAAGTTGGCACTCAATCCCAATCTATCAAAACAACACAAAAAAAAAAAAATGGTACCATAATTAGTGTCAAATCGCATTAAATTTAACAAGATTTAATAAGTTTGCAGTCCAAAAAGAAGCTGTTCCTGTGGGTCTTTAGCTTAATGGGATACGTACTCCATTTTTAAAAGCATGGAGAGTATCTTCAGAATTTTGAATCATGACAATGTGCGAGTATACATATTATATATATATATATATATATATATATAAAAGTTTTATGTATAGATATATATGGTGTTATAGGGTAGTTTTCAGGACAAATCCATGAAATCTAAAGTACATTAGCATTTTCTTGAAAACAGTTTCAATGATCAAACGAGACTTGTGGGTGTATCTAGGAACATTTTCTTTTTCCATATCTAGCTTGTCATGTCCATATCCACATAACGATATATTTGTCTTTATTCCAAAGAAGCAAAAACTTTTATCCAAAAGAAAAAAGGATAAATATTTATTTCTCTTTTATACATGTTTAAACGTTATTAGTGTTGGTGCCACTGAACTTGGTTCAAGCGAAAAAATTTTACTACGGGGGACCTCACACATTTAAATTACACAATAATCTAAAGTAGGGGTTGGTGGAAAAATTTTTGTTTGGATTTAGTTTGGTCGAACTTAACAAATTACATAGCAAGTATTTTACACGTGTCCTGTGATTAGCCAGTATCTATTAATCATAGGACAAGTAAAAATACAATCGCCATGTGATTAATCTTACTTTGATCAAATCGGGTTTGGGCTAGAATTTCCTAGAACGGCGGTAGGGATGAAATTCATTGTAGTAAAATATTACCCAATGAAACTTAATATAACTTTGTTACTATGAGCATAAATTTGGTAATTTCAAATTTGTCCATCAGAACACACGACTTAGGAAGTAAACGACTTTATATATTAATGCTAGCTTCTTTATCAATTTTATTTCAAGAAATTGAATGTAGGTTAATTCTTGAGCAAACTCAAAACATGAACACAGAATAAATATTGAACTCAAATGTATGCAATATTGTTTTAAATTTACTAACCTTAATAGTGAAAGACTTGAGCACTCTTTCATCGACCGTATTGATGCTCACTTGGAGAATTTCAAGCGCAAGTTCTTCCAAGGCTAAACCTATCTTCACAGCCTGGCCCGGTATACGATGCGACACCGTTTTCAGCACCAAATTCGGGCCCGCAAATTTCACCTCAACTTCAGCCACGGCTGATTTTGAACTTGCCACAAGCTCATTGATGCTGTCATTAATGGAGGAATTAGTGGAAGAATTACAAGGAGAAAGCTCGACCGGGCTCGGAAGTGATGGCGAATTGAGGTAGCCCGGTTGTAGATTGTGCATCATGGGCTTGAGCGGGCTGCTTGGTTGGGGTGTACGCGGGCTTATGGGGAGGTTCAGTCTCGGACTCAATGGTGGCTTCATCGGGCTCAGGGGTACGGAGGGCCTCGGACTTGAGACGGGCCTCGGGCTTAAAACGATGTCCGCATATGCTTTTCTTTGCTTCTTGGCTTCGAGGGATTGGAGAAGTTGTTGCAGTTCATTGATGTAGTTGATCACTCCTCCAATTATGGATGCTTGGTCACCCTAGCAAAGATTAATACACTTTTAAAGTTAGTGATGTTAATTACATGCAATAAGAAAAGTATCCATGATTATATATGCTAATTAGAGCTAATAAGTGTCACGTTTTTCTATATAGGTAATTAGTCCTTATCTTTCCACTACTCTTTCTTTGAAATTTAAATGTACGTTTAAGGGTCGGGTTTGCCACCAAACTATCAATTTGTTTCTAAGTAAATATAATTTGGGAAAGTATGCATGCATCACATGAGCACTAACCAAGCTAGCTAAACCCAGTTCAGATCTTTTGCTTTAAAACAGTGTTATATCTTCTTTTTCATTTATTAATATACGCTGCGTATATTGGTGAATAATTCAAATAAGGAGAGAGAAAAACTAATGATATGAAACAAATTTTGAAAATTCTTTTTTCTTATATTGATAAATAAATTAGAAGATATAGTACCGTTTTATAATAGATGATACAGACTGAGATAACCCACATTTTGAACCCATTTTTCGTGCTAAAAATGACTCACAATAACAAGCTAAGGACATACTTAGAACCACTATTTGTCCAAAATGTCCTGTCGGGTGTTTGTTATGTTCGACGCTCTACAATTAGGACATTATATAACAGAAGAAGACAAAAGCGCCGCTACTACATATTTTCTTTGTTGAGAAAAAGAAAGGGAAAAAAAAAAAAGCTATAGCTAGCCCACACTTTGAATGTATTATCTGTGCTAGAGTTCACTCATAATAACAAGCTAATTACCCCAAATCTACTTTAAGTTAACATTTAAAAACGCAAGGTTTCAAGCAGAGACAGAGCAAAGGGGGCTAGAACTTAGAAGGTACAGTCTCTCCCTCAACTCTAAATCTAACTATATTATACATGATTCTTATACATTGTAAAAATTCAACCTTGACCTTCCGAATAAATTTTCTGGTTCCGTCCCTAATTTACAGGGTGGGAGGGGGGGGGCGGGGGGCGGGGTGGGTAGCACATACTCTTTTGACATAGAAGCAAGGCATCAAAGAACGAAGCACGGCGAGGTGCTCGTTCATCTGCTTCCTCCGGTTCCTCTCCACCGTAATATGTGACATCTTTTGCTGCCCTTCGTCACCACCACCATTCATCATCACCTTCTGTCTCTTACACGACTTGGGACTGTTATAAGCACCTTCAAGCTCCGTCTCAGATTCTTGAAAAGCACTTAAAGGAGAAGAATAAGCTGATTTCTGAAACTCAAAGCTTTGGCCAGCTGATGGAGTCATAACCGGACTATTATTGTAATCAGAAGCACTTTCAAGAGCTTCAAGAATACTGAAAATGTCGTCACACAACTCGGATTCCTTGAACAATTCAGACATATTGTTCTCACTTAACACTACCAGCCAAAAAGCAGCTTAAAGAGAAAGTCGACTGATTATTGGATGTGTTTACTTTGTGTGGATATGTGAAGAGAGACGAACAAATATTGATTTTTGAGCTGACTTGAAAGGGACTTAACTATCACCATCAATTTTGTTTCAGATTTGAGATGGGGTTGGCTTATAACTTTTTTGGTTGTATATGGACTGCTTTTGAAGTTTTGAATGGTTTGGATTTTTTAGGGGGGAGTGGGGTTGGGGAAATATTGCATGGAAATGTGAGAAGAGAGTGAAAAAGGCTACGGGAGTGTTGGATCCTTTTGAGGACTGAGGAGTGAGATTTGAGGGGAGAAAGAAGAGATATAAATGCGGATCAGATTTTTTTGTTCCACTTTTGTATTTTTTTTATATATGCAAAAATATATTTAATATATAATTAAAACCCAACTAGTAAAATATACTATTAGAATAGGAAAATGAAATAAAAATGTTTTCCAATTTTTGCTTAAAAAAAAGCAAATAATGAATGTTTTGTTTTTCTATTTCTCTTAACAAAACGTGACAATAAACTAAAAGTTAGAAGTAATTTTTACATTCTTTTTTCCAACTTTAAGTTGCTTTTTAAAAATTCAACCCACTCACTTTCATTATTTTTTTCCAAACACTATCCACTTGTACTGCAAGTATGGTGTTTGCACATTTAATCAAGTAAGTGCGTCCAATTTAGCGCATTAGGACCTAAATTAGTAGGTTTGGTCCTTATTTTTTTTCAGTATTGGTCCTCCTATTTATTTTTTTCTGATCGAATTATGCATGTGTTGCCTAAATTTAGTCCTACAAGTGCATTCAATTTGGAACATTTAGTCTTATAAGTTTTGAGTTTTCAAATGTATTCATAATTGTTTGAAATCTTAATTAAACTTTGACGACAAGCATATAACACTTTCATTTTTCTTTCGAAATTTAACATTGAGAATTAAATTTACCAAATTAGGACCACGAGCGCCGAATTCAAATTACTTACAAGACTAAATGGACAAACACCAAACCTACAAGATAAAATTTATAAAATGACCAAATTTACACGGCGAAAAGATTAATTTTACCTTAAATTAAATGCCTCTCCTAGAGTGTTGCCTTTCTTGAGATATACTCGACATTGATAACTCAATTTATAAGAAAACATTGAATATGGCTACAAAAAGGAAGGTTGTATATTTCTTTTGCCTGCATTTCCTTAGCCTTTTTTAGGCCCTAGCTAGCTACGTGTGCAACTGTAGATATCGTAATTATTAAGAGATGATCATATCAACATTAAAGTGTGAAAATTGGTTGTGCAGTTCTGATCTCTTGACAGTTTAAAATGAAGGGTATATATATTAATATGCTCAACAATTGATGGCAACTAGGAAGCAAGAGAGGATATATATTAATACACTTTAATTACTAAATTACTTTTGATTGCACTTATTCACATAAGATTTATGGGATTTGCACTTTGTCCTCTAAAATCTCTTTTCAACGAATAAAATTGCTGATATGTAATCAACAACGGTATCGTGACCATTTTGAAGGTTAAATTCACTGACGAAAAAATATCAAATTGTAGAATTGTTTTAGAACTTTTGTTCGGGTTATAGAAACAAATCTAGTGGTAAAGTAGAGAAGTCTTTTCGGTAATGGTGGCAATGCAAAGGTCTAATGGTTTTTCTAACTAGAAAGTGACTTGTGGGGGTGGCAAATTAAAGTGCAAAGCATGTATACTTTAGATGGCAAAGTGTAACAAAAAAGATAATTTAATATATATTATCACTGTCAATTATCATTAGAAATAAAATAAAAATGTCATCACTTAATAGTATTAATGATAATTATTGTTAATTTTCACATAATCTTCTTCATTAATATTACATTTTTATGCAGACAATTTTAATTTCATGATCAATTTGATCAATGTATGTGTACTATTATACATAATATGTATATATATATATATATGTGGGGCACTGAGTAATGTGTGCAAGTTGAAGATGAAGAGGCAATATCGCTTTTAATGCCCACATATCTCACGCCATCTTCGTGCCACATATATTCTCATCAATTCATTTCACGTATCCATTATTCAATTTTCACGTCTTAAGCAATTAATTAATATAATTTACACACACAATATATATAGCAGCTGTGTGTGAGAGACCCTCTGTGCATGATTTAATCATACACCCTTTAATCTAGATGTAATTTTTTTTTTTTGATACAATCATTTCAAAACATTTTATAGATATCAATCAGAAAACACTCCCATACACGCGCACACAGTCACTCAAAGGGAAAGGGGTAGAGAACAAGAGGGTTCGAACTCAAGATCTTTCTGGTACTACTTTCGAACTCCCACCACTCGACTTTGAGGTCAGTGGCCTTTAATCTAGATGTTGAATTTGGAAACTTAACATGAAACCCCAACACACAATTAGGGTAACTATAATAACGAAAATTAAACTTTTTTTCTTCTTTCTTAATCACCCGATTCCGACTCACAACATTAGGATTTAAACTCTAAATGTTACTTGAATGGATCTAATGCCTCATTCCACTAAACCAATTGGTAATTAGTATAACAAAAATTAAACATTTTGTATTGTGTAAGGATATTTTAAAGTTAAATCACTTATGAATAACTACGAAGATACTATATTGCGCGTCATAAATAAACATTCTCCATCTCAAAATCGTATTAAAATGGATTGAATATATTTCATAATAAATAGATCAAGATTAATTACATTGATACTCTCCTTGAGATACTCGAAATACCAATTCCACTCCTTTATTATTTTTTTAAAAAAAAATTATAACGACCTCTTCTCTGATGAAAATGAATGATGGAGTAAAATTTAAACACTACAAGAATGCATCACGTTTAGTTGACAAAATAATACATTATAAAGTTAGTTTTGGTGTCAAATTTCATCTACAATAATTTCGTTAATTAATGTTTTATGAATAATTATGATTTTTAGTTATTTTTATATTGAGTTCTGTAATTAATCCATCAAAATACTTTAAATCCGTAACAAAATCTCTTTTTCAAATTTTTTTTATTGAATAAGATACTTTCTTGTAATTAAAAGGAAAATCATTGTAATTTAAAAAGATAGAATAAAGAGTTGATAATTTGAGAATTCTGGATGTAGTTATACCAGACGAAACATTCATAAGAAAACAAAAGAACATTTTATATTGAGTTTTGTAACTAATCCATCAAAATACTTTAAATCTATAACAAAACTCTCTTTTTCAACTTTTTTTTAATGAATAAGATACTTTTTTGTAATGAAAAGGAAAATCACTGTAATTTAAAAAGATAGAATAAAGAGTTGATCATTTGAGTATTCTCAACGTAGTTAACCCAAACAAAATATTTAAAAGAAAACAAAAGAACATGAATTCTTTTACATGTTGGGTAAATATTTGAAATGTCAGAGGTATCTTTGTCTTCTCATATATATATATATATATATATATATATGTATAACCGTGACACATTGATGCGTGTTGGGTGGCAGTAATAAATATGTAGCAGCATGGGAGTGCGTTCTGAACAACAAACAAAGATTACTTAAACTTGTGTACTTTCTCAAACCAACCCAATTCTTTCCGATTATAACCTTTCGTACCAAACGTCTGTATGCTTACCCTTCTTTTATTTACTTTTACTTTTACTGTCCTCCAATATAATCATATCGTCATCATTATTCATTCCCTAGCTCCTCATATATATATATATATATATATATGTGTGTGTGTGTGTTTGTGTGTGTAATTAAGCAAAATCTGACATGAAAAGATTTGAAAATTAAACACGAAAACGGACAGTTCAGGAATGCCATTTATGAGGATGAATTCCTTGTGCTCCATGTTGTCAGTCTTGGAATCTTGGGCACTCGAAGTTGCTGTGAAACCATAATTTTTTTTTTCATATGTTAATTCAAAATATTTGAACAAGAATTAATGCAATGTGTTATTAATAGCTAGCCTCCTTAATCCAACCATTTTGAAGTAAGCCAACAATTTTATCCTTGAGATGATAGCATTTCTTATTCTGATAAATGATCAAGTCGTCTAAAAACTTGATTGAAAAAGAGGAGAAATATCAAATATTTAATATGTTCAACACACATCTGTACATAAATTTTGCACGAGAATTTTTTTTTTATAAATGAATGGCAGTGAGATTTTAACACAAAACCTTAAATTTAGCCCAATTTTGATACCATATTGAATGACTATCTTATTTAAAAGTTTAAACTTTTAAATATATGATGTGTTCATTTAACATATACCACATTAGATGGATTTCAGAGGGTTTTTTTTTATCATCTTATAACAACTTTTCTTCCCACGCCCAGAAACGTCTTTCCTGACAGAGTGCAAAACTTTACCGCTTTTAGGTGCAACAATACCTCACAAAGGCAACCCTCCATATTTTACGATAGATTTGGTATCATCACATTTCAATTACTTAATTTCTTTAACCTTCCCAATATGGTAGCTGGTCAAGAACTTTGCCGATGATACAAAGCATCAATGGTGATTATTAAATAATAAATAATTAGTACTAAAAAAAATGGTTCTTGAATGCATAATGAGATACTTTTAAAAAATAGCTTAGTTGAATACTCATAACAACAACTTATAAAAAGTATCTCGTTAAATTATATCAAATTTTAATTATAATATATTTCTTACATATAAAGTATAAAGTGTCAAAATATAGGCCCCAAGACCCCCAACCCTATACATGGAAACATATATGAAGCAAGAATGCTATTTATTCCTCTCTGTGTGTCTGCACTAATACAATTAATAGGAATGTGAGGACAAAATTGTAAACAAACTGGGCTGGGGCATATATAAGTAAATATGGAGGGACCACTCCTTCCCAAACTTCATTCATTTCACACACACACACACACACACATACACACACAGTATTCAATTAAAGACAGACCCGCGAGATGTATGAGCTGCTGCACCATTACTCTCCCAATCATTCAATGGTAACCCACCGATTCCCCGGCGATATACGCCATGTTCGACCCGACAACATATCTTCTATTCCAATTGATATTTCATTTATTTTTGGTTTTTATGCCGTAAAATAGATATCAAATGCACTAATTATTTCCTTAAAACAAGTTTGTCACGCTGCAAATTATGTACACGTAGCATACATCGATAAAATATATAATACATTTGGCGACACACTAATTAAAATATATAAATAAGTAGGCTCTATGTATTTTCTTAACCCTATCCATTTGTCCAAAATATATACATTTGGTAAGGAAAATCTGATTTTGTGGCAAGAATGATTTGCATAATGTCTTCTTTCTTCAATAATAACAGAACATGTTAAACTAATATTATTCGAGGTAATTAATGGCATTCTCATAATTATATATACTTAGCAACAATGAAAATCTTTACATTACGTTATGTCGACAATATTTTCATCACCAAATTGTACAATGATTGCAAATAATAATAATAAAAATTAAAACACTAATTTTTATTATTATTAAATCATATTATGATAAAATAAAACTTTTTGCTTGCCAACTAAATTAATTAATTAATAAAAAAATTTATCACCTAACATATATCATATCGTCCGACCCTTGTACGTCGACGCGATCCACGTTTAAGATACACATTTCAAGGTCCCACGTCCTTCATTGCTATGCAGATTTTCCATGTCCAATGTTTGTGCTGTGTCCCTTTCCTACCCTATAGTAGCAAATGCTGCAGAACTTTAAAATTATCCCTATATATATGTTTAATCATGAAAATATAAAAATACTCTTCTTAATTTTAAGGTTCTAACTCTATCAATATATATATATATATATATATATAGAGAGAGAGAGAGAGAGACAATTTTGCTCACCCCTCCTAAATTTAGGAGAATTTACAAATAATATTTTCTTATTTCGAAAATTACCAATATCTCTCTGATATTTATCATCATTAAACAAAAAAATTTCAGCTTAAAAATAACTTTTAAAATTACTAATAACTTTTCCGCATCATAGTAGTCACCCCATTCATTAAGCGATGTAATTTGTCAAGCCTGACAAAATTTTTTCAATTAATTTTGTAATTTCACCAATATTTGCAAAATAATTTCATTGTTTGCCACAACAACAACTATTGAGCATCACTGTATAGTTCGACACCACCACTACTTTTTCTTTAAAAAAATTGATTTCCCATATAGTTTCTACATCTTGAATTTAAAAGAACCATGCAAATTTCATCTAGAAACGCCATTGAAAACACAAGAAATAAAATTCGCAATTACGTTCCGCCTTAATAAAGAATGAACATAATATTGTTGTTAAAATTTATATACCATAGATGGGTGTTGGTCATTTTGAAAATAAGAGGATGTTATCTGTAATTTCACCTGAACTCAGAGGAGGCAGATGTAATTGTCTCTATATATATAAATACATCTACGGAACGCATGCCGGCATATATATATATATATATATATATTGATACAATCAACTCGAGATACTTTATAGATGTCAGCGAGAAAAATAAATATAGGAGAGAGAAAATTCTCACGGACAAAATAAGTGAATTGTGCAACATGTATCTCCCTACCTTAAATGTCTTGTTAATTGATTTAGCTACCGAACGCAGCGTAATGTTCAAATCAGAAATGCAAGTTTGCTAAGTTGAGGGCCCTTCGAAAGCAACATATGCTAACCATACAACTATTTTTTTTTTCTTTTTCTTCGCAAAGTAAGAGAGACATATTGATGAGCTATACTAACTGCAAAAATGGTGCAAAGAGCTCTTGAATTTTGGCTGTTGTATGTATATATAACATAACATATATATATATATATAATTTCAAAGATACGTTTTGTTTCTTGATCTTTAAATTTGTCGAATGAGACATGTAATGGAGCATTCAAATGATCTTTCTTTGTTTTTAATAAATATTACAACGTACAAATAAAGCCATTGGACAAAAAGGACTGTCGCGCAATTAATTACGCTTACTTGCTCTCCCGAGAAAGTCTCGTGCAAGGCGTGTGACGTAGAAAATCATATATAAACAACTCCAATTTTGAGCCCCTTTAAACGTTTTTTTTTTTTTTAGAAAAGCAATACTTATTTTTTTTGGAAAAAAAAACAAACTGCTCCAGTTTTGAGCCTCTAGATGGATTTTTTAAGAAAAGCAATACTTATTTTTTGGGAAAAAAAATACATGTCAATGGAAAAATATATATATTAATTACCAAAAAAAAGAAAAAATATATATTGGGCATGTTTTTTTTTTAAAAGCTTAAATAAATAAATAAAACTCAAGAGCAACTTTTTTAAAAGTTATCTAAGGTGGCTTTAAATGAAAGCACCATTTAAAGCACTTTTCATTTTTGCATTCAAACTCAAAAGTATTTGATTTTTTTTAAAAAAAAAAAACCTATACTATAAAGATAAGGGAGTTAATTCCATTTTAAGTCCTATAGGAAATTTTCAATATCACATTTAATCCCATGGGATACATTTTGACACATTTAGTCCTATAGAATATGTTTTCTTGTAACATTTATTCTCACTAGTTGTTTTTTTAAATTGAATTTTTAACATCTGCCTACGTATCAGACAAAATAATTGAAGTGGCAATCTCAAGCAATGAGTTAGAGTTTTTTGTGCTGACCTGGTCGAGTTAATTCCATTTTTAGTCCCACAAAAAATTTGTCAATTCACATTTAGTCCCATAGGATCAAAATTCTCACATTTAGTCCCATAGGCTAGATTTTTTAGCCATATTTAGTCCCACATGCTAAAATTTAATGGTGGATTAACAAAACTAACTGACGTGTCTAATGACTAAATCCGTGTGGCATTGTTCAACATTTTTTTTACATATGTGGCACCAGATATACAATACATACATATATATTATGATAAATACACATATATATGTGTATTTATAATATGTATGCATGTATTATATATATATATATATTATTTTTATATATCAATTATGTATATATTGTTTTAAATTCTAAGTTAAATTTTTATTTTTAACGTGTATTTTTTTAGTATATAAATTTTATATTATTTAAATTTTTATATATTATTTTCTATTTTTTAAATTATATTTTATATTTTGAATGAGTTGGTGCCTTGTCACTGCTATGTTTGGTACCACATATTTAAAATAAATGCTAAAAAATGCCACACGGATCTAGTCATTGGACACGTCAGTCATTTTTGTTAATCCATCATTAAAATTTGGCCCGTGGGACTAAATGTGGCTAAAAAACCTATATTATGGGACTAAATGTGAGAATTTTGATCCTATAAGATTAAATTTGAATTGACAAATTTTTTATGAGACTAAAAATGGAATTAACTTGATCAGGTTAGCATTAAAAACTCTAAGTTATCGCCTGAGATTGTCACTTCACTTATTTTGCCTGACACGTAGGTAGATTTAAAAATTCAATTTAAAAAAACCGACGGTTGCAAGAAAAAGTGTCATATGGAACTAAATATGTTAAAATGTATCCTATGAAACTAAATGTGAAATTGAAGATTTTCTATGAAACTAAAATGGAATTAACTCATAATAAGGACTCAAAAAGTACTTTTTTTTAAGCCTATCAAAGTGGCCCTTTATCTGTCTAGTTGTATTTAATGATCTCGATATATTGTACTGAAATAATTGAACAACATGTTTTTCATAATAATCTAATAACTGTTTTGATTATGAGTGATTCAATATGCCAAAATTAATTAACTGAGATACTTCCAGCATGTCAAAAAAAAAAATGTACATTGTTTAGTATATTTGAGTTTACTTATTTTTCACTAATTTTCAATTCTTTCCATTCAAAATTAATTTTTACTATAAATCTTTTTGAATTTCAATTTCTAATTTGAACATGAAGATCTTCTCTCTCTCTCTCTCTCTCTCTCTCTCTATATATATATATATATAGCATATTTTTGTTTTTTTTTTTCGCTTTTTTGTGATTGGGACGGGTGAGAGAGGGTGGCCTGCAAATTGCAAATTAAAGATTTACTACGGATTGGCCCACTTAATTTTTAAGAATGTCTCTACTGGTTTTGGTCCCTTGTCCATGTTTCAAATTTTTGCTTCCTTTCATAGTCTTTTTTATTTTTTATTTATTTTTATCTTAACCATCCAATTTTGATATATTGGCCGGTTGACTCGAATTAGATATTATATAGGCTCATTATGGTGGCGACCTTTTCAACCCAATTGTTCTATGCACAACTTTCAAGATTCAAAATTTAAGGCCCTATTCCATTACACGAACCTTGGTATTTCCTTTCATATTGAATGAATAATTACATTAATATTTTAAATCAAATATAAATTATTAAACCTTTTAGATCAATCATTAGATATAAAGAACAAAATTATTGTAAACTAGATTATAAACCACTCCTTAGTGAAATAAGAGTTAAGTTTATGATCTTTTAATTAATTATATGGCGTCTACCGTTTCAATAAAGTAATGATTCATCGACGAAGTTGCAAAATTTACTTGAAATACACTATTGTGGACACTTTTTTTTAAAATTTTTGTTTTTGATTAATCAATTGATCAATGTAGATAGTGGTGGAGCTGCATATGTTGCACGTGCACCCTTGTCCTTAAAATTACGCTAAATCTATATTATTTAATAAAGCATGACCCTTTTTTATTTTTTTTTTTGTCTATTTAATTGTGAAAATTTCAAACTATCCCTATTAATATTTAACTACGCTTCTCTCTCCTCTCCAACATGTTTCTATTTCTTCATTGTTCTATTCTCATCTCTCTATTCTCTCATATTCCTTTTTTTATTTTTATTTATTTTTTAATCAAATAATAATTTTATTTTAAAATTATTTTAACTTATCATAAATTTAATAAATATATATACTATTATATGAAGAGAAAAACCTCTTTAATAACCGCTTTGAACATTCAAATTTTAGAACTATTATTTTTTATTTATTTTTTCTTCTATTTCTTTCTCTCTTTCTACCCCTCTTGTTTTTTTTTATTTGACCTTTTCAATCTCCCCTCCTTCATCTCTCTTCTATCTCATGCCATATTATAAAATAATTATTATGAATACTAAAAATTTTCCATTTATTTAAAAAATTAATAAATATTCATATTTATTTAAAATTTAAATATATAATTAAATTGTAATTTTTTTATTTTGGACATACATGGAGTGTATATATATATATAATTAACTTTGAATGAAAGTCCTAATTGCTTTTTAGTACACTCTTCGCGACCTGTTTTTTTTTTAATAAGAGAAGAAAAATTGAATAAAAGAAATTTTCATATGTAGAAAAAACCCAATTTTTGGTTTTTCAATCTAATAATACTATGTTATCCATGAAAAATAAATTAATAATTAAAGAAATTATGTAAAAAAGTTAATGGGATTTGAATTTACAAAAAGGAAAGTGACCCATTGCGCACTCTTTATGTTGCTCTTTGATTTTCACTTTAATTCAAATATTAATCAGTAAAAGATTCTAAATCCTAATTCAAATCCAACGCTTTTTTTCTTTATTCCTTGTGAAATTTTAATTAAACATATTATTTATTTATTTATTTTCGTTAATCCACTCTAGGCATAGTGTCAAGAACCGTCGCAAAAACTACATCATATCGAACTCAGAGAAAAAAACGGGAGCCTCAGCAGAAAGGCGACGTCGTTTCATCTTCAATTCCAAGATTGTTGGGTCTCTCTTCCTTCTCGTTGTAAGTTCTATCGATTCTCAATTTTTCCCATTACTTGTTGCGTTTTTCCTTAGAATTTTATTTAATTTCGGGTTAACCCAGAATTTTGATTTCGTATTGTTTTAAACCTCCGCCACAAATTTGTCAAAAACCACTTTGTTTGCATGTTTCTTGCTCCAAATCAGCATTTGGCTATGTGGGGTTTCAGTTAATTGTTGAAATTCGGACAAAGTTTTCATGTTTTTTTTGGGCATAATTTTTTGAATTACCTTTTAGGGTTTGGAAAGAGGAGAACAATGGAGGAGCGAGAAAGTACGGACTTTGTTCATAGTGGAGTTGTAGAAGTGAAGAAAGAATATGAAGGGTGCCTTAATTGTTCAGAATTGCAAGATAAAATTGCAAAAGCTAACGACAGATGTGCACATTTGGAATTAGGTGTTGTGGAGAAAAATTTAGTGATTGAATCTCTAAAGGGTAAGCTTAGCGTTATGGAACTCAAAGTGCTTAAACTCGAGGATGAAGTTAGTGTGTTGAAGCAGAGGAACGAAGAGCTTGAAAAGAGCACTCGAAGTGATGATGATGAGGATAACAAGATTACTCAGTTGATGGTTGAGAATAAGGCGTTGGAGTGTGAAAAGAATGCAGCTGAAAGCCAGGTTGGAGTTCTGAAGTTGAAATGTAAAGAATTCGAGATCAAGGTAATGGAGTTGGAGAAGAGATTGTGGGCTAGAGTGACGAAAACGGGCTTGGATTTTCCTGAGCTATATTCAGCAGAGACAAGTCGAATAGGTGGACCTCCTGCGGTGGGCATTGGCAATGAAAATAAAGGAAATGAGGATATGGATGTATCAGGTAATTTTTCTGCTGATTGTGTAGAAACTTGTGCTTAAGAAGTTTGAGATTTAGTTGGTCTATGATTTGGATGTTCATAACTGTTGTTATATTTTCATATAGATGGATGGAAAATTGGAAATCATAGAATTATAGGTAGGATTTAGCATGTTAGGAAACTTCTTATATGGACCCAGTCTTGGACCCTACATATGAACCAAACCATCTACATTTTGTTGCACCATCTTTTTGTTCATATGAATTAAGGATGTTGCACGGTCTGAACTTATTTTTTGGTGTATATTTGGGGCCCAGGACCAGGTTCCTATAATGATTTTCTTGTTATACAATAGTTCTTATGCATACTCCTCGTTGTTAGGCACCCCTCCAACTAACACTCCACTCAAGCATTATACGGATGCTGAAGGATTCAAGGGAGGCCAAAAATGTGACTTAAAGTCGGGAGTTAGAAAGTTCTTGGACTATGCTGTTGGAGGGAGTGCGTGTGAGAGCATTTCTCCCTCAACACCCGGTGGTAGGCCTCCTTGTGTGCCCATTAACATCAGTGACAGTGATGATGATCTTAACGATGCTTCAATGCCCAAGAGGAGTAGAGTTAGTAGAGAAGTTGCTTATATAGTTACTAGTGAAAGTGAAAGTGATTGTGATGACAATATTCCAATTGGTAGACTCAGTAGCAAACATCTCCCGGCACACAATTCAGACAACAGAAGAGCGTGTACTGATTCTTGTTCCAAGGGCAATGACAACAAACCCACTCCCAGACGACGCTTGGTAAGGGTGGGAAATCTTGAAGGTAAGGGTGTTGCGGGAGAATCAAGAACTGAGACAATGAATGACACTGTGGGCAAAGATGAAATGGAAGATGATGATTCCAGTAGTGAAGGTGAAAGTTTGGGTGGATTTATCGTTAGCAGCTCAGATGTGTCAGAAAAAGGTGCCACAGCCTCTGATTGTGATGACCTGTCTGACAACCGTGGTACATCATCTGGTGATGGTTCAGGTGACTCAGAACGTTTATCAGAAAGTAGTGTGGCCTATGATGAGGTCATATCTAGTTTGAGACGGGAGAGGAAAGATAAAACCAAGTGGGAATGTGAGGCAGATATGCTTGCTGATTTTGGTAAACATCCTGAACTATGTATGAAGGCAGTATGTGTTCTCTTTCTCGAGCAAACCTCTGAGGAGCAATCTTGTAAAGCAACTATAGATAGAAATGGACGAGGCTTCAACCAGCTTCACGCACTTATGTGAGTTTTCTCTAATTGAGATTATCTTTTGTTGTGAGTGTGATGAATTAACATAAGAGCCCTAACACATTTTGTTCTGTTTACAACTTTACAGGGGCAGCAAGTTGGCCAATTTTCTCACTGACGGAGATCCATACAGTGATATCAAGAAGTCGGTGGAAGAGCTGCAAGCACACGACTCGAAGGGGGTTGAAAAGTGTCACAGATTGGCAACCCACTACTCAAAGCAGTTATTTAGAATCTACGAGAGTGGAGTGGTCCCCTTTTTCCATCCGTAATAACCTCGTTGGCTTTTCATAGGTTGGCTTTCTATACTTTTGGTAACTTAGCGTTTGTCGTGTAACATAGTTCTGCTTTCTCCTTGATCTCTTCTATGTATATAATGTATATCGGCTTTTTCATCTTTTTGGTGATCTAAAATGATGAGTGATCTGGTGGTTATAATGTTCTGCCCATGCTGATATGAAAGATTTCATTCAAGGGCTCTCGTGTTTCTGCAAATGTACAGACTCAATTACACACACACGCGTGCGCGCGCGTATCGAGATACACACAAGCTGATACTACCGACTTGTTTATACATCATGATATCTTCTTTACTTCAGACTTAAATTAAATTTACTTTTCAAGAAGCTGAATGGATGCTTTATATATTAATTTTTTCCGACTTTTTGTACACTTGTGACAACTTCTAGGGTCTCTAAGCGACGTGCAAATTAAATTATATGCGTACACAATTTCTATACAGTTGTCGAGATTTAGTTGCGGAACCACACCTAACAGCCATATACGTGTAAAAGTTAAGTTGACAATCTCATATAAACAACACTATTAGCCTGTATACAGTTCCTGCACGCGAAGCCTTCTATTTATATTTTGTAAGCATCTCCAACAACCCCATATGCTTAAAACAGATCAAGATCAAAGTTAAAGACACCCTTCTGTGTTATGGGGTACTCAGTCGTGGCTGAGCTGCCAGAGAGAGGCGGTGGTGGCGGCAACTGCCACAGTGTGAGAGATCGGTGTGGCGGCGTCGGTGGTGATTACTTCAAAATGCCTCTGCACTATCCTAAATACAGGGCTGAAGACTATGAGTCGATGCCGGAATGGAAAGTCGACTGCCTCCTCTCGGAGTATGGCCTTCCGGTCATCGGCACAGCTGATCAGAAGAGGAAGTTCGCCATGGGCGCTTTCATTTGGCCCCACCATAGTGGGTCCCTCACCGGCGCATAAAGTCTACGCGAGATGTATTCATGTATATTATATATATATATATATGCATGGATTATTGATGTATGCCTGGTTGATAGGTGCACTTGGGTTAATATATCATCTCTCTTATATTGGAGAGAAGTGATGAAAATTCAACCTTGAATGTGGTTTTAGTTAGTTGATTATGTGATCTTGTGAGCTTAATTTGGTGTGTTGGGTGAATGTTTGAGGTGTGTGTTCGAATCATTTAAATAAACTTTCTTTTTCCATTAGTTCCGAAGTAGTGAATGATCGATTACAGATTAATCAATTACAAAGATCGTATCAAAATAGATAGAGGATTATTTATTTGTTTGTTTGTTTTCGTATATAAGCCCAATCAAAAATTTCTTAATGAAGGTATTGATAATGTAAATTAAATAAAATGCCAAAATTACTAACTCTCCTCCATTTCGCCGTATATGTTGTTTTACTATTGTAACTTTGTTTCAAAATATTTGCACTCAATATTTAATAAACTTTTTCCAAATTTATCTTCACTCAAATTAATAACATTGTCTATTTAAGTCAATATTTAATACATTTATTGGGTATTAATAAAATTTCAATAAATCCTCAATTATAGCATCCTCTTAAATTCTTTTTAATCTACGTGAAAAATCTTTAAATGTCAGATATTGTGAAACGGAGGCGTAGTAATAAAACAACTATTAATTGGTGTTTAAAGCAACGAGCGGTTCTAATTCTCTCAAAATTCCCAAAACTAAAGAAAAACCACATATAGCTCCATTGGCCAACCTAAACTATTTTAACGAAAACAACTGTCGTGTTCATGAACTCCCCACAACTGCCTTCTCTCTCCTCCATTTTATATATAAATATAAGTGCTCCGTAACCCCATTAAAAAAAATATCAAATTTAAAAATAATAAATAAGTAAATAAAACTTGGAATCTCCCATTCTCTCTCTGCGGCTCGCCCACCGGCCGGCTGCGACGGCCACCCGCGGAGGGAGGAAAAAAAGGCATTTGATCTCCATTAATCTATCTCTATTCATTTCAAAAAAAAAAAAAATCCTATCTCTATCGATCACGAAAAATTAATTAGTGAGAAGAAGAGAGAGATAGGAACAATGGAGATCGTTGGCAAAGCTTTGACGGCTATTGTGGTGATGTTGTTGGCCGCAGCCGCCGCTTTCCCATCCATCGCCACCGCTGAGTCACTTGCACCGGGGCCTTCACCCGCGGCTAGCGATGGTATGGTTTCTAAAATTTATTGTACTATGATAACTAATGGTTAATACTATTTGTAAGATGGGGGGAAAAAAAAAAGAATGAAAGAAAATTATGGGTGGTAATTATAATTTCAATAGATGGAGGAAATTTGTTGTGATTAGAACAAATTTTAGGGTTTTTTTTGTTTGTTCCTATTTATTTTGCAAAAATAAGTACAAAAATATTTAAATTCATAATTACATTGACATTTAATAAAATTTAAGCCATGTTTTTCTTTTACTTTTTCAACAGGCCGGTAGCTAGAAAAAATAACCAAAATTTTTATTGATGCATCATTAATTTAATAAATATTTCCATAATTTCACAAATAGAACATTTTTTTTTTTGTTTTATTGTAATTATCATTAGAAACATCTTTTTATTTTCTTGCGTAAATGTCATATACCAAGATCATATCAAGGCACGATAACACAATATAGTTACTCTAAAACCATATAGGGCTCTTACATGCATGGATTTTTGTCATCAAATCAATGAGTTTTAGTTGTGATTATTTTGTATTTCAATTGGTATGTTATTTTCCATTTCACACATTATATGTGCATGATATATATATATATATATATATAATGTAAGATGAAATATAAATTGAAATGGAGAATACAATATGAATAAAATTAGGAAAATTTTGTCAATTAAATCTTCACTATTTATTTGTTTTTTTTTCCTTATATTTTACAGGGACGACAATCGATCAAGGCATAGCATACATGTTGATGCTTTTGGCTTTGGTGCTCACATATATAATTCATTAATTTTTTATTAAAAAGCTAATGAATATATATATTTGATTAATTGGTCAATAATGCAGAGAGAGGCAACATACAAGAAGCAATGTGTGGTCCATTTAATTTGTGCTTGTATTGAAATGTCACTAATTAAGAGATTTTAATTTGAAAAGAAAAAAAAATCAATTTTTACATCTCATTTTCTTGTATGTTGGGTGGTTTTTTTCCAAACTTTCTTGTAAGTTTGAGAAAATCATGAACTCTCATTTCGTCTTTGTAGACAACTTTTGTTTGTAGTGTAATTCATATTCTTTATATATATATATATATATTTTAATTATTATGAGGTATATATTTATATAAGTTAGGAGGATCCTTAAGTTTAAAACTTTGTGAATTAGAATTATGTTGCATTGTATATAATTGTAAGTCTTTATTGATTCTCAAGGTCGAGCTAATTAATTAGACATCTCAATCTATAATATTCACGTTGTTAATTACAAATGTAACATTAATCGAAATGGAGTAAAATGCCAAACCCCAATAAATGTGATCGAATATCGTAAAATAAAGATAGGCTTAAAAAGGGGTCCGGACAGGACGGACTTTGGGTCAACTGGACGGCTCTAGCGGCACTTAGTTCCCGTCGTCCGTTGCGAACTAGCTAAATCAGTCTTTTCCAGAAGTGTTAGTGTGTGAGGAACGCATGACATTTGCTTCGAAAGTCGGTGTATTCAATCAAAACAATTTTTGGATGATTTAAAAATGAAATGCCTACTCCTTTTTACGCTCTCCAATGGAAGTTGTACGTGGTCATCATATTTCTATTGAATTTCAATTGTTACAAGTTAAGAGTTGTAAGACATGACAGAAGCAAATAGCGAGAGCAGTGCTGAGCTATGTGAAGGAACTTAAAGAAGCAGGGCTCAAAATTGGTTATTTTTATTTTATTTTATTTGATGACATGAAATGTTTGTGAGAAACTTGATGTTGCTACTTTCAAATTTATAATAATTTTTATCTTATTTAACACTATTTAATTATTTTTCAAAAAAATAATTAATTGATCTTTAATTTTGGAAAAAAAAATAATTAAATTGATCAATCAATTACAGAACTGGTAGATCGAGAGTAAATAACTCATTATTATTATTTATAGAAGAAGAAGAAGGGGAGAGAGAGAGAGAGAGAGAGAGAGAGAGAGAGAGAGAGAGCAACTAATTCACACGGCCCATAGAGGCTTTGACCTTGAAAAAGTTATCGGCATTGAAATAGCAGCCCAATCCATAGCCCAAAACAAGTAAACATGGGCTCCCACTAAATGGATTCTTACTGGAAGAGTCCTTTTATCGAAGTTCTTTTTATCAAAAAATTATGTGCTTTTTCTTTTCTTTTTTTTTAACTCCACTAAAAAGAGCACATCGAAACAGGCTCAAATTTTGTCAGTCTTGTAAGTACTGAATGTTAAAGAATAAAAACTTGATATTAATCATAAGATGGATGGAGCCAATATTAAAATTTGCAATAATTATATAAAAACACACATACACAAATATTAATACTATTATAATTATGAATTTTACAAATTTAATAGTGGCACTGATCGTGCATGTACTCGAGATTGTCGGCATTGAAATCTAGAGAGCACCACTTAAAAAGAAAGTAATATTCATGAAAAAGAAAAAAGAAAAAAAAATATGAAAACCGTATTAAATGATAATTCCTTTTTTATCAATAATTATATTTATTTATTAATAATAGTTTTTTTTTTAATTTTACCACAATATGAATCAATAGAACAAGAATAGCTGCTTTAAATTATTATTAATGGGCATTCCTATAGTAACAAATAGTTGAAGAAGAATATTCTTGATATCACCAAGTTTTCGCTACAATTCTGTTACTGAATATCGATGGTGATAACTTAAATACAATTATAGCATGATTGGTATGTAGGAAAGGATTTAGACATGAATGGAATGAAGATGGAAAATGAATAATATTGATATAGCATTCCCATGTTTGGTATGCTCAAGGAATAAAGAGGATAATGAATTAACTTAATCCAAACCATGACATATTTGGTAATTTATAAGTAGTGATGAATCAAAGTCATAAAAATAAATCAAGTATGTGATTCAACTAAGTTTCATATAAAAATATTTTAAATTTCTAATTTAAATAATATGAATGTATATATTATGCATTATATATATTAATTTTTATACATGATATATATATATATATTATGTTTTATGTACTTATTATAAAGTTTGCACAACTATCAATTATTTTATATTCGTATATATAATTATACATGCATTTGTTATAATATATATCAACTAAAATAATTTTAATATATAATGTCATTATGAATATCAAATATATCAGTAAATTATATCATCATATATGTGTACGTATGAATATATATATATATATATATATATATATATATATGTTAGCATATGTTACTATATATTATACAATTTAAATTGACATATTAGATATAAATTATAAATATATATATATATATATATGTTAGCATATGTTACTATATATTATACAATTTAAATTGACATATTAGATATAAATTATAAATATATATATATATGATTTAATTTGTGTAAATATAAACTTTATAATGCATGATAAATTTAACAAGTATTGTGCTAATAATATGAAGAAAAAAAAAAGTTCATTCTCAACTTGTTTGGCTAAAATCATGTATGACGGAAGGAATTACTAAACAATCTAAATCCTCTACTATAAAATAGTGCTATATCTTCTCCTCTACTTACTAATACACGCCATGTGTATTGGTGAGTGAAGGAGAAGATATAGCACTATTTTGTAACAGAGGATTCAGACGGATCACCAAACCCATATACGCGAAAATAGAGATCCACCCGGGAATGAATATCCCTACCTCTAAACTATACCAATCACGTCACTAAGAATGGACATGGGAATGTCCACTCTATTCTTGTATACCAATCATGTCTATCTAAATTCATTCCTACATATCAATTATGCCATTATTATTTTAAAATTACAGAAATTATTAGTTGGATACAATTAAAAATTTATGAAAATTATTAGTAATAACTAAAAAGTAGTCTTGATTTATGGAATCACATCCTAATCTCAAGAAGAGTAAACGATTCTAATATCTAGTTTGTGTCGACGGTGAAATGAACTTGCGCAATGCGGCCATTATCCCACTTGCAGCATGACTCGGACTCATCTCACCAAGGTTCCCTATTTCCAGATATTTAAGCTCACTTGCTGCCATCACAAGAAGCTTTGCAAACTCAATTTCGAGTCCAAAGCCTCCGAAGTCAAAGAGTCGCAGTGATTTGAGACGATTGAGAGAAATTTTATGCCTTTGCTGTGCCTTGACAAACTGCAGGGCGGGATCATATTCACCTGTCCGCATAGACTACACAGGACAATGTATAAGCGAATGCACGTGCGCAAGAGCTAGCGTAGAAACTCAAAAAAAAAAAAAAGAAATTAAGTGCGAAAAAAGCTTAAAGCATCTAGTGAAAAATTATTTCATAATAATGCTATGTTACATATATTCAATACAAAACACATTTGAGGAGGAAGTATAAGCAAAAATAATCTAATTAAATGTCACACCTGAATTATAACATTGATAAGTTAATGTAATTGACTACATCTATCCATTTTTCTTATCGACCTGAATTTATCTATAATTTATAGATAAAAAGCCAATTGCATGTGTATCCTTAAAATAAATTAAAGTAGCTTATTGTCCTCATTATTAATTACTTATTATATAGCAATTATTAGAATTATTAGATACTAATTAATTACATCATTAAAGTTTATTTATACATAATCCAATTACAATATGCAAAGAGGATAAATTTAAAAAATATTTGGAAGAGTTTATTTATCGAGTGAATATCAAATAGTTAGTATTTTATTTTTTCCTTAATATTATGTCCAAAATATAAGTGTACAACTAGTAAAACTTAATGCGAGAGGAAAGAAATCTTAAGTAGTATTAATAGTGAGAATTGAGCACTTCATTCGTCATAGTGATAGAACTATGTAATCTAGATGGAGACTATATATGAAAATGGATCGGGCCGATTGAAAAAAAAAACACTCAAATTAATCACTTACGATGATTGTAAGATTCTCCAAATTGGGAGAGCTTCTGATCAGGCAAACAACAAAGGCGATTTGAGGAACTTCCCTGAGATCAACCTGTAAATAAAGATTCTTGAGATGGTTGAGGTTGTGAGGAAGTTTCTCTGGCGCATCCCCTGTAACCAACTACAAGCGAGCAAAATATACGGATTAAGAATTTCAAATATTGATAAGTTTTGATGAAAGACATAGCAAGATTAAACACTATTAGAAAACGGTAAAATAGTCATGGATTTAGATAAAAGGTGTTTGTGTGTTGTACCTGCAGGGCGACGTCCATCAATCTCAGTTCTGTAAGGGACAATAAACCATAAAAATTATGCACAAATTTACTTCCGTTTAACTTGTTTAGATTGTGTCTGCTTCTGTTTGAATTGTATATGTATGCCTCCACTCCTAAATAAAACTCTTCAATGAGGGGGCTATATTTCAAAATGACGGAGTTTAAGTCTCCATTGAATTGAAATGTCTTGAGATTTGGAGCATCAATGATGAGATCTTCCAATGCAGCACACCCATACCCATGTAGCATCAAATGCTCGAGCAACGGACACTTAGAGATGAAACTACACAACTCGTCAGTGGTAGTCTTGACATAGAGACAGAGATGGGAAAGCCAGGGAAGACCTTTAAACTCGCAAGGCACTGTTAACTCGCATCCAAAGAGTGTCAAATGTTTGAGCTTTTTAAAATCAAATAGCTGAATTGGAATGAGATATCTTTCCGAAGGCCAGGACATGTTGTAGGGATAGGTCAAGCTCACGGACAACTCTTGTAGATGATCGTGTTTCGACAACAAATGGATCCAATTGTTGAATTTGAGACGGCTTATGGATCTGTAAACACTGAGTTCGAACTCCTGTATGGGCCCTTTATGAGATGAGAGCACTCTGTGGATGATGCATTCGACATTTTCGTCTGTGAGATATTCATGCCGACCAATAGTATCGTAATCGAAAACAAGATTCGGAATAGTTAACCATATGTCTCGCCATTTTCTCGACAATATGCTAGTCCTTGCTGCATCGCGCATTGATAAGCATTTAAGAATGTTGTCAATCACATCGCGAGGAAGATTGCCAAATACATCATTGTCCTCCGAGTATTGTCCCTTGCCCCTGGTTCCACCCATTTAGTTTCTTGAAGTTTCTGAAATTGATAATTATCAAGAGAACAGTATAAATAAAATTTTCAACTATTGAACAGAAGAAAATCAAAATAGTCGCTTGTGGTAACATGCACATTCGTAAACCAGAAAAGTTTTGTGGCTCAATACTTTCAACAAGGTTGAAATAAGCAGTAAAATTTGATGTGTGTAAGTTTTTAGCTTTTTATTACTAACATCTATTCAAAATAACTAGGGCTGTCAATGGAGCGGATTTTAATCCGAATCCGATCCGAGTCTGATCCGAATTTTAGTATATTCGACCGATAAAAATATTCGATGGGTCAGATCCGATAGCAAATATCCGTAATCCAAAATAAATGGGTTAGATTTTGATTCAATGAGTCCGATCCGTTAAAGATCCGAATCCGAATTTTTATATTATATTTTATTAAATTTATACATTATATAATACAATAGTAATAAAAATACTTCAATGTAATATATATGTCATTGTAATTAATAATATATTATTTATTAATTTTTAAGGTACTTTTTTTTAACAAAACATTATATAGTTTTCATACATATTCTAAAATATTTTTCTACATTATTTAATTTTATTTTTAACATAAAGACGCATTTTTTTATAGAATACTAATTAATTAGTCTATATATTAAAGATCTCTATTACATAGACCATATATACACACACATAAGATATGTTATTAGAGATATCCATTATATACTATCATTAAATGAACAATTAATAATCTCTATAGTTATTAGAGATCTCACTAAATATATTATACATAAACGTATTTATATATAATTCTAAATATATCTTGTCATTAAATGAAAAATTAAATATGGTGCATAATTATTAAAGATCTCGTATATATATTATATATTTTTACACGTTTATATATTAAAAAAATTTTATTATTTATTTTTTGATCCAAGCATAAAAAAATTTTGTCATATTGGATCGGATTTTTTTATCGGATCTCGGATTTATTCCGAATTCGGATTCGGAATCGGAATAAAGACTAAAGATCCTATAGGATTTCGGGTCGGATTCGATAGCCGGTCCTTGTAATCGGATTCGGATCCGGATTGCACTGATTTGCTCCAGATCCGATCCATTGACAGCCCTAAAAATAACGCCAAAAAAACCCCTAGTTAAAAGCCCAATCAAATTCTTTGTGAGAATTGTAAAAAAATTTCATGATATCAAACACAACCTCCAAAGAAAGTTTAATTGCAGCAAATAAAAGAATCCTTATTTACTAATACTAATTCACAAGTTGGATCGGGGAGTTGATTTTTTTGCTGATTATTATCACAACAAAACGGAATCATTCATGTGATTTTACTGCAATTCATCTCGAAAGGTAGATAAAACACCCAAAAAGTCAAGAAAAGGTTACAAGCATTAAAACTAACAATCGATCGGCATATAATTTGAGAGAGAGAGAGAGAGAGAGAGAGAGAGAGAGAGAGAGAGAGAGGGCTTACAAGGTTGATCGTGCATGGAGCGAGAGAGAGACATGGCTTACAAGACTACGGAGGCAGAGTCTATTGGCTATTTATAGATTCCTAAAAAGGGCAGATAGAATCTCGGAAAATCCGAAACACCACTATCCTAGAGGAGCTAGACCTACTAGAATTCTAGAAGACGTTTGCTTGTGCACAAATTAACGTTTGTCACAAATTAAATGACTTAAATACCCTCCTAAAAGTATATGTTTGTGTGTGTTCCTTCTGGATACGTGGATCAGTTACATTTGAAAAAAAAATTATCAATTGATTTAATGAGAGGAAACGCTAGATTTTTTCAAACAACTTCAGTATTTGCATTTTGTAATTTTCTATAGAGCAAAAAAATTTGGGAGGGTTGCCCTCATACCAATCTATAATATTCACGTGGATAATTACAAATGTCGCATTAATAAGGGTAAAATGTCCAACCGAAAGGGAAAATAAAACGAAAAATGTATAAACTATATATATTCGTCTCTCATAATAATATTAATCAAAATGAGAAAATTGACAAATCCCAATAAACGTCATATAATATCCTAATATAAAGATTGACTTTTAAATTACCAAACCCCAATAAACGTCATAGAATATCCTAATATAAAGATTGACTTTTCTTAGATTAATAGCACCTAAGAGGGTCTATTAATTTACAAGTGTACAAAAAATTAATACCTACTCTTACAAAAAGATTTAGAAAAAACCATATTCATACCAAAAAGGGCAAAAAAAAATAGCAACATAATCGTAAAAGAAATCAACAAGCCTTCATCGTTGGATCATTTGGACGTCTTGTCTCTTAAAACTATTGAAATAGAATACGATGTTGAACTTGGACTTGACACTGTTGCTCTAATAGGCCCAACAAGTTTTGTAATAGTTCTCTAACCCTGTCTATGGATATACTCTCTTTATTTATTTACTTGAAAGTCCAGCTTAAGTGCTGAAACTGATATCTTAAAATTATAAAAATTTTAGGTTGAGGACGATCAAAGTGTGAATTTTAACCTACATTACCAAAAAAACTGAATTAACTTGATATATGTAATGTGAAATTTTTAAAAAAATATCACAATAAATTTTGCCAAATTTAAGAAATATATATATGTATATATATATATATATATATTATGACACTATTAAAAATCGAAATGTTAAAGTGTCTATTATTGCACTAAAATATGTGGTACTTTAGTTAGTATGACCCAAAAATTTTATCATATTAAGAGGGTGTTTGGCTAAGCTTATAAGCTCCTCAAAACATTTTATAAGATGTTTAAGAGCTTATAAGATGGTGCAAAGTGTTTGACAAAAATTTTGGAGGTGGAGCTTATAAGTTCCTCAAATAAGATGTTTAAGAGCTTATAAGCTCTTTTTAAAAAAATAAGGAGCTAGCAACTTATTTTTTAAGATCTATCAAGCTCCTTTATTTTCAACCAAATTAATTACAATATTGACATTACTAACATCTTATAAGTTATATCCCTTCTTATTTATCCAAATACTTTAATAACTTATTTTTAAAATAAGATCCAACATCTTATAAGCTCCTAAAACATCTTATAAGATGTAGGAGCTCATAAGATGTTTTAAATAAGCTTAGCCAAACACCCTCTAAGTCATTTTCTTAGCAGTGCATACTTTTATAGTAATTTTCCGTTGATCATTGATAATCGTTACTACTTTTGTTTCATTTTATTTGTGGTTTAAATTTTTTTTTTAACACAAGTTAAGGAAAATTATTTGTGTACCTTGTTTGAAAATTTTACCCCTATTAACGATTTATTGAAAATATAAATGGTATAATAATTAGGAAGGCTATATGGGTATTATACTGTTATTTAGGGTAAATTTTTTTTATAAAAAACCATAAAAATTGCATTATTCTTGTAAAATGACAGATAATTTAAAATAAAAATAAAAGATGAATCGCTTCTATAATAAATTGCCATGTCATGATTTAAATTACTATAACATAAAAGGATCGCTTCTATAATGGATCTCTACAATATTAAATCGAATTAATCGTCATTGGATCAAAGTTGAGTGACTAAAAGCCAAAAAAACAAGACATGATTTATATTTATATCTACCGACTACCATACTGCAACACATAATTTAACATTGGTTGTTGGCATAAGGGAAAAATTAATTTTAGATGATATTGTAAAAACTTTTACGGTCAAAGTCAAATATTTCTGCAGCATTAATGGCTGCATGAATATCAACTATCTATTCTATTCACCAGAAACTTTAACAGGTCACTACAAAATCAAGATTGATATTGAGTTGATAAAGAAATGTGATTGATTAGCAATTATGCTAAGATAATCACTGCTAATTGTCTCTTAAACTGCTTTGAGTATTCCAATTATGCAACTTGTAAATCATGAACATCGAATCAAAGCTTCAGTTTTTTTTTTCTGAATTAATTGAATAATAATATTGAGTATATAGAGATATATTTGATTTATGAATTGTTACATATGCTTGAAAATATGTGTTTTTTGAAATAATTGTAAAACTGAAAGTTTTGGTTTGATTGATGCATGACGTTTACTTTGTATCAATTTTTATTTATTTATTTATTATTATTATTATTATTATTATTATAATAAAAGTGGTAGAAAAAGGTTGAAAATATAAATAAGTGGCGCCTGTTGAACAATAATATTCACATTTTTAAATTTACAACTACGTTACGACCTCTTAGATCAACAAATCTCTATTTTATCTTTAAGGCAAGACTACATCGACAACCTTCATTGATTAATAGATACTAATAATGTCTCATTAATATTGCAAGTTGTCGTGTATCTAATTTATATCCTTAAAAAAAGTAGTACTGATTTATTTTCCAAAAACTTCTAGCCTATTTATTTTATTATACTTAAGTGGGTATATATTTAAATTTATAATAAATCATTAAATGAAATACGATGATACCGTAAAATAAATTATCGTCATCGTATTTTGGACATAACAGTTTAGGATTGAAGTAAACAGTATATACATAATGAGAAATTAATAACTGAGAAAAACAACGCCTAGGAATCCTAAAAAAATTAATTATGTTCTTGTTCCCCCTAAAATGTATTCAACCCCAGTTTTGGCCTAAGCTGTAAAATGAACAGTAGTGTATATATAATACATGGTGATCCACGTCCTCTGTGTGGGTATATATATGCCCAACATTTTTCTATCATAAAAAGTTACACGTGTCAATTTCATATCTATACAAACAGAGACGAGGCGAACGGGCTGGAAGGAGGTGATTGACCCTCCTCACATTTATGTTAAACTAAAATTTACCTGTATTTTTTTTTTAAATTTGAATACTGCACCTCTCCTTGAATTATAGACGTACTTTTACCCTCCGTTTGGTTCTAGGATTTTGGTAAGAAAAATAGGATAGAAAATTTTTTCCTTGCTTCAAATGATAGTACTTTATGCTTTTATTTTTGATCCTTTTTATTTTCCTCCCACTTTTCCTCACCAAAATTTTTGTTCCAAACATAGCCTTAATATTTTATGGAAATTTGATATTGCTCTCGCAAACTAAAAATTCTAGTTGGTTTTATACAAGAATCTAATACTAACATATAAAAATAGTTCATTTTCAATTTTTTAGGGGTAGCTAAAACTATGTAGGACGTAAGAAATCACTAAACTCACATATACGTGAATGGTGATCTCTACGAGAGTAAGTATTCCCACCTTTAAATTATACCAATCGCATTATTAAGAATGGACTCCATTATAATCCCACTCCATTCTTGCGTAATCATGTTATTATTTCAAATTTACAGAAATTATTAATTATTACTGTGAAAAAATAAAAATTATTATTATATATAATACATATTATCAGTTACCAGCTATTTTGGATATAAGTAGTCTATAAATATATCAATAGTTCGATACAATTAAATTTATGAAAATTATTAGTAATAAACTAAAAAGTAGACTTGATTTATGAAATCACATTCTAATCTCAAGAAGAGTAAACGATTCGAACGTTTAATTCGTGTCGACGGTGGAATGAACTCGGCCAACTCGTTCAATATCCGACATTCAGTATAACTCGGACTGTGATCAAGGTTCCACATTTCTAGATATTTAAGCTCACTTGCTGCCATCACAAGAAGCTTTGCAAACTCAATTTCGAGTCCAAAGCCTCCGAAGTCAAAGAGTCGCAGTGATTTGAGACGATTGAGAGAAATTTTATGCCTTTGCTGTGCCTTGACAAACTGCAGGGCGGGATCATATTCACCTGTCCGCATAGACTACAGCAGGACAATGTATAAGCGAATGCACGTGCGCAAGAGCATAAAAACTAAAAAAACAAAAACAAAAAAAAATTAACTGCGAAAACAACTTAAAGCTTCCAGTGAAGAATTATTCAATAAAAAACACATTTGAGGAGGGAGTATAAGCAAAAATAATCTAATTAAATGTCACATTTGAATTATAACAATGATAATTTAATATAATTGACTTCATCTGTCAATTTTTCTTATCGATCTGAATTTATCTATAATTTATCCATAAAAGGCCAATTGCACGAGTATCCTTAAAATAAATTAAATTAGCTTATTGTCCTCATTTATAATTACTTAATATATAGCACTCACAATTATTAGATACTAATTACATCATTAAAATTTATTTATACATCATCCAATTATGATATGTATTAATTTATCTCAAGAGGCTAAATCAAAAAAGTAGTTGGAAGAATTTATTTATCGCATGAGTATTAAATAGTTAGTATTTTTTTTCTTAATATTATGTCCAAAATATAAGTACGCAACTAGTAAAACCTAATCCTAATGTGAGAAGTAAGAAATCATATGTAGCATTAATAGTGAGAATTGAGCACTTCATTCGCCATAGCGATAGGAGAACTATGTAATCTAGATGGAGAATACATATGAAAATGGATTGGACCAATTGAAAAAAACCCTGAAATTAATCACTTACGTTGATTGTAAGATTCTTCAAATTGGGAGAGCTTATAACCGGGCAAATAGCAAAGGCTATTTGAGGAACTTCGCTGAGACGAACATGTAAATAAAGATCCTTGAGATGGTTGAGGTTGTGAGGAAGTTTCTCGGGCACCTCGCCTGCAACCAACTACGAGCGAGCAAAATGTACGGATTAATTTCAAATATAGGCGAGTTTTGATAAAAGAGATAGCAAGATCAAACACTATTAGAAACAATAAAATAATCACGAATTTAAATAAAAGGTGTCTGTGTGTTGTACCTGCATGGCGAAGTCCATCAATGTCAGTCGTGTAAGGGACGATAAACCACAAAAATTATCCACAAATTTACTTCCGTTTGACCTGTTTGGACTTGTATCTACTTCTGTATGAACTGTATGGCTCCACTGCTAAATAAAACTCTTCAATGCGGGGGCTATGTTTCAAACTGATGGAGTTTAAGTCTCCAACGAATCCAAATGTTTTGAGATTTGGAGCATCAATGATGAGACCGTCGAATGCAGCACACCCATACCCATGTAGCATCAAATGCTCGAGCACCGGACACTTAGAGATGAAACTACACAACTCGTCAGTGGTGGTCTTGACATTGAGACAGATATGGGAAAGCCAGGAAAATCCTTTAAACTCGCAAGGCACTGTTATAACTCGCATCCAAAGAGTTCCAAATGTATGAGCTTCTTAAAATCAAACAGCTGAATTGGAATGAGATATCTTTCCGAAGGCCAGTCCAAGCTGTAGGGACGGGCCAAGCTCAAGGACAACTCTTGAAGATGATCGTGGTTCGACAACAAATGGATCCAATTGTTGAATTTGAGATGGCTTATGGATCTGTAAACACAGAGTTTGAACTTCTATATGGGCCCTTTATGAGATGCGAGCACTCGGTGGATGATGCATTCGATGTTTCCGCCTGTGAGAAATTGATTCTGACCAATACTATCGTAATCGAAAACAAGATTCGGAATAGTTAACCATTTGTCTCGCCATTTTCTCGACAATATGCTAGTCCTTGCTGCATCGCGCATTGATAAGCATTTAAGAATGTTGTCAATCACATGGCGAGGAAGATTGCCAAATACATCATTGTCCTCCGACTATTGTCCCTTGCCCCTGGTTCCACCCATTTAGTATCTTGAAGTTTCTGAAATTGATACATAATTATCAAGAGAACAGTATAAATAAAATTTTCAACTATTGAAGAGAAGAAAATCTAAATAGTCGCTTGTGGTAACATACACATTCGTAAACCAGAAAAGTTTTGTGGCTCAATGCTTTCAACAAGGTTGAAATAAGTGGTAGAATTTGTTGTATTTAAGTTTTAGCTTTTTAGACAAAGAAAATCAAGTTCTGCTGGAAATTGATGAGAACAGAGTTTTTATTACAACATCTATTCAAAATAAAGCCAAAATCAAATTCTTTGTGAGAATTGTAAAAAAAATTTCATGATATCAAACACAACCTCCAAAGAAAGTTTAATTGCAGCAAATAAAAGAATACTTATTTACTAATATTCATTCACAAGTTGGATCGGGGAGTTGATTTTGATTATTTTCGCAAAAAAAAGGAATCATTAATGTTATTTTACTGCAATTGATCTTGAAAGGCGGATAAAACACCAGAAAATTGAAGAAAAGGTTACAGGCAGTAAAACTAACATTCGATCAATCGGCATATAATTTGCGGGTGTGTGCGTGTGTGTGTGAGAGAGAGAGAGAGAGGGCTTACAACTTACAAGGTTGATTGTGCTTGGAGGGGCGTGGCGGCTTACAAGACAACGGAACCAGAGTCTATTGGCTATTTATAAATTTCTAAAGGCATAAGGAATATCGGAGAATGCGAAACACCACTATCCAAAACCGACTTTTAAATGAATACGATAGATATATTTACCTACTTAATTTATTATTTACTTACAAAATTTTAGGCTTATAATTATACAATGGCCCAAAATTTGTTAGACATATTTATTAGATTACAAATCACGCCTAGAAGGTGTGATGCGTTTTTCTTTCTTTTATTTCTTCCTCTAATAAATTTAGAAAAGACAATCTTACCATTTTCGATAAATAATGGCCTCTTTTGAATTCAGATTAACAGTTGACATTTACATAAATACTCAAATTTTGAATGATTGTAAATTTTGCAAAAAAATGATCTAAATAATAATGTTTTTAATATGAATTCATCAAACGAAAAATATATATTCACCATATTAATTGATATTCAATATTTAAATATTTATATTAATACACACAAACTTTAGATAACACAAAGTTGAAAATATTTTTAATTATCAAAAATTGAATGTTCACAATATTATGACTCATAAAAACAATTTTATAAATTTAAATAAAATTAATTAAATAAATCATATCGAAAGAGGATGATAGTTTTAAAAGTGAGATATTGGGTAAGTACATTCATAATTGAAATGGTGCTATAAAATTTGAGTGTGAATATGGAAAACACTTAAAAAAAATGAGAGGATAATAAAATATTCTTACATTTAATCCAATGTAGTAAATCCACACAACCAAATAATAAATTAGTAAAAGTATAGAATATCTTGAATGAACAAATAAGTTAACAAACAATAAATAACTAAAAATTTGATATAATTTCTTTATTAATAATCTATATTTAGTGGATCATATCCAATCATACCAAATATAGCAAACATGCCCTAGAAGACGTTACTTGTGCGTAAGTTAACGTTTGTCAACAAAGGAAATGACTTAAATACTCTCCTAAAAGTATATGTTCGTGTGTGTTCCTTAAGCAATTATATTTAGGGTTCAAATTTTGGAATTGTGAATAGAAAAAAAAAATCATGGATAAATTATTGATCCACCTATTACAGGGCTTCATCGTTCGACCATTTGGACATCTTGAGTCCTAAAACGATTGAAATTTAATACGATGTTGCACTTGGACCTGTTGATAGTGTTGCTCTAATAGGCCCAACAACTTTTGTAATAGTTCTCTAACCCTGTCTATGGATATATTCTCTCTATTTATTTACTTGAAAGTCCAGTTTAACTATTGAAACTGATATCTTAAAATTATAAAAATTTTAGGTTGAGGACGATCAAAGTGTGAATTTTAACCTACATTACCAAAAAAACTGAATTAACTCGATATATGTAACGTGAAATTTTTAAAACATGTCACAATAAATTATGCCAAATTTTAGAAATATATGTATTTTTTTCTTTGTGATGACGCTGTGAAAAATCGAAATTTTAAAGTGTCTGTAATTGCACTGAAATACGTAATACTTTAGTTAGTATCACAAAAAAAATACATTTGACTTAAAATTTGATATAAATGAGACACTATATGTTTTTTTTTTTTTTGATTAATTGAGACACCATTTAAAAATTTATCGTATTAAATCATTTTTTTAGCAACGCATACTTTTATAGTAATTTTCCATTGATCATTGATAATCGTTACTACTTTTGTTTCATTTTATCTGTCGTTTAAGTTTTTTTTTTTTTTTTTACACAAATTAAGGTGAATTATTTGTGTGCCTTATTTGACAAATTTACCCCTATTAACGACTTATTGAAAATATAAGTAGTACAATAATTATGAAGGCTATATGGGTGTTATACTATTATTTAGGGTATTTTTTAAAAAATATATATTAAAAATTGCATTCTTTTTGTAAAATGACAAATAGTTTAAAATAAAAATAAAAGATCAAAGCGATAGTTATCATGAAACGGAGGTAGTGTAGTTATTGTTAATATTGATCAATTAACAATTATTAAATTTGTTGGGTATTGAAATATATATAGCATTGATGGAAGTAATTATTATAGAAGCCTCAATAATAATATAAATTACCATATCTACCATACTGGAACACGTAATTTAACATTGGTTGTTGGAGTTAGGATAAAATTAATTTTAGATGATATTGTAAAATATTTTGCAGTCAAAGTCAAATATTTCTGCAGCAATATTAATGCATGGCTGCAAGAATATCAACTAGCATTAACAGGTCACCACAAAATCAAGATTGATATTGAAGTTGATAAAGAAATGTGATTAATCAACAATTATGCTAAGATAATTACTGCTAATTGTCTCTTAAACTGCCTTGAAATCTCTTGAATGCATGTGTTTTTTTGAAATAATTGTAAAAATGAGAGTTTTGGTTTGATTGATGCGTAACGTTTACTTTGTATCAAATTCAATTAGTTTTAATAATAATAATAGTAATAGTAATAGTAATAGTGGTAGAAAAATGTTGAAAATAGAAATAAAGTGGTGCCTGTTGAACAATGGATAGAATAAATATTTGAATTTAGAAATAGTGAAAATTAGGGAGAATTCTTTTTTTGAAAAAAAAATTAAAGAAAAGTTTAATTGATATTTTTTTCTTATTTTTTTAACCAAGAGCGATCAAATATATTTCAATCGATATCAACTACTATATAACATAATAAAAATTACCATTTAATAGACAAATAATTCACATTTCTAAAATTTAGAAGTATGTTACGACCTTTCGGATCAACGAGTCTCTATTTTACCATTGAGGCAACACTATATCAATAACCTTCATTGATTAATTGATGCTAATAGTCTCTCATTAATAAAAGTTGTTGTGTATCTAATTTGTACTCTTAAAAAAGTAGTATTTATTATTTCCCTAAAACTTCTACCCTATTTATTTTATAATACCCAAACGTGTATATATTCAAATTTATTATAAATCATTAAATGAAAATACCATTATAGCGCAAAGTAAATTATCGTCATCGTATTTTGGACATAATAATTTACTATTAAAGTAAATCCTATATACATAATGAGATAATATCACATAGGCCTTTTTTTTACTTAATTAATGCATGGAGAGGTCATTTTCAATAAAACAACTAGATATTAAGTGACAAATAAATGAAGACCATATATTAATAACCGAGACAAACAACGCCTAGGTATCCTAAATAAATTAATTATGTTCTTGTTCCCCGTTAAATGTGTTCAGCCCCATTTTTGGCCTAAGCTGTTAAATGAACAGTCGTGTACATATGCTACGTGGTGACCCATGTCGTGTCTATATATATATATATATATATATATATATATATATATATATATATATATATATATGTGCTCAACATTTTTCTACCATTAGAAAGTTACACTTTCAATTTCATATCTATACAAGCAGAGACGGGGAGAAGGGGGCAGGAGGGAGCAATCGATACTTGTCAAATTTATATCGAATTAAAATTTATATGTATTTTTTAAAAATTTTAAATTTTGTATTTTTTTTTCTAAATTATAAAAATACTTTTAATATTTTATAAAAATTTGATATTGCTCTTCCAAATAAAAATTTTTGACTTTGTCTCTTTATACAAGAATTTGATGCTAACATATGAAAATTAAATTAATTATTAAAAATAAACATATAGAATTTTATTAAATTAAAACTCCGCCAAAAAGGGTCGTGCCCACGAGTGGAGGGGTGGTGAGATGGGAGGGGCACCGACCCTGAAAATCTGGTTCATTCAATTCTAAACCTAATCCTCAAATTAAATTATCATTTTTTTCCTTTTGGACTTGTGGATATATATATATATATTACAAAAATTAAAATATTTTTTATTTTCGCACTTGTGGGATTTGTCTTAACTGAAGACGATATTTGAGGGATGACAAGTTGAGTCCCACTTTTGGGTGTTGTGAGTGGGGATTGGCGTGGCGGAGTGGTAGTTGAGCTGCCACGAAGCCACCGGAGGAAAGCGGCTGCCAGGTGGCGGTGCTTTCAGGTTTTTCAATAATTTTGTAATAATAATAGTCTGATTATTGTCATATGGCAACATTTATTGCGGGGAAGAGAGAGAGATAGAGAGCAAGAGGTTGGAAATTCTTTAATGGAGTTGGCCCAATGCCTCGTTGAGTTTAATTTAATTATTGTTTGGGCTCAAAAAATGAATTGTTATATAAATTTGGAGTGGGTTGATTTTATTTCTTTTTATCATATCGAAATAAAATTAATGAGACCCTAGATCATTTCAACGCAAGTGGACCAAGCCCATGTTAGATGCTTGGGCCGGGATGATTAATAGACCCATGGCCCATTCAGCAAAAATAGAAAATAGGAATATAAGATAAATGTAATAATCAAATCCCTTACTTTTAGGATTGTTAGATAGGAATAAGAAATTAGATAAGGTCTACCAAAAAACAAAAAAAAAAAAAAAACAAATTAGATAAGGATAAGGTATAGTTATACCTAAACATGTCTACAATAGAGGTCAAGTGCTGTTGAAAATTTGAAATCCAGATAAGATAGCATAACTACCATGTCCAAAAAATAAGGGTTGTTATCCATTTTGAATAACCAAGCCAAAATAAGGTAACTAGCTCCAAAAATAGAGGAATGCGATTGCAGTTTGAAGACTATAAAAAGAAGTTGGATTCACCATTTGAACAATCAATCAACACAACAACTCTCTCAATCAAGAAGTCATCACTTCTCAGATTTTTAGTCTAAATGAACAAAAATTAGTTGTAGTTCAGTAGGTAAAAAACCGTTGCTTTAATGTTTGCAGCCATACCTCATTTAGCTCGAGAAATGAATATATCAATGCATTCATTCCGTGACGTCACGAGGTCGTAGTCATTACTCACTCGGATTGGGCCCGATTCGAGATGAGATATCAATGCGACGAAGTGGTACCCCACATCCATATCGAATGCATGCATGAAGAGGAGTGCAGGCAGAGTGACTCAACGCTTGTCGAAGTGATCAATTTCTGAGTGTATCCACAAGTAGATATGGTCAGAGTCATCAATATGACCGATTTGTAGCTAGAGTTCTCAGGAACTGCTCGATGCACCTTTGTCATATATATAACAAATTAAGGTAAGAATACTAACAAGTACCAAAGACACCACCAACAAATATTACGTGCCAAAAAATAAAACATGCAGATGGCGGACCACCAAAAAGCCGAAACATAACTAAAAAATTCCTTTTTTGTTCCTCCCCATTTTAAGGGAAAAAGGAAAGTTGCAACTTATATTAAGCCATTTTAATAGGTATATCAAATCATATTTATTAGAATGTTCTTTCAATTTTGGCTTAAATTAAGCCAGTCTAAATGGGAAAAAAAAAAGAAAGAAAAAGATATTCTTTTGCTTTTTCTAAAAAGTAGAATATAAAGGCTAGAAAAGCCTCAAGCGAGCTTCTACCATTTTCTTGATATTTTTGTGAATTTTTGTTCTGACTTTTGTTGATATTTTTATTTCTTTTAATCAATTTTCTCCATATATATCACTTGTTACTTTTTCAAATTCTCATTACAATTTTCAACTTCTCGAAAAACGTTAATAGATGATATATCATGTTATCGAGCTTGACTACCAGTTTTCCACACACACTCATGAGGGTTTGAACACACATCTTCTATGGTGTCAAGTTTAAGCCCTTGTCGTTAGGTTGAAGGCCCTATAACATATTTAAACTAATTTAGTATTAGTAATCTATACATATAATTCGAAAACTTTTAAAACTATTCAAATAAGCACATAAGTAGATAATCTCATTTAAATCCATTTTGCAATGTATGAATTTCAAATATGTTTTAAACTTAAATAAGTATAACTTTGATTCATGTTTATTCAAAAAATCCAACAATTATTAAGCATTTAAAATAAGATGCATTAAAATTGAATTAAAATAAGATAACAAAATTAATATTTTATTTACAATTTTTATCATTTATTTTAATAATAATTACAAACTTTGATTCTATGTAAATATTTAAAAAACTTCATTACCTTAACTATACCGAAATTAATATTGATATCAAACATATTCTATTATAATATAATTTTTTAATATATTTATTTATCGATTTATTTTAGAGCAAAACTAATTTATTTTGTCAAATTATTTTTTATAATAAAAATTTATGTAAATATATACAAAAAGATATTTATTTTTTATAACTTGGTACGGGGCTAAATATTAATTTGTGTATATATATTTGTCTTATATAGTCAAAAGCACGGGGCTAAATATGAAAGTGTATATATATATATATATATATATATTTGTCTTATATAATCAAAATAATAACTAATTTTTTTTTAGGCATGGACCAGTTGACTAGCAAAGCTAGAAAAAATTTGAAGTAGCCACGTCACGTTGGACACGTGGCGTGAAATGTAAGCCGGCGTGGCCGTGGTCCCGTGGACGGCGCCTATGAACGGTGGCAACGGAAAAGTGAGATGTCAGGTGGGGCCCGCTAAGAGAGAAAGTATGTAATGGACCCCACTGTCCCGTGGTCTCGAGCCCAGACAATTCCCACTGTCCATGGTAACGGTATGGGCTTTTTTGTTTCTTCTCCTTTTTGCCCTTGCCCATTTCTATTTCTCTTTTAGTCCATTTTATATTTTATTTTTTGACTATATATTCACGCTATATTTATTATTTAGTTTCATAATATGTGAACGTAAAAATTCTTCTATATTATATTAAATATAACTTGTAAACTATAACGTAGACATCCGTCATAAGTTTAATAAAATACAATATGATATAAGTTGAGATAGAATATCTAAAATTAAAGGGTCTTTGACTGAACTTGTAAGTTTTTAAAAATATTTTATAAGATATTGATAAATTTATAAGATGTAGTGCAGTTTTTGGCAAATTTTTTTGGGCAAAAAGCTCATAAACCCCTAAAATACGATATTTGGAACTTGCTCAATTTATAATTAGCTTATCTCTTTCATTTTGTAAGATGTGTTTTCACACAAATGACTAAACCCACCCCTTGTAGGTACGCAACGATGCTTCATAAAGTCAGACATTTGTATTCTGCGATAGATTTGAGCATTATCACATGGCGCCCTTCGTGAGAATAATGACCATGTGCCGCTTCCTAAGTCTTCGGTTGGATGTCTTATAATGATACCATATTTTTATCTCACATCACTATAAAAGAAAGTATTTTATTCAATAACAAATCAATATATTATAAATTTAATGTTTGTGATAGATTTTATTTTTAGCAAATCTGTTAATAAATACCTCTTAATTGATTGATTATTTAATTCTATATACATTGACTTCTATCATTAATCCATCACAAATATACTAAATCAGTGACAAAATCTTTGTCAAAACTTTTTTATGAATGAATGGGCATTTTCTTTTAGAGTCGGATGGAGGCATCATGGAGCTAAGGAACTTACTCAAACTATATGCTAGCTTTTTTTTCCAACACTGTGAGGTATTTTTTCATACAAAGAATAAATCATGATTATTTTTAAATAATGAATAATATCTTATATAGTCAGACCACTATATTTGACAAAGAACTTTGATATCATCACTTACCGTAGTTGATTACCTTGATAAGTACTTAATTAAATAAACAAATATGAAATCAAATGAAAGATATTTTAATTGTTAGACCTTTTGGGATGCTCCATTGGGTTTCAATAATGATAATTAGTTGTGGTAGACTTTTGATCACTCCGAAAAGACAAGAAAAAGGAAATTAAAGGGTCGGTGAAGAGAATGAAAATTAATACGTGCATGCTTTTTGTCAAAGTTGTTTGTACAATTAACTTGACTCTTTCACTAATTTCCCACTAATAGAGTAAACTAATATTGACTAATTATAACATGGGGATGACGCTTTTAAACAATAATGATGAGGGTGTTTTTGTCAAATAAATTTCCTCATAAACAAATTATTATTAAAGATTAAATAGTACATTTAAGTGATCACATAAGCAATTTTGTTTATGTTACCCAATTGAATATTATCCAACTAGGTCTGTTAATGTGTAGGGTTTTATCCTACTTTGATCCTAACTCTAAAAATTCTTGATTAAATATACCCTATATCCTATCATACTCTATTTAAATATTTACCCATTAGGTATGTATATTGGGTCTACTCTATTTTATATATTTTTTTTATTTGTCATTTTTTTGATATTGTGTTTTTTTTTAGCAAACACACATAATTAACACATACACACGCATTTACACATACTGCACACACACATTTTCTCACACACACACACACTGCACATAGTTTCACACACTGCACACACGCAGAGAGTTTCACACACTGTACATACAAATTCACACATTGACACACACACATATTCACACTGCGCGCGCACACACACACACACACACTGTACACACACACACACTGCACACACACACACATATGCACACACACATATACACACACTGCACACACTCTACACAGTTTCACACACTGCACACACACTCACATTGCACACAGTTTCATACATTGCACACTATGTGTATGTGTACAAGAATGCAGTATGTGAAACTGTGTTTTCACACACTGTGTGTGTGTATGTGTGTGCAGTGTGCCCAGTGTGTGTGTGTGTGCAGTGTATATGTGTGTGTGTGTGAAATTATGTTTTAACACACACTATGTCAGTATGTGTGTTTGTTTTGTATGTGTGCAGTATATGTTTTCACACACGCACGCACACAAGTGTGTATGCGTGCGCGTGATGTGTGTGTGTGTGTGCGTATGTGAAAATTGTGGGTAGTGTGTGCGTGTGTGTGTGAAAACTATGTGTATTGTGTGTGTGTACAGTGTGTGAAAATATGTTTTCACACACACTGTGTCAGTGTGTATGTTTTTTTTGTGTGTGTGCAGTGTATGTGTGTGTGTGTGTGCAGTGTGTGAAACTGTATTTTCACACACACACTGTGTCAGTGTGTGTTTGTTTTGTGCACGTGCAGTGTGTGTGTGTGTACGTGTGTGAAAATTGTGGACAGTGTGTGTGTGAAAACTATGTGTAGTGTATATGTGTGTATGTGCAATGTGTGAAACTGTATTTTCACACACATTGTGTCAAGGTGTGTGTTTGTTTTGTGTGTGTGCAGTGTGTGTGTGCGCGTGCAGTGTGTGTGTGTGTGTGAAAATTGTGGGCAGTGTGTGTGTGTGAAAAATATGCGTGCAGTATGTGTGTATGTGTGTGTGTGAAAAATATGTGCGCAATGTATGTGTGTGTGTGTGTGAAAAATATGTATGGTGTATGAATACCCATTGGATAATTATGTATGTAGTGTGTGAATACCCATTGAGTATCATTGCTCAATGGATAGGAACGGGTAAAACTCTACCCTAACCCATTCATTTGTAGTAGTATGGGTTAGGGTAGGGTATGAGTAAATTTTAAAATTGTAGGTTATGAGTAGAGAATAAATAGGTAAGGGTAGGGTAAAACCCTATCCATTGACAGGCCTAAACCCAACTAGTATTTTATTTATTAAACTTGAATATGATGATATCAGAAAGTGTTAAAAAAATATATATTACGTTATAATACTCGATCCAACAATTAAAGGTCTAATTGGATAGCATCTACCCTTCCCACATAAGCACAAGTACTCTTGGTTTAAAAAGATGGATACATGTATCGTATTATCAATTTTTTTATTTAACTACTTTGTTCGATCATCTTAAATTTTTCGTCTTCACCTATATCTATTTCACTCTATTTCATTTATAAATACATGATAAGTGTATGTGATTGACAATCAAATATTTATATAAAAATTACTTTTTATATACTTACATTTATCTACAATATCAAAATATGAAGAAAAAAATACTGTTTAAGATGGATGATTTGATCCAATTTCTATTTCACTATAACAAAAAAATAACAAATTTAACAAACGAGCATAAAAATCTCACAAATATTGCTAATACTAACTTCACTTGATAAATTGGAAGTTGATATATAATATATTTAAAGATAAATAATAAAACATTACAAGAAAAATCCTATATTTTGCTAACAAAATTATTCAAACTAAAGATCAGAATATGTCTGATTAATAACAAAATACATAGGGTTGATAGCAATTTTGGTCCCATTAGTATGTCTTTGTCCAATTTTGGTCCCATTTGTTTCAATGTTGGTCCAATACATTTCAAATTTTCGCAATTTTGGGACTTTTCTGAAATTTCGTCTAATATTTAACGGCGAAAGCACACGCGTCTTACATGGCAGTTAAATCCTGCCTCACGTGGCTGGTATATTGCAATTTTGGTCCCATAAGTATGAAATTGATGAGACAAAATTCGACAACGGCATACTTATGGAACCAAAATTGCAATAAACCCTGACGTGACCTTCTAATTTTTAACGGCCACGTGAGTCGCGTGTGCCTTCACGGTGGAAAATTAGACAAAATTTCAGAAAAGTCTTAAAATTACAAAAATTTGGAACGCATGAGACCAATATTAAGAACATTAAAACGAATTTGACTAAAATTGGACAAAAGGCATACTTGTAGGACCAAAATTGCAATGCATTCAAATATATATTAATAACTTTGCGACAGATAAAATTCATTATTGTATTTTTGTGATGGATATCATCGTATTTATGATAAATTTTATGGTTAGTGAATGGAATGCAAAATTTAATCAGTATGAATGAAACAAACTAGTACTACTAATTAGAAATAGTGGAAGACCAACATCTCTTACTTCAATTGGACGCTTTGGGACACGTTTCTCGTTGAAGATAACATTAAAATTTCTTCTTTTTTTTTTTTTTGGGTTTTGAAATAAGCGTGTTTCCTCAGTTGGTCATTGGTGTGTCTGCAATTTGCACACATCAAAATGCGAGCTTACGCATTTTATTAATTAATCTTTACACACTAATTCCAACGTCTCAATAATAAAGCTTCCAAAACACTACTACGTATTTTTGGCCCTTCTTTTGAGAACAGATCTCGTTTTTTACGTTTTTACGTTTGATTTTGTTTTGGGATTAATTAGAGAAGCATAGGGATTAAAGTCGTGTTTGGATTTTCGTTTCTGTTATGAACTTCATTTATTCCTTTCTGGGATTTCAATATTTTCAAAATATGGACCATATATGCAAGTGGTCTTGTGTTTCTCATTTTCTTATAGAAAAAGAACAAATTTAAATATCATCAATCACTTGTTAACATTCCTTTTATATTTTTTTAAAGAATTTGCTTTGTTGCCACGATGGAGTTGAATTTTAATTTTGGGGTAAAATTACATTTTTATAAAATATAAAGCATGATTGAATATTTTCGGGGGGGCGGGGGGGGGGGATTTAAATTTTTATAAAAATAATATATATATACACACACACACACTATTATTGTATACAGGTTCGAAAAAGTTACTGTACCTAATTGTAACTCACATCCTCGCTCCATCTCTACTTGTTTGCATATAATGATAAAAATGTAAACATTGTGTTATGTACCATGCTTGCGTAACAATAACTTATTCAATTGAAGTTTTTACTATTTTTTGAATCAGTAGCAATTTATGTAAAATATAAAATTAGACAAACAAAACAATATATTAATTCTCCGGTTGAGAGATATTTGGTGCTTTTTTTTTTGATAATTAATTTGGTACTTAAATTTTCTAAAATAAGTGTACTTCAAAAGTTGTTAATTACATTAAGGCATTGATATTTTGGAATTTTTTAACAATTTCACCTACAAAAAATCTACCAAAGTGGTATTATGGTATTCTGTGACCTGGATGGGCATATGCATCAACCTTCCATGCAAAGACAGGACGAGTATAATAAGCTGTTTGTTTTTTCACTTAATCCAAGGGCATCTAGGGCTTGATGACAATTAAGTAATTCATGATTAATGGTGCAGATTTAATTTGAGGACTTACTACTAAGAAATTATATATAAAAAAAAAATCTTGGGCTTGATGCTTATTGACTTTTTCGTCAACTCTCAAGCTAGTTTTAGCAAACCTACGCATATATATAACAAATCAATTAATTTAATTATATATATATATATATATATGCAATTTCTTAGGTTTTATAAATCTTTTTGTAAGTCTTCATAACTAATTATTAAAAAAAAATCATTAATTTAGACACACAAGGGTGTTAGTAGCACATTTATTTTGATACATTTTGTCTTCTCAAATCCACATAAAATCCTTTCTTTCTTATTAAATTATGGGATCCGTATAAGTAATTGAGATTTTGATGAAACATATATACTGCATTTCCTCGAGACAGTTATAGTAGGCTTTTTTGAAAAGTATATAACGTGTTATTTTTTTGCGATAAATTGCTACCAATTCAGTGTTGCCCTATTTGTTTATGTACATTGATAATGCAAATTTTCATGTGAAGCTGAATGGCTAAGTTATCATTGACGTCGATATGTTGATCCCTCACATATGTTAAAAATATATAGCGGAGCCAATATGCAAACAAGAAACACATGTCAAGCTAGTTGGGACTCACCCCCGCCCCCTAGCTAGAGTCTTGTAATATTTAAATCAAATTGAATATTTACGAAAGTTAATGGAGATATTAGATAGAATTTGAGGTGACAATTGCACAGACTTGAACCTAATCAGTTACGCATAAGGCATAACTATAGAAGGTTTTGACAACCCAATCAAAGTTATAGTTCTATGTTGCACGCTCATACTTATATATGTTATATATATAACCATTTGTCTTGAGTTTCACGAATCATTTGGACATGGGCACTACAGCCAAAAATTTATTCTAGATGATTGATTTTTGGGGTTTTGATTCTACACCAATTAGTTTTTTTTGTGTCTGAACCAACTTCAAGAATTATATATGTTTAGTTAAAGTTTTGACTTTCGGAACAATAGATTGAGGTATTAATGCACTTACGCACACAATCTTAATTTTACACGTCAAATCAATTTGCGACATTTAAACAACCATGCCCCAGTGAATTATTGAATTAATTATAGCAAAGTTAAATAGAAATAGGGCACTAGCTTAATATCTAATTAATTAACTTTAGAGCATGCAAACAATACGCCACTGCAGTATTTCGTGCGTAAACACTAAGTGACATTGCTAGCTGGTTCATTTTTTTCCCTATACTTGATTGAATTCGAATCCGATCGAACTTATTCATTAATTGATTAATCTTGTACCCAAAAAAAAAAAAAATTTAATCATTTAACTAAGAAAGTGCATATTTAATAAATATTAGTAAATCATGAAATGACATAAAGCTTGATGTGTGTGATAGTGATGTAACATGCATGCATACAGTGAGGCCACTATGGTGTTAATAAACGTAAAATTTACGCTATATTTTTACTATTTACTATATATCAATTGAAGGGGAAAAAAGAAGAAGCCAATATTTCTTGTTATAAATGTGAACACGAAAACTGTCATTGGAATACATATCGCTCTATATTGGACATGGATATTTAAGAGTTAGTGACATGATAAGCATTCACTAATATAAAAGTTGTTTTTGCCGGATGTTCTGTTTAAAAAGTTATAACTGCAGTCGTAATATAAATATTCATCAATAATTGACAAATATAAAGAAATGAAGGTCAAACTGTTACATCAATTATCAATAATTGAATAAAAAAACTGTTATATTATAAATCATACATTATCGTTCAACAAAATAATAATGCTCATATTAACAGAATTCAAATTCTTAATCTCGTGGTCATGAGAGCCACCACTGCCACAGAGCCGACAGGTTCCTCGGGAAAATTCAAATTTTAAAATTTAAAATAACAAAATACTAATTATTAAAAAAAAAGTTGAATGTACAAAAGTTCGGTGCAAAAGGCCCTTTGAAACAATGGCAAAAAGGAAGTTGGAAATTAAGCAAAAGACACAGAAGTTAATGGTGAAGATTAAATAACGTGTGGAGGTGCAGTATTAGGCATGAAGATTATTATCACACAGTATTACCGGTCTATATCGGACCAACTAATGACGTTTCTGTACAGTTACCACGTGCCCCCCTTGTGTGCGGTTAAATATTATTGCTATTTAACCCCCCATAATAAAGCTGTCATTAACCTTTTTCCACACTCGCGCTGCCCCACGCGTGAGAAGTTTATTAGTAATAATAAAGTTCTCTTATTCAAACACCCCCCGCCGCCAAAAAAAAAAAAAAAAAAAGAAAAGAAAGAAAGAAATCCCGCATTTCGTAAAAAACTAAAATTCAAATGTGTGTATATACAGATATGAATATTGATGATGTCGATTCTTGGTTTGGGACACGTAATTGAGGAGAGAGTGATGTGGACCAATTAAAATACTGGTGGACTTCTTAATCTACTAAGATGAAAACACATATGAACCAATTTGAAAGTGTTTTAAATAAAAATCCTCCGATGTTTAAGTTAGAATTGAATTTTAAAAAAAAGATTAGATGATAATTTTAAGCACCAAAAGAATGTAACAAAAGTGTCATACCATGTGAACACTAATCATGCTTCTATTTATAAGCAAAGTCATGAAGAGAATCTAATTTAGGACTAATCAGAGGGTACTCTAAATTAAGTGTCATTACATTCGAAGATTATCTTGTGGGTGTAGCGGTGTCATTTTTGTAAAAAATAGTGTGATTTTATACAAAGATAATTAGCAATGTCAAGTATCAAATATAGGAAGGGGACCATATTCGAATGAAAAATCTTTATAAACATCTAATATGGTCAACGAAGTCTTGTTCTCAAAATTATATGGATCGAATTAACTTAGAATATATATATTCATAGTAATATATGTATAGCTGAAAACAAATTAAATTATTTGAAACTCAACTTCAAATTGCTATGTACAATAAAAAAAAAAAGAATAATTTCATTATGATAATATAGATGCAAATGCATTATAATTATTAGCAGTTAATTAAGGGTGGAGTCAAAAAATTTTATTAGAGGAGGGTGGCGAACTTGGATTTTCATAAATATTAAAAGCATTTATATTATGTTCGAAGGCAAAATTTATTTTTTAGTTTTTCAAAAACAATACATGTAGAACTATATTTTTGAATAAATTTTTTCTATATACTCTGGATAGGGAAGAAGCGTGTGAGACACGCGAGGTTAGTGGGAGTGGAGGCGAATTTTATCTCGAGAGATGGAATTACTAGAAAACAAGGTAAAACCCAGAGTAGCCGTACAAAACCGATTTATAAATGGCGGCGAATCCTAGGTTGCCCGCCACGTTATTCCTAGCTGTAAAAACCCCATTTTTTTTAACCTCAGCTTAAAATTCCACCCCCACAGTTTTGAATAATTAAAAAATTTACCCCATTTTTTTTGAAAAAATTTATTTGGTCAAACAAATGAAATTGGCTTTTTAATTTTGACCGACATGTTCTTTTAACTGGGCCGGGCATCCTGGGTCTCACGTGACCGGCCACACGTACTTCGAGGTTAAAACCGAGTCACTGACTCGCCAGCTCTTACTCATTGGGACCAACTCGGGTGGGGCCCGGATGTGCCACGTGTCCGATTTTGACAATCGCCCGATGCGGGGAGCCGATTTCGCCGTCGCCGGTGGCCGGAATCTTCATGCCTGACGGTGAGAAGCAAATTTTTTTTTTTTTTTAATAAATGTGATACAATTTTTTTTGTCACTTTCTAAGAATTAAAACTTTGATTGTAATATAGAAACATGTCTAACACATAATTTTTATATGTATATAGACTATAGTTAATAAAAAGGATGACTGTTATTGTCAAATTATATACTGACCCTATAAAGTCCGTTCGCAGAGACTTTTATATAAGACAAGCATTTATTTTTTTAAAAATTATACCTATAGAAAAAATAAAAACTGAAGTTAGAGAGAAAATCTTAAAATGGTTTTTCTTTAGAAATTATTTAAAATAATTTTGGGTAAAAATACATTTTAAAATATTTTTAATTAATGTATCAAATGTAAAATTGATTAGCTTAAAAGTTCATTATCATTGACTTGAAAAACATTTTTCTTTTTTTTTTTAAATATATCCAAAGGGGTCCATGATCTAATGTATGTTCGGAGAGGAATTCTGATCAATAATGAGATATGATAGCATTTAGACCTAATTTAGTATTCGATGTAATTAGTTTATGTATGGCCTAATTATTTAGATATTCGAACAAATTCAATTGATAGTTGGATTTCCAGAATGTAACCTAATTTACTACTTACTATAATAAATTTGTGTACCAAGATTTCATATATATATTAAGTAAAAAAATAATTGTCACTATCAATCATTTTGAATTTCCCCCTCTTACGATTTTTTCTATTGATATCTTTTCAAATTTAATATATCTCTGAATACTCGAACAATTAATCTACACATGTATATATTTATTTATAATAAAATTTTATTAAATTTAGAGATAGAGACGATTGCTGCTATCAGACCACGTTGTCGCTATTACTATCTACTAGTATCATATACTCTATAGGCTTTGCTTATGGATACTGAGATATTTCTAGGATCGAATCTAACTTAATACTTGTTTAATTATCACCCTAATACCAACCGAAATAGACTGCTTTTTCAAACAAAAAAGAAAAATAAAACATTTAAAACAAATAAATAAATAAAAATAAGTTAAATAACAATATGGTGTGCATATTTCTTGGCGTTACCAATTTCCGCGATCCTATAAAGACAGCGATTTCAGTGTCATTTTTAGTCCCTCCGAACACTCGACACTTTCTCTCTCAACACACTCTCTCTCAAACACTTTCCTTATATTCATACAATACATTGATTTGCTTTCCCTTTTTCTCTCTTTTCACAACGTTATAAAATCTCACTCTTTTTACCGCATTTAGTGTGTGTTGTGCGTGTTTTCTTGCTGTCTTTGGCTTTTTTTTTGTCTGTCAATTTTTTTTCCATATCATCTCCCTTTTCAAGCCATATTTTCTCTGTGTATGTTAAAGAGGAAGTTTTTGAAGAGTTGCAGCAATGGATCAAAGCTTCTTGTGGCCTGTGAAATACACCGAGCACAAAAAAGTCACCAAGAAAATCATTAAACCCACAAAGCAGAACCCCAGAAAGCAGGCCCCCGAAGCCCGAAAATGCCAAGAAAGCCCGAGTTTCAACGGCCCGAGAACCGTACGTGTCGCCGTCACGGACCCCGACGCTACGGATTCTTCCAGTGATGAAGAGGACGAGCTGTTCCCTAGGCAGCGCGTGAAGAAGTATATCTCTGAAATCAGAATGGAAGCAGCTGTAAACACGAGCAACAGCAGGAATAGAACCGCAGGAGAATCTCCTGCCCAAGCCCAAGACCATGAAGGCCAAGGAGGCTCCAGCGGCGCACGGCGGAACTAGGAAGTTCAGGGGCGTCCGGCAGCGGCCGTGGGGGAAATGGGCCGCCGAGATAAGAGACCCCTCGAGACGGGTCAGGCTCTGGCTGGGCACCTACGACACGGCGGAGGAGGCGGCGATGGTTTACGACAACGCCGCGATAAAGCTCCGCGGACCAGGACGCTTTGACCAACTTCGTCACTCCTCCGCCGAAGGCAGAGGCGGAGGCCTCGCCGGAGACCAATGCGGCGTCGTTTTCCGGCTACGATTCCGGTGATGAGTCTCACAACCTTTCTTCTCCGGTTTCCGTTCTGCAGTACAGGAGTAGCCAGTCGAGTGAGGATTCGGATCCAGGTCGGGGCCCGATCCGAGAATTCGCGAAGGAAGAAGACGAACCGTGTCACTCGGCGGACGGTTACCTCGTGGATGATCCGAACCCGACGGAGTGTGAGTCGCGTTCGGGTAACGGGTTTGGGCCGCGAGTTGTATTGGAGGAATGTCAAGGGGAAACGAATATGGTACCGGACTATTCGAATGGCTATTTGCCCATGGACCTTCCATTCTTGGACAGTTTCTTCAATTTTCAACCGCAGGATGAGACGTTATTCAATGACTCATCGAGCTTTTTCAACGGCTACGATGATTTCACAATGTGTATCGATGATTTTCCGGCCCTGGACGCCACCCTGTATAGAACATCCAACTTTAACGATGTTAAGAGCTCGTTTGAATTCGATTCGCTCGAAGTCGATAATTATTTTCAAGATATGAACGATTTTGGTGGCGTCGATGCACTCTTGGCTATATAAATTTTGTCCAAAGAGGATTAGATTTGTTAAGAGTAGCCGGTTTTCTTGCCTATTAATGGCAAATTTTGTGTACCGGCTATCGGCTTGTATTAATTTATTTATTTTTCTTTTTGATTATCTCCATCGAAACTAAAAATGGAGATTGAGTGAGTTTTTGTTTATTTTGTCACACATATCTTTTTTTATATATTTGAGCAATAAAATAAATTAATGTTAGCATTACATGTTTGTGGGTTAAGAAAATAAAATTTTAATGTGTGTTATTTGTGTGTGAAATTAAAATAATGTTGAGCTCGTGTGGATGTGTGTGTATTGTAATAGAAAGTGGCATTCTTTTGGTTTGGTCCATGGCCACAAGGGTAGCCGAAATTATCGGTTGTCCATTTGACTAGTCACGTTTAGTATAGTAGCAACTTGCTAGTGTAAAACCAAATTGCCAAAATTCACTCTCTTTTGTCTAAGATATTTGTGACCAATTTAAACCTTTTTTATTTGATGAAAAAAGAAAAAGAAAAAAAGAACTGTGTATTTGGTGTTGTGCAGAAAGCAAATGCTAGGTAGCAAGGCGGTAATTAAATGCCGCTGGAGAAATTATGGACTTAGGTATTTAAGGTTAAGAACTATAGACAATATTGGCTGACATGTAGTACTAAAGGTAGATAACGATAAATTTGTTATGCTTGCCTGTCTGCATTTATTACACATGGTGAGGGACGGAGCCCGAGAGCGAGTTGTAGGGGGCAATCGATCACATCTTCTTTAAATTTGTATCGAGTTAAAATTTATATTTATTTTTTTAAAAAAAATTAATTTTTTTCTCCAGACTAAATCATAGAAATATGTTAAATATCGTATACAAATTTGATCTTACCTCCCAAACAAAAATTTCTGGCTCTGTCTCTATACATGGGAATCCCTTTGCATGATGTAGCCTTAGTATTTTCAACCGCCCAAGTTGAAAGATTTTGTTTCAAAGCCGATCTGACATATCACATGAATCTAACATACTTTTAATATATACGAGTTGTATAGCAAGTATATTTTACTTATCGTTTAGTGTGATCGCATTTGAATATTTGACTAAATTTTTTTCGTATAAGTCATATTGTATTAGTAATGCTATGGATTTAACATATCCAAAATGGGACGCTTAATGCCATTCAGTTCAATAGTTGGATGTAAATGATACGTAAAATTTAGTAATCAGATCGGTGGAAGATCGAATGTTCGACTATAATTCTTCAGATAGTTCAAGCCCGATTGGTGTCGAGACAGATTATTTAACATGAGTTTAAAAATATGTTAAGCTAGGGCAGTGATAATGCCACACATGTGGCAAGCGGTACATGTGAATCTCCTGACATTAACATTGTGTAATATATATGTAGTTTAAATTTGAAGAATCATCCTAATTATTCTTAGACAACACTTCTTTTGGTACGTTCCTATTTTTTATATATATATTTTTAGTTTAGTTATTTATATTATATGTAATCCGTAGTTAGTAGGTGTACAACTGATCCCCAAAACTTCAACTTTACCACTGAGTTAAGGTTAGAAAAAAAAAATTGTAAAAGAAAAGTATATGAAAAGAAAATGTCGTGAAGGGGTTGATGATAGTGATCATGTGGGCTCAAAACTCAATAGTCTCGTGGCCTATATAATGAACTAGGACCAGATATATATGACTCTTAACTTGCATTTTACTCCAACAACAGAATATATGTGGATCTCTAAGTCATATAATGATTAATGCAACCTTATTTATTGTCCCAAATTAATTTTTTTTGTTGAATTAATTTATATATGTATATGATTTTGTATACAGTAGTGATAATACAGATTGAGGCCAAATCTGAGAAACCTAGCATCACGCGCAGTCCACACGTTCCATATAGAAAGGTACAAGCCTCGAGGTCAAATGATTATGTCTGAAACCCTTTTCCGGTTATGGCTGAATAACTGTAGCTTTGAACGGCGTTGTACATTCCATGCAAGACTAATTACTATGCTATCAAATTATTAAAAAGAAAAAGAAAAAAATTACTTTTTTAAAATAATAATTTGCCAGAAGGAAATGATCAAATTCGTGAGAAAAAGCTGCGCAGTAGCAGAATAGGGATCAAGAAATAAATTAATCTGTATAGGAACTATTTGTAAAAGTTTAAAATAAATATTTAAAATATATATATATATATATATATATTTTACGACCGATCAAAAGTATACGAAATATTCGTTTTTATTCTTTTTGAGAAAAAGAAGATTTAGAGGCACTTTCCAAATTCTTGTTAATTTTTTAACTTCTTGCCTTTTTTCCCAATTTTTTTTTAAAAATTTTCTATAGATATTTTTAATTAGTGTTAGTTTGACCTTTCGCTAGGATATAAGACTTCGGTAGTTGATAGATTCCCGATGAGACGTACTTTTTCTATTTTTGTGAAAAGAAAACCTCTAAAATTTAGTTTCGAATTAGGAAAATAATAAAAGGCTAATCACAAACATCCCGAAATTCAGTACTTTCGAATTAATGAACATATATTTCACCTTTAGAGATAACCTTAAGAGATATGTGGAATATAATATTAAAATTCGAGTTCAAATCTTGACACTATATGTATACAATGGACTGTGTTGCGTATTACTAAAAAAAAAAAAAAAAAACTTCACATAAGAGGGCTGTTTGAAGAAGTAAATGTATTATTTTGTGTGTGTGGGGTGGGTGGGGGTGGAGGGGTCCATATTGAAGATCCTGTCTGAGAAATAGAGGTTGAGGATCAGAAATATGGTCAATACATATGTTGTTTTGTGAGTGGAAAATGACATGAGTCATGAGTTGTAAAGAGCTAGCTGGAGCCCTACTCCACATTATTATTATATGCAAAATTAAAAACACAAAAAAAAAGAAGAAAAAAAAAAAATCACACTTGTGTAATACTCCAGGGGCGAATGGGAAAAGACTTGGAAAAAAGCAATTTTTGTGTATCATGGGGCTGACTTCTTTGCCCAAATGTCAAATTAAACAAACAAGTGTGCAAAATGGGATTCATTTTCCTGTCAATTTTTACTTTTTTCCATTTTTTTTGAAAGATTTTGTATAGTTAATCCAAGTTGGTGAATGTTATTGGCTGGATGTACATAAAGTGACGCCTTTTTACCTCATTATGAACGATCTTCGTTGAAATGCCAAAAAATTGTCTCGATAAATGAATATTATGATAATTTTAATTTCTAACATTGATGAAGGGTGTTACGTAATTACATGTTTCGATGAGTGATCTATTTTGATATTTTACAATATTACAAAAGTAGATTTTCGTTAAAAGTGTACTTTATTGAGATACTTTCTATGAAGTGTTATAGTGAATTTATAGTTAAGATATTTTATAGGGATTTTTTTTTAATATTAAAATTAGGATAGGATTGACATAAAGCCTTCCACATTACATGCAATAGGTGAAAAAGTATGTGGTCATGCATACTTTGATAGCATAATTACTTGGATCAAAACGGTAAAAGGAGCTTTTGGATTTTCTTAATGTTGTATAAAAAGTGTTTGGAATTAATATGTTACATCGGAATTAATATATTAATCTAGAGAAGCTAAAAGTTAGAAATAATACTAACCAAACTTTTTAGCAACTTTTAAGGCTTTTGATTATACATTTTACTTTTAATTTTTTTTTAAACTTTTACTACTAAATTACTAATCACTAATTTTAGAATACTTAGAAATAATCACTTCAACAAAAATACAACCCTTTGCAAACGCGTTGAAAAGGGTGGAGAAAAGGTACCTTTAAGCTTAGACGTTCGTTACTTGGTTTAAATATTGGTAATTCTCATATTATTCAAAAAAATCTCTACGTTTTCTTCGGTCAATCTGATAACAAGAACTTATGAAAGAAAATAAGTTCTAAATTTTGCACACACACACACACACACACACATATATATATATATAATTATACATATAACAAAAACATAGATGCGCATGCATACACAAATTGGGATTGGCACAGAAAAATAAGACCTGCACCTCTTATTAGTTGTGACCATAATTTGAAAGTTGTAATTATTTTAATTTAAAAATTAAAAGATGGTCCACTAAAATCAATTATGCGACTAATTTTTAATGTTCAAAATATTTCATTTATTGTACATTCCAATGTTAACATACGTTTTGTATAATTTCAAAAGATAATATAAAGAAAGAGCTTGAATAAACATAACCATATATTTAAATGTTTTCGCTAATGATATACGTATATACATATGCTGAAATATTTATATCTATTAATAATATAGTTTAAGACGAATTTGGAAATATTAATTACTTTTTCTTAACTAAATCCTACGTTCCAATTATGACTCTGAATAATGGAAAAATATTAGGACCACATAGATTTCTTTTTTTTTTTTTTCAATTTGAAATTTGAAGAAATTAATGAGATTTTGTCGAGTATATATGTCGATTTTCAGTTTGCTGTGCCAAGGTACAAGAGACAAATGAGAAAATTGATTACACCTTGTTTGCTCAAATCCCTGTAAATTGTTATTCAGACAGAAAAAGATCGTCTCTAATTCTGACATTTATTTTATTGGGGGTTGGGGGTAGGGTGGGACGTGGCTCATTCACCACCTAGCAATGCCATGAGTGCAATTCCCACTTTTACCATTAAATTTAATTAACCAAAAGCGATGTTGAGTTTAGGGGGTATTTTGAAAAAACTTAAAAAAAGTATTTTACTGTTTTTAATTTCAAAAAAGTTATTTTAAATATTTAATTTTGTAATTTTTGTTTAAATTAAATTAAAAAAAAAGCAAAAGTTGAGAAGATGGGAGGAAGCTGCTTCTAGCAATTTAAAAATGCTTCTTAATATTTTCGTTAATAAATTGAATTTTTGAACTGTTTTCTACCAAATTTTGACTGCTTTTCATTTTTATTTCTAAATACTCCACACTTTTATTATCAACTTTTAACTTTTATTTTCAAACACTACCAACTTTTATTAATAACTTTTTTTCAACTTTCTCAATAACTCCAACTTTTTTAAAAGTAAAAGCAATTCCAAACACCCACTTAATTTAATTAGCAAAATTGACACTATAAAATGATAATATTTTGGGTTCAATTCTTTATCGAAATATAGAGGGTCTTGTTTCTATTTTAATTATAGTTTAATTTTTTTTATTATAATGAAATAGTTTGGTTTTATAGTTTGAGTTATAGTGTATTAATATACACTTTTAAGTTCTATACCTAATTTATTGATATAATTGAATAAAATATTTACTCTTCAGGAAACGTGTTGGATACTTACTGCCACCCCCCCCCCCCACCCACAAAAAAAATAAAACAAAATTATCGACTTTCAAAGTATTTATTACATTTCATAATTATTTTCATTAATCTCTAGTAATTAACTATCAAAGAGAATTTTTACTTTAATTTCCTTTATTTTTTTGCGTCAATCTAGCTTAATCATTCATAGTATATGAGTATATTAATAGCATTAAAAATAAAATGGAAAGAAAAGAAGGCGTTAGATATTTAGAGTAATATGTCTTTGTTTGGTCGACACGAGGATCTTGTAAAATCATCATGCAATCATTTCTTCCAAGTGTTTGGATATGTATTTATTTTTTCATTAATTAAGTATTACTACTATTAATATATATATATATATATATATATATATATATTTTGATCGAGAGGAAAGTTACTCGGAGTGTTTTAATGCTAATAATAATAATACTTTTTTTTTTGGGGCACAGTTGATGATGGGGCTTGTTCACGTGAGATGTTGCCCACCTTTTTATGGAAAGAATAAATGTACTGGCTAGATATTATGGTGTGGAGCGACTTCGAGTTTGGTCGTGTCGAGTTAATCATATCATGGGGTATTAAATGTTATTATAATCTATATATATACATAAACGGAGCCAAGGGGTGCTTGGAGGGGACGGTTGTCCTCTTTTAAATTTATATTGAATAAAATTTATATATATTTTTATGTAAATTTTGAATATCACCTTTACAAAATCAAAAAAATTTCTTTAATATTTTATAAAAATTTGAACTTATTAAACAAAAACTTCTGACTCTAATATCCCTGTATACATATATCATCTAACAAAAGACTTGGTGAAATATTCGAATCGATAAATATTCAAGATTGATTGTTTCTCATTTCAAAGAGAGTATTTAATTTTATATAATATAAGTATAATAATTTGTCAATATCAGTAATTGAATTTTAATCGTACCAAAATGTTTCTTAACGTCAATTAAGTTCATTAATTTTCTGGTTAATTTGTTTCATCTTCACACACACACACACAATATATATATATATACACACACAAATAAGGTAAAGGTTATCTTAAAAGAACTATTTTTGGATCGAAAAAAGAAGATAAATTTTGCAGAACGAATATATAAATTAGGACCAACATAGAAAAGCTATCCTAAAGATGATCAAAACCGCGATAAAGCGGATGCTGCATGTCGTTGGCTAGTCGTACCTCCACATTCCTTGCACTATATATATATATATGTGTGTGTGTACATATATAGCTTCTTCACCAAGTGAGTATTTATGTGAAATGACATGCCATTAAGGCACACCGCACACCCTTCCCGGTGCTCTAATACTCAATCCGGTTTAGGAGCTTGTTTGGAAGATTTTTCAAAACATTTTATAAAATCTTACATCTTATCATTAAAATACTTTTTCGAATTTATACGATGTTAAATTTTATTTTAGAGATAAAATCTGAAAGTGTTTATTTCAATTTAGATTTTAGAGTTTATCACTTATTAGTATTGACGATTTCATAACAAATTTGACCAAAAATTACACTTCTTTTAAGATTTTTTAAAAAAATAAAAAATTGAAGTTCCTTAATTTTTGTCAAAGAACCTAAAAAAACTAACATATTATTATAGGACCTCATAAGTTTATATATATATATATATATTTAAAACTTCTATAAAGTTATACTTTAAACTCTTAATATTTTATACAATGTCGACCAAAAGAAATAAATAATATCTTGTACACTATAAGAAGTTTATACGCTCGATCAAATGTTCTTTATAATGCTTTGAAACTCGTGTCGTGATCCAAATTTTGGCTAATTTTTCTTTTTTTCTTTAAAGAAATTTATAAGTTAAGCCAAATGTTCTTCATAAAGACTTGAAACTCCGATTGTACTCTCGTGCCCTCGCCGTCCCGCTTGTGCTTCCATTCCGGCCGAAAGCACAACGGTGCAATGAAATATTGCGCAATATATATATATATATACATACATACATATATATATATATCAGAAAGGAAAATGATAGCTCAACCCCAATATTGTTCAGAGCCGACTTTTTTTCTGCACAAAAGAAGGTAAAAAACCTGCTCAAAGTGTTGTATTAATGCAATTTAATGAATAATGACAAACAAAATATTGAGCCCACATAATACTGTTCTTGGTGTTGCTCATCTCTCTCTCTCTCTCTCTAGTTGGGTCCCCCCACAATACACACACACACAAGCTCATCAGCAATATATTTCCCACAATCTTACGTCCATTTCTACTAGATTTAGTGTGACGCAGGACGAAATTAATTCATTGTTTGAATTATATATACATCATCAAGCTGGATGGTCATTCATGAATTGAGTATTTATTGATGTCCTATACTGTGGGGCAACGTGTCGTGCAAATTAGGTAAATCAAATACTTTTTAGGTGACAACCAAAAATTACACATATTATATTTTATGAAAAATTATATTTTAAGTACTGTATGCTTGCCTATTTTCGGGAATTGATTTACTCGGGCCTGTGGCGATTTTAGAGATGAAATTGCCAAAAAGATGACAATCGTACGCATTTTGATGGAAAAATTCAATTCGTCGGAAAAATTTTAAATCGGAATTATTTATAAATTCAGAAACGTTTAAGATTGTGGCGAATTGTCGTCGCGATAACAGAACGTGTGACAATTGATGTCAAATTAACAAGACAAAAAATTCACCCAAATTGTCATGAATGGAATTTGAAACTTATCAAACCTCAACTAGATAACATGCATTACAAAAATAAATTTAATAATTATTTTAAATTTATACTTTCAATTTTAAACACTCAAAACACACACACACACACACACACATGTGTCCGCCGTGCTAGTTATAACACAACATCAAGGCTAGCTATAATCGTTAATGAGGTAGCTTTAGGGAGTGTTTGCAATAATAATGATGATAATAATAATAATAATAATAATAATAATAATAAGTTTTTTTTTTCTGCTTCTACTGAAAAAGAACATATAGTGATTGTTTTGTTTTCCTACTTCTAATAAAAACGCTAAATAAGTAAGAAGTTAAAAGCATATTTCTGATTTTGTTTTTCAACTTTTAGTTACCTTTAAATTTCACTTTTTTCTTTTCAAACACTATTCACTTTTATTTCTATAATATCTACTTTTTCGAAGCAGAAGTGTTTGCGAACACCCATTTAATGTGATGACTTCTACAGATCATAAAAAAATTAATATAGTAAAATTTTGATAAGTCTTTTTTTTGATTGGAAACATCTATATTTTAGCTTGATACTAAAGAATCACTATTCCAGCCGAACACGCTTTTAATGGGAAACAACTTTTCAATAACCTAGTTGAATGCAAAACCAAAGTGTGACCTGGATCACGTAGTTCTTCTATAACGCTCATCGCACTATCACACAGATCTCGACTTGGCGAACTAGGTGCCGGAGCGCCGCACTAAGACGCATTAAGAAACCTTAAGTTGCACACTAAAAAATCTTAATTCGCGATTTTTTATTTTTTAATTCTGTACTTATTATTTCATAAGTCTAAGACTTTTATATTTTAAAATCGTGAATTAGTGTTCACTAATTCTCGATTTAGTGCAATAAAGCACCTTAATTCTCATGTCTTAGTTGTTCGGTCGGAAAAAAAAAAGGAAAGAAAAAGGAATCTTTATTTAAATAATCCTAAGTCCAAATCTCTTAATAAAACCCAATAAAAGTCAAAACCTATTAAGAAAAGGGGAAGAAAGGGGAAGATCAGTAGTCAACTAAGTGAAACAAAAAATAAAAAACCCTTTGTGTGTGTGTGTGTGTGTCTCTCTCTCTCTCTCGTGCGCACGCGCGCACAATTCTGATAAGGTGGAGAAGGAGAACATAATAAAAGAAGAATTCATCTACTCTGTCTCTCTCTCTCTCTCTCAACTTTTGTCTATTTGTTATTTTGAATTTGTTCGAAGCAGTGAAATTCGTTGCCCAATTGAGTGCTACATATTGTATTATTCATGATATTGTATTTTTGAGAAGTTTACTTTGCAAAAATTGGGTTTGTGAACAATATGTATATATTAGGGATTGAATCACAATAGAGTAGGATTTAGAAACAAATTTGGCTTCTCTTTTGACTTGAGTTATATATATGTATATATATATATATATGATCTTTGATTTGTTATTTATGAACTGTTTTTGAACAATGATTTTGACGCAATATTTATCAAGCAATCATTAACATAGTAGTATTCATGAATAATTTCTATCTTTTTATCATCAGTTTATATGCACGCACAATATAAACATACTCTACTAGCAATCTAAACATACTCTACTAGCAATCTGAACACACTCTACTAGTAGAAATACTAATTCTTTTGCCTATGAATGTACATGCAGATCAAAGAATACTAATCATGAGACTCTTGTAAGAGAGGAAGACGGATACATCTCTTGTCAGTATTCAGTAATATAATTATCTTTTTAATGTTGCTTATTCAAATATAGTATATATATTGGTCATAAATATATTTTTTTATTGGATATTAATTATTTTGTACATTATATAAAATTATTAAATTTTTTTTATTGAACGCTTTAAGGCGCTCCCATACTCAATTTTTTTAAATTTTAATACTCTCGCGCATTCGCACTTGCACACGCATTTGCATTCGCACACATTTTATGTGATCTAGAGTGTGACCCCATGCAATGTAAAAACTTTTTAGCAATTTTTGAAGTGCGTGGAAGCCGGAACATGAAAAGCGTGTGGGACTTTGGTGTTTTATTTTTATTGCTAATCATATTCGGTAAATGTTATAATTACCCACATGGTATTGGTCAGTGATCTTGAAAAAGTTGAGATTTTAGTGGGCTTGGGGCCCATTTACTAGGTCCATTTCGTTGGTTAACCAACCGACGCTAAGATGTTGGGCCCATATCTGGTTAACGATCTCATAAAAATCATGATATTATTAATTATTTTTGAAACATATTAAAAAATAGATGAATTTACATGGATTATATTGGTGTGTTTATCTCTTCTTTAAAGGTGCATGGCTTGATTGTTTAAAGTTAAGTTTGAAGTTTAAAAGGTGGAAATTTAACTATTTTTTTCTTTTGTCTTTTTGTTGGGAAGTACAACCGCATCGAATGGTGGCTGGAAGTTTGAAAGAGATAGTCATTCCCCTTTAATTCTATATCGACCTATACTTTCACATTTATTTTTATTAAAAAATAAATGATAAAAATATTTTTATATATCGTTAAAATTTAATCTTTACCCTCGAATGAAATTTTAGATTCCATTCTTTTTGAGAAATTAAGGACCCGTTTTGATATGCTTAAAAAAAAAAAAACTTCTTGAGTCGTGTTTTTTGTAGTAAAACTTGTTCTTCTTCTTCTTTTTTTTTTTAAAGTCAAATAATTTTGAATTTGAATATAGTAATTATAAGTGCTTTAAAAAGTTATTTTATTTGAAACTACTTTGAATAATTTTTTAAAAAAGTTATTTTTGATTTTTTTTATACTTTTGCTTTTTTAAAAAGTCCTAACCAAACACAATTATTATTATCATTAATTTTTATTGAATTTTTTATTGAATTGTTTTTTGTATAGAAGAATAGGTGTTGCTTTTTTAAAAGAAGTCTATCCAAACAAGTTCTAAGTTTCGAATATAATTCAAATGATCAACTTTTTTATTTCAATTTGACAAAGTAATCATAAAATCTCTCTCCCCCCCCTCTCTCTCTCTCTCTCTCGTGTTTATCCAGAGAACTACACGGTTCTTCTTTAAACTATGAATATGAACATATCGAGTCATGCATGTTACTTTAATAGATACCAACATTCAAATCAATCAAAGTTTATTGAAGCCCCAATGTTTTGTACATGATCAAGGTCAAACATGGCCAAAAGAAGTTTTGACCTTCCAAATTGCGTATTTAATGAAAAGATTAGCATAATTAAACAAATCTTCATGGAAGCAAGCAAAAAAAAGGGGGCTAGCTATTGAGAAGACAAAAAGGGCGCCGCCTAAGGGGAAATGTTTTCTATCTGTCTTGCATAAATTTATAAAAAGTAGGGTTCTTAGTGGGGCTTTTACAAATCTTGAGACTTTCTTTCTAGATGGACAATTAATTAGGAACTTAAATTCTAATCACTTTTTAACTTGCAGATTATGTGTACACAGCTAACATTTCCAACAGTGTGTGTGGTGTGTGTGAGACAGAAAGCAAAGTCAAAAGGCAATGGGAAGCATGCGACTTTAGCTTTCCGACATTCCGTTTGCAGAAATTGTGCTATTTTTTTTTGCCACTTCTGAGGAATTTAGCCACGAGCACGTTGATAGGACAGTTGTCACATTTTTCGTACATATAAAATCGTATTATATATGTCGAATTTAAAATTTCGTTGATCATACAAACGACAAAACTACGTTTCTTGTGATGAAAATTTCATATCGTTTCGAAAATTAAAATTTCTAACTCAATTCGGACTATTTATCATATGATATAATTAATGTTTATAGTATTTAGGATCTAGTTGAATATACTTCACAAACAATATCTTCACGTCATGCGTGATCCATGCTTGATATGAGATAACTTTTGTAATTACTTAGGATGCGAAGACTGGTCCCATTGCATCTTGACTAAAAATAAAGAATAAGAAGGATTAGGAAAATTAATTGATTTGATTTATGAATCTTGTTAAAATCAATGAAATCGTGCTTAGGGGGGCAAGACATTATCATACATGCAAATCTTAGACGTGGCCTTTTAATTCCACCAAAATTTAGAGCCCATTTCAATGGTTTTCTTCTTTGTTTTTTTTTTTAAAAGAAAAAGATAAATACTTGTTTTTTGAAAAAAAAAAGCACTTCACTAAAAGAAAAAAAAAGTTATGTTTGGTTGCACCTCTTCAAAAAATTAGAAGCTAGAAAAAAAAACTTAAAACTAGCTTTTTAAAAAGTTATTTAAGATAAATTCAAATAAAAGGACACAAAATTGTTTGACTAAAAAAATTATTATAAAAAATATGACTCAAAAATATTTTTTTTAAATTTATCCAAACGGACCCTTAATATCTTAATCAAATATAAAAAGAAATGGATTAAATACGAAGATCAAAGGGTTTCAAGTTGCAAACCCCACTACCATCACTTTCACATAATCATGAATTAATCACATCATCTTAAGTGATATAAATCGAATTGTGGCTTCTCGATGGAACTTTTTGTTTTTCTATTTTTGTTGCAGGCAAAATCAGCTTAATAAAATCACAAGTTTGCTACCCCATTCTCCATCATGTGAAATCACGAAAAGCACTTTTTTTTTTTCTTTTTTTAAGCTTCATTGATTGCGTAAAAGCTGGAAGCTAAAATGTGTATGATGTATCGGGTCAGTGTCGGGGCTTGGGGTTGCCGCTACAAAATTCAATCATGATCAAAGGGCCTACTCATTTGAAAATTTGGGTTTTCTTTAATTATTTTTTAGTGTTTGAAGTTATTTAGGTTGTTAATTATTTAATAAGAAGATTAAATTGTCAGAGAAAACATATATCAATTATTCAATATTTTTAATACGCTCCTCTCACGTACAGAATTATCTGTATCTACTAAGTATTAGTAACAATTTTGAATAATTTGATATTGATGAATATCTAATTCATTTAAAAATTTAAAATGTTATACATCGAAAGAAGTTAAATATTATTATCTACAACACAATTGAAAAAATTACATACCTATATATATATATATTTGAATCGATTATATTTTGAAATGTAAAGATCCTTTTGAAAGTCGATTCGGGTTCGGATATTTTCGGCAGCATCGGATCTTATTATATGAAATTCTGATTGGATCTGAATTTTAATTCTATGAATATGATTTGGTATTTGTTGGGCTTGGTGTAACTCTTTTGTAGGCCCAACAAAACATATTGGGCTAACATTTGTACACTTGCGGTAATTGCAACCATTTAAAAAAAAAACCCGAAAGATAGTACGTAGCAATTTTAAAAATAATCACTAATTATATTAAGTAAATGCAATTTTTTTTTATTTTTATCAAAATATGAATTTTAACGAGTTTAATCCTCACAAAGATTGTGATTGAGTAGTTGTTTTTGTAATTATTGACACAATACGCTGACAAAGGAAATCTTATTATATACCATGATAATTTTTATTAGGACTAGATTGTAACTGTATATTTTTATAGTAACTAGCAACACAGCACACTCTTCGTGTGTGCATAATGTAAAAAATATATATTTTAATTTAGTATTTAAATTTTTTTAGGATGAAAATATAAATATATTAGAATAAATTTTGAAAGAATTATTTGAAATAATTTATTAAATCATAATGATTTAAAAATGAAATAATTATATGAAATAAAATTACATGATAAAAAATAAACACAAAAAGAAGAAAAAAAAATCAAGTAATTGTAGCTGGAGAAAGTGGTTTGTGGGTTGAGAATATGGGTTTTTTAAATTGGATGTAATATTACAATATTGACCTGTTTATTTGATTATTTATTGCATGTGTTTATGAATTAAAAGGATAAAATTAACACATCAAAATTTGATATTTGAATTGAATCAATTTCATATGAATTTTTAATTTTAGCCAAAATTTTACATGTCTTTATTTATTCCACATAAAATTGAAGGGAAAATTTTATAAAATTACACAAATAACCGCCAGTTGTGAGGTACAAATTGCTTTTATTTTATAATAATATAGATAATAAATAGTGACACTTTAAATTGTTAATTTTTACATATCGCTATTAAAATATACTGTAACTAGATAAATTTGCTATCGCATACCAAATGCCATTAATTATAAAATAAAAACGTAGCGTTAGGAGCCTTTTTTTTTAAAACTAAATTGCACATTTGTCACCGTTAATTATCTTGCCAAATTGTGTTTCCAAATATTTCTGTATTTCACGTGTTAGCACATGAATATCTAAGAAAAATGTTTGTACCACGTTTTTTTAATCTACGTGGTCCAATCTAGCCGACCTATTTTGCCAGGTCCAATCTACGTGCCTATAAAAGCCCCTTAATTTCTAGTAACATGATCGGAACACTTTACTCGTGTATCTAAGTTTATAATACGTATCTATGTTATTATAAAAAAAATTATTTTTATCTCATAAATAATGATTATTTATATGATTTTATAAAATTTATTTTTTAATTTTATGTAAAATAAATAAAGATATATAAAATTATGGCTAAAATTAAAAATTCACATGAAATCGATTCAATTAGGAAACACATGCAGTAAATAAACAAATAAAAATATCAATATTATAATATTACACCCAATTTAAAAACTACATGTTCTCAACCCACCAACTACTTTCTCTAATTATAATTACTTGGTTTATTTTTTCTTTTTGTGTTTATGCTTAATCATGTAATTTTATTTCATATAATTATTTTATTTTTAAATTATTATAATTAAGTAAATTATTTCAAATAATTCTTAAAAAGGTATTCTTATAATAAAAATTTAATAATATATTTATATTTTCATCTTAAAAAAAATTAAGTACTAAATTGAAATATATATTTTTTATATTTTGTATGCACGTAGAGTGTGCAGTGTTGTTAGTAAATTTAAAAATATTTATTTAATTTTGAAGTGCTAAGTATTTAAATATAAAATAACTTTAAAAAATAATTAAAGATAGAAAAGTCGGAATTGAGAGAAAAGAAGAAATAGTTCAAAAAGAGCGGTTCGATCAGAGAGAAAAATTGAAGACATGGAATGAAGATAAGAGAGAATGAGAAACTAAAAATTATTTTGAAACTGTCTATCTAGAAATAGTGAGTTAAGAGTCGGTTGGATTGAGGTTCTTTTAGGAAGTTCACATATAAACACACGTTAAAAAAAAATCAAAAAGTTTTTCAATTAATTAATTAAATGGTATAGATGATATGATTCATTCTGTTAGTATTTCGAAATTAAAATTTCCACAACCAAATATTTATTTAAATAAATAAATTTTTTTGCATTTTTTGGTATTAATCAATTAATTGTTTTCCAATTCACGTACGTAAAATATAAAATCTGGGTAATAAAATATGACGTGGCATATTTTCGATCGGAATTCTCCCGGTTCGCTCGTGCCACATGTCTTCCGCCTCAAATGTTCAAACTCACAGGCCTAGTCTTTCTACCGGGTTTGATTGACCCCTCGAAATGGTTTGATCGAGATCCTCCGAACGAGTTGAGGGTTTATTTAACCGAGTCGGTGGGTCCTTGAACCAAACCCACCCCGGTCGAGTTCTTTATTGACTAGGACCTTAATTCGATCGGGTTGGTGGGTCCTCCAATCAAACCCGTCGATCACTCCGGTCGAGTTCTTTATTGACTGGGATTTTAATTCGACTGGGTCGGTGGGTCCTTGAACCAAACTCGTGAATCACCTCGATCGAGTTCTTTATCGACCGGGACCTTATTCGACAGGGTCGGTGGGTCCTCCAACCAAACCTGTCGATCACCCCGGTCGAGTTCTTTATCGATTAGGACCTTATTCGACGGGATCTGTGGGTCCTCAAACCAAACCCATCGATCACCCCGGTCGAGTTCTATATCGATCGGGTAGGTAGGTCCTCCAACTAAACCCGTCGATCACCCCCGATCGAGTTCTTTATCGATTGAGACCTTATTCGACGAGGTCGGTGGGTTCTCCAACCAAACCCGTCGATCACTCCAGTCAAGTTCTTTATTGATCGGGACCTAATTTGACCAAGTCAGTGGGTCCTCGAACCAAACCCACCACGGTCGAGTTCTTTATCTATCGGGACCTTAATTCGATTGGGTTGGCGGGTCTTTGAACCAAACCTGTCGATCACCCTGGTCGAGTTCTATATCGACCGAGACCTTATTTGACTGGGTCGGTGGGTCCTCCAACCAAACCCGTCGATCACCCCGGCTGAGTTCTTTATTGATCAGGATCATACCTTACCCATTCAACCTCTGCTGATATTAAATTCTCTGTCAGCTCAAGGTATGGGATCACCACCTAACCCCATACCTCATTAATTAAAAACCAACTAATGTCATAGGGCCCTACCCTTAAGCTTATGGGTCACTTCACCTTATCATATGATGACCTACTAAGCCCTAAGGGTCCTATAGGGAGTGACCTACTGGGACACACTAAAAAAACCCTTGCATTTATGGTAAGACGGGGATCATTAATTACTCTCAACACCCTTACTCTACTCAAATTTAGACAAACTAGATCCGCTGACTTAAGCATCGGAGCGTCTTAGCCGAGACTCATCTCGGCTAGCTCACGTTGCCTTTCTCTTGTTGCAGGTCAACTTCCCACTACAAGAAAAAAACGGTATTTTTGGTAGAATTTTAGCCGAACGAATCCGCAGGATAAACCTTCGTCGTTTTTCAATTTTTGGCGGAATTTCTGCGAATTTTTTTTATATTTTTTAATTAAATAATAATTTCCGCGAAATATTCCGCTGAAATTCTTATTCATTTATTTATTTATTTATTAATTAAATATATTTTTGGTGGAATAATCCGTTGAAATTTATTTTATATTTTTTAAAATAAAATTTCAATTGCCTAATCTAGGAGTCGAACCTGAGACCTCGGCCCAACTCGTGCACGCGTGCATACACAAGCCCAAAATCTGCCGAAAATCCACCGAAAATCCACCGAAAAATTCAAAAATATTAATTTTCAATTATTTTTAATTTAAAAAATATTATTTTTTATTAATTTTTTATTTATTTAATTTTTCAGAGGAATTTTCTGTCGAAAATCTACCGAAAATTTTAAAAATTATTTTTTTTAGTTTTTTTAATTTTTCGCCTAAATTCCGTAGAAAAATTTCGGTGGAATATTCCGCCGAAAAATTCCGCCGAAAATTAAGCGTTTACTTGTGGTGTCCCGATCAAATACTTTCATTCACATACTCGACCAGAGTTTCCGATCGAGATCGACCAGCTCCCAAAATCGACCCGCATCAAACTTGATATTGAAATCTCACGCAGATAGTTTCTGTAACTCGATCCCTTGACGACATAAACACTAAGCTTAATTAATTATAGTTATATTTGTTTTATATATATATATATATATATATATATATAAAGGATCGGTAAAACACTAAGTTTAATTAATTATAGTTATATTTGTTATATATATATATAAGGGATTTGTAATTAATTAGTGACATAATTTAATGCAAACAGAACTAAAAAATTAATTAGTGACAAGATATTTACCAACAAAATAATTATAGATAAAATTTATCACGAAAATTAAATTTATAATGTATTGATTGATCACTAAAAGGGGCGTATTCTTATAGTCATATAAGAGTGTTATTTATGCTGGGCAAATTTGGAGAAAATGTACTAAATATCGTTTTATTTTCGTAAAATAACAGACATTTTAAAATGAAATTAAAATACCAAAACAACAAATATTGTGATGAATCGGGTAAATGTACCGTTCCTATTTGTGACTTTTTCTGTCGCTGCCAGACAGAAAAGAAGGAAAGAGAAAGTAAAATCTACTTGTTTATTCATATATAACAATTAACCAAACTTGATTTGTCCATAATTAGTTATAGTTTCTTAAAATTAAACGGGTAAATCATAAATGCCACACGTTTTTTTCTAATCGGCCCCTACCCAACTCGCGCACACACACACACACACACACACACACACACACATGTTGAGCAGTTTGTTAATGGGTCCGGTTTGCAAATTTGTGCAAACATTTTGATAGGCCCCTACATAATCGATTGATTTATATGTTTATCCATCAGCAAAGTAAAATTAATTTTTATGACCCATTTGGCTAAAAATATGTTACGTGCACACTTAATATACACTTCATATATAGTTTTTCTGCTTTTTCTCCTTTTAATTTTTTTTCTTGTCGGGGGTTAGAAGGGGAGGTCACTCACTTTAAGTTTATATCAGGTTAAGATTTACATCGGATAAAATATTCTATTTCAAAACGGTATTTTATTTTTTATTTTATAATTTACATTCATGTTATGTGTATAAATTCACTTAGCTTGAAAAATAATATATATAACTTTATAAACATAAAAAAATAATAGTATTAACAAAGTATAAATTATTTACATATTTCTATGAATATATTTTAATTTTTAAAAAGTAAAATATCATTATTACATATTTATTATCACATATTTTGAAATCATAACTTAATTTTATAAAATTGTTCTTATATATATATATATATATATATATATAAGAATATGTGGGTTTTAACATGAAAACTCGGGATTTGTCCCGGACCCAATTAAGAGACTAAAAACCCTGCTCCTGACGGGGCAGGGTTCAGGTCACTTACAAGAAGAGGAGGAGGGGAGAGAGAGAGAGAGAGAGGAGGGTGGGGAGGGAGGGGGCGGCGGCCGGATAACGTAAAGAATTCCAAAAAAAAAAAATGGAATATGATGAACATTTTGTCTATTTAGATTAATAAAACAATCACTAGTTGCAACGTGAAACGTAATATGATGAAACAAATTTTGTATTTATAGCAAATGGAAGCACCAATAAAGGTGTGATTCTCTAATTTCTTAAATCACTTATTTGCATGGCGCCCAATTTGGCGTTGCCTCACCTGCCCTAGAATTAAATATATTGAAAGAGACTGCTGTGCGTGAGTATTCTATATAAAGAAATATAATGTGAAGCAGCCATGGATGCTTATAACACCACAAATTGATTAGCGAAAATGGCAAACAATTCCATTACGATAAATGGCGACGTCGAAAATGACGCCGGCGGCGGCCGCGGCCGCGAACTTGGTGGCGGTTTAGAAATCTCCGGTGACGAGGGAGTGGATAGAACCATGAGTTTCACCAAGACTTATCAACCTCCTCAACGCACAGAGAAGGTAAGTGTGTGTGTGTGTGTGTTTTTTTTTTTTTTTTCATTTTTCGGAATAATTACACCACCACCCCCTGTAACTATATGGAATTAGGTAAATCTCCCTTCTTGATTTTAGATTTGTGTCTAAAATATATTTGTCCTTTTTTCAACTTAATTTCATTTTATAGTCACTATAAGGAACTGAGTAAATTGGTAACAATATAATTAACAAGTGATAATGAAAAAATTGCCGCTAATTATTTACATTTAAGGACAACAAAATTATGTTTTCATAAAATATAGTTACACAATGCTAATGGTGACAACATAGTGTACAAACGTGACAAAATAACACAAAAGTGGTAATTAGTGACATTGGATAGGATCCTCTATTTTAAGATGGTGTTTGATCTCCTATTTCATAATTCATATTCATACCATGTGTATAAATTAATTTACTTAATTATATACTTAACCTAGAATGTTTATACTTTGCGTATATTCATGTATTGGAATAGGAGATGAAATACGATTTGAAATAGAATATCATCAAATTGTTACTATACGTGTGTCACAAATTGTCAATGATAATTAAAATATTAATTCTTATCACCATTGAGTTGTATTTAACAACATAAAAATTCTTATCATAAAAAAATTAATTAATAAAAAAATAAAAGGTATTATATTGTCATTTAATACAATTATTGATAATAATTTTTAAATCATCACTAATATTATTTTTTTGGTAGTGAATTACCGTTTCTATGTGTCCAACCATATATGTATAGTTTGACAATGCAATTATTTGAATTTTAATAACTTCTTCTCATTGCCATTGAAATGTAAAAGTTGTTAATTTCTAGTTAAAAATTTAATGAAAAAAATTATAAATTTATTACAAAAACAATTTTTATAATGTCAATAATAATTAGAATTGTAACACCCTTATAGTACCAACTAATTAATAGAAAGAAAAATCTTGCCAACAAAGCACGATGATAAATTTTTCAATGATCAAGTTGTAGCTTTATTGCATTTTCAGGATAGTTAAAATGCCACTCTTTGATTTGAAAATATTTTTTATTGGGGGTGACAAATATAGTACATAAATTTTTTATTTTTTTGCAATGTTAGGATTCCGACCAATTTTTCGACCATTTTGACCGGAAAAATGACACGTGGTACACATCATTACCAACAAAATGCATATGTGTGCTCCACGTGTGCACCATGTCATTTTACGGCGATGATGTGTTCGCCACATGTTATTTTCCTACCAAAATGGCCGAAAAAATAGCCGGAGTTCTAACATTGCAAAAAAATGGAAAGTTTCTGTCCTACATTTGCCACCTCCAATAAAAAGTATCCTCAAATAAAAGAGTGACATCTTAACTGTCTTAAAAATGCAATAAAACCATCACATTGTCACTACAGGTTTTTGCTAATCTTCAACACTGCAACTTAAGTAATAATTCTTGTTATCATTAAATTATATTATAACAAGATAAAAAATATTATCACTAAATATAATTAATTATTAACCAAATAAAAGGTATTATTACTTCATGCATGTCACTGACAATATCTTTCACACCACCCTTTATTTCTTATCATTAATACTATTTTGCCTTGTAGTGTGTGTGTGTATATATATATAATATTTTCATTTTAAAGTCGTCACCTTTTCCGTTTGTAGTACACATAGTTGAATGAGATTATCATATAAAATTTAATAAATTTTCTAAACTTTTTGTTGCATACCACTACAAGAAAATAAGTAAATTTATGACAATATAACTAGAAATAATAAAAACAATATCATTAATTACATAAATTCAGTAACGATAAATTTATGTCGTCACAAACGAATATAGTTTGCATAATGTCAATGGTGACAACATAATATAAAAAGATGAGAATATGATGCAAATTGATAATTAGTGATATAACTATTATGACAACTTAGTAACAATGAAATCTTATCACAAAATCTTAGTGACAATTTTTGTTGTTACAAAGTTGTCATTATTGGTGTATCAATAGTTGTCAATGGTGACAATTAAAATATTAATTTTTGTCACCATTGATTAATATTGTGACAATATAAAAATTGTTGTCACAAAAAAAAAAACTTAATTAGTAATAATATAGTGTCACCTAATACAATTATTGATGATAACTTCTATATTTCTACTTTTAATTCTTGTCAATAATATTAAGTTTTCTCGTAGTTTACATTAACATCATCTAATTCTCTTGATAAATTGTGTCCATTCTGATAAAATCCCAGGAATATCCAGCCATGCAGACCCTATTATTGGCATACCAATCTCTTGGAGTGGTCTATGGGGACTTAGGCACTTCTCCTGTCAATGTTTTCTCTTCAACTCGCTTGACAAACCTCTCCGAAGATGACCTTTTAGGAACACTAAGCCTCATTATATGGACACTAACATCTCTCGTGTTGATCAAATACGTGTTCATTGTGCTCGACGCGAATGATCATGGCGAGGGTGGGACCTTTGCTCTGTATTCATATATCTGTCGACACATAAGTTTTCGTAACAAATTTACGATTCAGAACACGAGATTGGAATTGGACTCGGATATGGCGTATTATAGCGGAGGAGGGAGCCCTTTGTGCACAAAGACAAGGAAGTTCATTGAGAGAAGCTCTAGTGCCCAAAACTTTCTTACTATTCTTGTTTTGATAGGGACTTGCATGGTTATTGGGGATGGAGCACTCACACCTGCAACTTGTGGTAACTTCACCCTATATATATATATATATAATTGTCGTATAAATTATGTGCGTCTTTAGACTTTACAACTAAAGTTATTTTTTGAACGTGTCACGTAGACTGCGCATACTTTGTCTTGAACGTGTCACGTAGACTGCACATACTTTGTCTCACATTGTTATATAATTCTTTGTTCGAGACTTGACACTCAACCACCCATACTATATGTGTTTTACAAGTCACTGTATATTATGCAGTTCTTTCAGCCCTTCAAGGGATTCAGTCGCGTTCGTCCAAAATAACACAAGGTATGCATGCTGAGTGTGTGTATATTATGAAACTGTGAATCGTATCATAGTTATGTGTTCCGACTATATTATTTAAGCCCTTACTAACAAATCGAAAAGAAGGTGTGTTTTATTTCATTTTTTTTGTGATTGCTTCAGACCATGTGGTGTGGATATCGGTTGTTCTCTTAGTCGTGCTTTTCGCTTTCCAACGCTGTGGCACTAGCAAAGTCGGCTCCTCTTTCTCTCCCATAATGTTGATGTGGTTCGCTACCAACGTTTCGATTGGGGTTTACAACATTATCAAGTACAATCCGTCTATTCTCAAAGCCGTATCCCCGCACTATATCGTCAAGTTCTTTCTGAGGAATGGCAAGACAGCTTGGGATCTTCGTGGAGCTGTTTTCTTGAGCATAACAGGTACATTTAATGACAAGAAAAACAGTTTTCATCTCTGCCAAGAACTGTTGTAAATTTTTACAACTTTATGAGACAGGAGCTGAGGCCATGTTTGCGGATTTAGGCCACTTCAACAAAAGGGCGATACAGGTTAAGGCAATCAACATATAACTTTGTGATATTTTATCTATAGCCACATAAAACCCCCTGAAGTTAGGTTCGGTTTCACAAAATCCCCTGTTGTATGAAAATTAACAAATACCCCCCCTAGTGTTTGGTTTCGTATTACACACACCTAGCTGCAGACGATATTTGTAATACCAAATCAAACTATAGGGGGTATTTGTAGTTTCTCACACCATAGGAATTTCATGAAAACTGACCAAACCTGAGGGATTTTCTAGGAATTAACCCTTACAAGGGTAATTATATATATATGGTTTGTGCAGTTGGGTTTCTCTTTCGTGGTCTATCCATCCTTAGTCCTCACATATGCTGGTGAGACAGCTTATTTAGTCAAGAACCCTGAAAAGATCAGCGACGCCTATTACAGCTCCCTCCCGGATCCCGTTTACTGGCCAATGTTCGTTATTTCTACCTTAGCTGCAGTTGTTTCGAGCCAGTCCATGATCTCTGCATGCTTTTCTATCGTGAAACAGTCGCTCGCATTGGGTTGTTTTCCCAGGGTTAACATAATGCATACATCTTCAAAACACGAAGGGCAAGTCTACTCCCCAGAAATCAATTTCATTCTAATGGTTCTCACGGTTGGTCTGGTTATAGGATTCAAGGGTGGTGTTGAACTAGCTAATGCGTACGGTAAGCAATCTCAGTTAGTTTCACAAATCCATCTCAATAGAACCAAACATAGTTAAGTACCAATGAAATCATTTAATGACCGAGTTTAGCGTTTGAACTACAGGTGTGGTTGTCATATGGGTCATGATCATAACAACATTCTTAACAACCTTAGTGATGCTGGTCATATGGAAGACAAATATACTCCTCATCCTAGGATTCTGCATACCTTACATGCTAATCGAGAGCATATTCATGTCATCCTTGCTCAGGAAAATCCCACAAGGGGGTTGGGTACCCTTCGCCATATCGGCTTTCTGCTTGACCGTCATGCTATCATGGACATACGGAAGGAGCAAAAAGACAACATATGAAGCAGAGACAAAGATGAGCATCATAGAACTAGACCAGATGTTGTCCTGCAACAACATCTACCGCCCGCCTGGGATTTGCTTCTTCTTCACAGACCTAGTCTATGGTATCCCACCAATCATCCGTCATTACATTCAACACACGAACTCAGTACGGGAAATCATGGTGATCGTAACAATTAGAACACTACCGATCAAGACTGTTCTCCCAGAGGAAAGGCTGAATGTGGGGAAACTGGGAAATGAAGGGGTTTACAGATGTTTGGTTCAGTTTGGATACAAGGATTCTCAGGATATGCAAGGAGATGAATGTGTGGCTTCAATGGTGACAAAGATCCAGGAGATTACTGATAACGGCGGCGAAAAGGCAAAAATTCAATCAGCTGCAGAGAAAGAAATTGCATTCGTGATAGGAAGGACAATCCTCAAAGCAAACCAAGACAATGGAATTATAGAAAGATTCACAATAGATCATCTATACAGATTTCTTCAAAAGAACAGCACATCAGCAGTTTCAACACTTGAAATCCCATCAGAAAGAACATTGCAGGTTGGAATGTTGTATCATGTATGAAATCTGAAACTGAAAAAAATAATGCAATACAACAATCTCTTTTGAAAAAAATGCAAATGTAAAAACCAGTATGAGGATGACAATGTAGTCTATTCAAGCCTGAAGTATGTGTTAGTGTTCCGTGAACGCCATTTGACCATATCTTAATGCGTAGTTTTCACTGTCAATAAGCAAGAAAAAAGGCATGCGAGATAAGAAGCGCAGGATAGTAATTGTCGGAAATATTTCGAAGATAAATTACACATACAAACAGTTTAAACGCAATAACTGATTTTCTGGCCTTTCAAGAATTTTAACTTCTACTCATGCGTAGGATCTTTTTATGATAACAATTTAAACCTTAAAAATAAGGTCTCAACGTAGGAAGTTTTATTTAATTTATAGGCACCTTAATTTGATGATGGCAAAGCCTTAAAAATTGTGTTGTAGCATAGAAACAGTTTATTTATGATTATGATTGGTTAATATGTGTCGAATTTTATCATTTATTGAACCGAAAAAATGATTGTTAGGGATGTTATCGACTTCTAATATTTTTTTTTTAAAAACAAAAATTTAACAGTCGACTTCTATGTTTTTAAAAAAATTTATGTAAGTTGATAATGACAATGTCCACTGTTGTAAATTTTTTTATTTATCAAAAATAAATAAAAATATTTCAAAAAATTAATTTTTAATCGAAGTCAAAATTGCCATTATCGACTTTTATTGAAAGATATATATATTTTTTAATTTATCTGATAAATTAAAAAAAATGATAAAAATTTAATATTTTCATGAAAATTGACAACAACAATGTCGACTTTGCTTGAAGTCAACAATACCTTTGTAACTTTAAGTTTATTTAAAAAAAAAAAATGTATCAATATATTAATAACACATGCACTATTTGCGGTTAAATTTGTAAAAAGTCCAATGGATTACACATAAAGATCAAAGGGTTACAAGTTGCCCTCCCCACTACCATCACCTTCATATAATCATGAATTAATCACATCATCTTTAGGTGATATAAATCGAATTGTGGCTTCTCGATGCAACATTTTGCCTTTTTTTTTTTTTGGTTGTAGGCAAAATCAGCTTAGTAAAATCACAAGTTTGCTACCCCATCCTCCATCACGTAAAATCACGAAAAGCACTTTTTTATTTTTTTTTAAGCTTCATTAATTGCGTAAAAGCTGGAATCTAAACTCCGTGTGGATATGGTTGAACTTTAAACAGTAAATATCTAGTAATTTAATGTAAGAAAAAGTGATATATATCACTTTTTTTTTGTTTTTTTAAATAAGGATCGAGCTTAAATAGTAAAATTAAAAATTTTTGACGTTAAACCACTAAGAATTTACGGTTTAAAGTGCACCTAGTGCGTTGTATCAAGTGCAGCATCGACGGGACCACTGTGTATGATGTATAGGGCTGGTGTCGGGGCTAGGTGTTGCCGCTACAAAATTCAATCATGATCAAGGGGGGACTCATTTGAAAATTTGGGTTTTTACTTATTTATTTATTTTTTTGTGAAGTTATTACTTATTTGGGTTACTAACTAATGAATAAAAAGATTAAACTGCCGTACAAAAGATATATCAAATATTTTCACTACTTTCCTTACATGTGCAGAATTATTTGGGGCTAGTAAATACTAGTAACAATTATGAATAATTTGATATCGGTGAATATCTAATTCATCAAAAAATTTAAAAAGTTATAAATTGAAAGAAGTTAAATGCTAATATCTATAACACAATTGAAAAAAAATTATATATGTATAATATTTATATATATATTTTTTGAAACGACTACATTTTGGCATGTAATGATCCTTTTGTTATATGACGTTCGGGTTGGATCCAAATTTTAATTCTGTGAACACCATTTGGTGTTTATTGGGCTTATTGTAACCCATTTGTCGGCCCAAACAATAATATTTGGCTAGCATTTGCATGCTTGCAGTGATTGTTGCCATTTAAAAAAAAAAAAAAAAGCAAAAGGAGAGAAAGGGATAGTGATATCATGATTATCACAAATTAGAGGTAGAAAAAGAGTGGAAAAAAGTGTCACAACTTTCATTTTCATTATGAAGCCTAATTATAAGTGTTTTAGTAGGACCACATATTGAGACCCTTTTTTAGAAGGGTCTTTATTAATTTTAAGTTTTAATAAATATATTATGACACATCTCCTAAAAGGTCTTAATAAAATTACTTTGTGACATTTATATTTGTTTCTTAAAGTTCTACGAGAACTCATTTTTTGAGACGCTTCTAGAAAAATTAAAATTAAATGATTGATAATTTCAAAAACATATGATCAACAAAATATATCAATAACTTATCATAATAGTCTAGTGACAAGACCTTCTTCTTCTTTAGTTGAATACTTGAGTTTGAAATCTATCGAGCGTAAAATAATGTCTTCTAGATGCGTGCAAATATACCACCAGGCGGGTACGGTCTAGCTAGGCTCAAGCGGGGTGAACTGGCTCTCCCAAGGTTGGTGGTGGTTGTGTTTAGCAAAAGTTTGGCGACGATAGTTACTCTTTTTTGAGAGAGACTCCTTAAAATTATTAAATATTTATTATTATACTTAAAAAGTATCAGTATATGTCCATATAATTACACTTTGAGTATCACGTAAAACTAATTAGGAGACACTTTGTAGTATCATTATTCATAATTTGGATATTCTTTAAAATGTCTTAAAAGTAGTATTTTGGATATGCTTTGAGATATTGGGACCACTTTCTATGAGACGCTTTTATGAAGCGTCTCAAACATAAAAACATTTTTATATAGTATTTGTTGGAGCACATTTCAATGTCTTGATAGACCTTTTTTTTAGTAATGAAATAACTAATTTTTGCCGCTCTTAGAATATATTGTAACCAGATAAGATACAAAATATCACATAATATCATTAGTTAGAAAATAAAATTTAGCAATAGGACCCTTTTTTTTTAATTTACTATATTGTACATTGTCACTATTAGTAATTGTCTGCCAAATTATGTTTCCAAATATTTCTTTCACGTGCTAGTACAAGAATATCTAATTAAAATGTCCATGCTAAGCTTTTTAATGCATGGCAGAACCTAACCTAGCCGACTTTGTTTGCTAGGCACGTGCCAATAAAAGCCCCTTAATTTGTAGTAACATTAGTGGAACACTTAGTGTGTATTTAAATTTGTAATATGTATAAATTTAAAAATATTTACTTAATTTTGAAGTATTAAGTATTTAAATATAAAATAACTTAAAAAATTAAAGATAGAAAAGTTGGAAATGAGAGAAAAGAAGAAATAGTTCAAAAAGCGTGGTTAGATCAGAGAAACTACAAAACAAAAAAAAAGAAAAGTAAATTTGTTACAATTTAATAAATAATAATGAAAAATTTTCATTAAATATATACATTTAGTGACAATAAAATTATATTGTTATAAAATATAATTTTTGAAATACCAATGGTGACAACATAATGTAAAAATGTGACAATATAATTCAAAATTGATAATTAGTAACGCACACATGACGACAACTTAGTGACAATAGAATCTTGTCACAAAATCTCAATAATAATATTTTTATTACCATATATATTATCATGATAGGTATGTCAGTAATTGTTAATGATTTTACTATAAATTAAATAGCATAGATGATAGTGTTTACAAGTATTTCAATATTAGAAGTGCCAAAGTATTTGTTTATAGTGAGACTTTATTGTGTTTTAATAAACCTATATTTTGTAGCAGTACTCCACAACCAAATAGTTATTTAAATAAATGTTTTGCATTTTTGGTATTAATCAATTAATTATTTTCCAATTCGTGTACGTAGAATATAAAATCTGGGTAATAAACTAGATATAGACATCGCACACATAGAGTTTCTGTAATTCTATCCCTTGATAGCGTAAACACTAAGCTTAATTAATTAGTGGCGACAGTATGTATATTTGTTGTACCAAGGAGGGTAATTAATTAATTTAGTTAATCAAAATTATATATGAAACACAAAAATTTGGTGATATATTATCCCAGAGGCTTTCCTTGACACAAGGTTGGCCTTAATTTTCTCGTTGATCTAGTTATTATCACATAGCAATATTAATATAAGTATGCATTCCATTGAAAAAATAATCTAACTCCGCTTTATCTACCTAGAGATGGCAACGGGTTGGGTTTAGTATGGGTTTAGCCAAACTCGAGACCCAACCCGCGAGAATTTTTTTTGGACCCGTCCAACCCTAACCAGCATTGGACCTGAACCTAACGGGTTGGACCTGTTGGGTTCCTAAACCCGCACAACTTGCAACTCGCCCCAATAAATTATATAAAACTATATTATTTTGATAAAAAGTTTTATTTGGTTGAAAGAGACACTTCAAATACATAAAACAAACATAATGATTCACAAAGGAAAATAAGAAAAAGAGCAAATTGACCAAACAAAACCAAAATTCATGAAAACGATATATTGCCACTGTCAAAAATGAAGGAAAAAATAATATACCAATTCATAGGATTGCATGTTACGTGATAAAGTTGCCAAATAGAAGAAAAATATTAGAGTTGGGAAGCCATATATAGAGATAGATGGGAAGAAATAATATTTAAATTACACTATTGAATAATTTGTAGTTTGAATCCTAAAATTATTAAGAGAAAAGAGCATAATGCACTTTCAAATATAAAAAATATCATATATATATTTTTTAATTTTATTTATTTATATATTATATATACGGGTTGGGTTCGGGTCGGGTTTAAGTGGGCCCAAGATCCAACTTGAACCAGGCGGGTCCCGCCCCAAGACCTGCTCCCCGAGTCTAAATCCGGACCCATTGCCATCCCAATCTACCATTTAATTTGCAAGAAAACTATTAAGTCATGAATCTCATCAAAGTTAGACCTCGGTTCAAGATGAAAAGCAAGAGCTTCATAAATAAGTTTTCATACTCATAACTTTGATTTATAAGTACATTTTATTCCAAGGCTAGTTACTTGTATGCTCTCTTCTTTTAGTGATATGATGTGTGTGTATATATATTGTCTCCATTCCACAATATTTATCGTTTAAAATTTATTCATACAACTTAAGAAGAATTTAAGAGTGTGCCATAGTTGACAACTATACCGCTATTAATGACTTATTGAAATTTTACAATGTCCCAACAAATGCATTAAGAGAGTGTTTGGCCAAGTTTATAAATACTTTAAAAGTATTTGATAAATTTTCAGTAAAGGACTTATAAGTTCCAAAAATAAACTGTTAAGAGCTTATAAGCTCCAAAAAAGAAGTAAGTTCCCCCAAATATTTTTTTCAAACAACTTATAACATGTCTAATGCAAAAAGATAAAATAACATAAATATATTTATTTAGTTTTTTCAATATTACATTTTTACTATCTCAAAAAGTATTTATTTACATGAAACTAATTTTACTTAATTTTATTCGATTATCATTACACTTAAAAAGACATGTAAGCTCTATAGTTTTCTAATCAAAAATGTAACTTATAAGTTTCAAAAATATTTTATAAGCTACACAGTCTTATTTTATCAAATACTTTAGAAATTTATTTTTAAAATAAGATGTTGGGACTTATAAACTCTAAAAATATTTTAGAAGCTCTATGAATTTATAAGCTCTTTAAAATAAGCTTAGCCAAATGCTTTTTAAATATTGAGTTAAATAGACTATATACACTATGAAAAAACACCCCTCATTGATGAAAAATTTGTGACGGAGAGATTTTGTTACGAATTTAGGGGATATGTGATTGATTAGTGACATATTAATATAAATAAAATTAAAAAAAATCAGTGATAAGGCATTACTAGTGAAATGGTTATAGACGAAATTCGCCACAGAAACTAAATTTATAATGTTTTAGTTTGTTATTGAAGAGGGTGCATTCTTTTAGTTATATAAGATTGTGATTTATGTGAGGATAAATTTGGAGAAAATATACTAAATATCATCTTATTTTTGTAAAATGACAAATATCTAAAAATGAAACTAAAATGCCAAAACAACAAATATTGTAATGAATCGGATCGGAGGTAGTAGTAAATGTACCATTCGTATTTGTGACTTTTTCTATCGCTGCCAGACAGAAAGGAAGAAAAAAGAAAGTAAAGTGCACTTGTTTATTCATAAATAATAATTAACCGAACTTGATTTGTTCAAAATTAGTAAAAGTTTCTTAAAATTAAATGGGTAAATGCCACATGTTTTTTTCTAATCGGCCCCTTCCCAACTCGAACATGTTGGAAATTAATTTGTAATTTCTCTAGATTTTGGTAAAGAAATCAAATAATTATTGTATCCACCAACCACCTCCTTAATTAAGAAGTTCCTGAAGAGTTTTAGGCACTCTTATAAATTGGAGAGTGTTTTGTAATCTGATCAAGTGAGAAAAACAAGAAAAATAACAGCTTCATTAAAAACAGAGCAATAGCTCGTTAGCTTCCCAAAAATTTCTTATATCAAAACTCTATTTTCCTTGTTAGTTGTTTCATTAAAGAAGAAACTTAGCAACTTGAATATCAATTCTTTTATATACTAATCCACTACACTTCTGCTGATCCTAGCAGAACATATATATATATATATATAAATAAATGTTGAGCAGTTCGTTAATGGGTCCAGTTTGCAAATTTGTGCATAAAATTTTGAGAGGCCCCTACAGCATCGATTGATTTATATGTTTACCCATCAGCAAAGTAACCTTTCGGCGCACGTGAATTCTTGAAACTTTTTATGAGCCATTACGTGCACACTTAATATAGAGTTCATATATAGTTTTTCTGCTTTCTCTCCTTTTAATTTTTTTCTTTTAGAAGGGGGCGGGGTGGTCAAGGATGGGCAGGGACAGAGTGAAAGGACAGGTTGGCGGGAGGGGGACGGGGTTAGAAGGGGAGGTCGCTCACCTCAAATTTTTGTCGAGTTAAGATTTTCATCGAATAGGATCCTCTATTTAACAATATTATTTTATTTTTTATTTTGTAATTTATATTTATATCATGTGTATAAATTACTTCATCAATTATATACTTCGTTTGAGATTTTTACATTTTGCAGTATTGGAAAATTCTTGCCCATACACGGTTTGACCATTCCCAATCAATCATGTAGTAAGTGTTAGTACACTTCCCCAATTATTTGTCACTTTCTCTAAACTGTACATCAATCATATAATAAGTGTAAAACACCCGGTACATTATTAGTCCCGGCATGGCCGATTTTGGTGGAGGTAAGAATTTTCTGTATCTATGCATTGAAATAGGAGAAGAAACACAATTTAGAATAGATGATCTCATGTGGATTTACATGTAATTTTTGTTTTTTGAAAAATTTAAAATTTAACGCTCAAATCATGAAATATCTTTTAACGGTTTTATATAGAAATTTAACATATATCCTCAGAGCAACCTAAAATTTTGATTCCAAGGATAACGTAAAGAAGTCAAAAATGTGTGCCCCTAAACATTTTGTCTATTTAGATTAATAAACCAATCTCTAGTTGCAACGTGAACGTAGTATGATGAAATAAATTTTGTATTTACAGCAAATGAAAGCACTAATAAAGGTGTGATTCTCTCATATCTTAAACCACTTATTTGCATGAGCACAATTTGGCGTTGCCTCACCTGCCCTAGAATTAAATATATATTGAAAGAGACTGCTGTACGTGGGCATTCTATGTAAAGAAATATAATATGAAGCAGCCGTGCATGGTTAGCACACACCACAAATTGATTAGAGAAAGATGGTGTGTGCGTGCGTAGACAGAAAGATATATATTAGAAAAATTGGTCATCACTTATCAGTCTCCTCGACGTAGAGAGAAGGTAAGAGGGTGCGTGCGTGCCCGCACGCTTGTGTTGTTCTTTTTTCAAAATAATTACAACGCCACCCCTTGTAACAATATATGCAATTAGGTAAAATCTCCCTTCTTGAATTTAAAATTGTGTATATACATATAGTATATTTATCCCTTTTGGTTTTATTTCATTTAATAGTTACCATTTCTATGTGTCAAGCCATATATATAGTTTGACAATGTTATTACTTGAATTTTAATAACTTCTTCAAAGGGCCATTGAAATGTAAAAGTTGTTTCTAGTAAAAAATTTAATGACAAAAATTATAATTTTACAAGAAAAATGATTTTCGCTATGTTAATGGTGACAAAAATGGTAGGTTGTCACTATTGCTAATTATTGACAGTTCTTTTCTAGCAACTTAACAAGAAGGAAAATCATAAAGCATGATAACGAATTTTATAGGGACATGGCGTCTTCTAGTGAAGAGGGGAGCCCTTTATGCACAAAGACAAGAAAGTTCATTGAGAGAAGCTCTAGTGCCCAAAACTTTCTTACTATTCTTGTTTTTACAGGAACTTGCATGGTTATTGGGGATGGAGCACTTACTCCTGCAACTTGTGGTAACTTCACTCCCCCCCTCTCTCTCTCTATATATATATACATATATATATATTTGTTGTATGAATTATATATGTGCGTCTTTAGACTTTACGAGTAAAATTATTTTTCGAACGTGTCACGTAGACTGCACATACATTGTCACACATTGTTGTATAATATTTTGTTCGAGACTTTCATTTCACATGATGCTTAACCATCCATACTCTATATATATATATACACATATATATATATATGTGTGTGTGTGTGTGTGTGTGTGTTTGTTTGTTTTACATGTCGCTGTATATTATGTAGTTCTTTCAGCCCTTCAAGGAATTCAGTCACGTTCGTCTAAGATAACACAAGGTACGTATATGCTGAGTGTGTATATCACGGACTTAGGCTTGCATCGACATATGTCTTCATCGTCCAATCTAAATATCAATTTGGGTAGCTTTAGATCATATTCTCCATCCTTTGTTTACGGGTCCACCACATTGACGCCGATACGTGAAACCACTTCCACCGACACGTCTCAAACGCAAAATACCGATGAACATCCTATTTTAATCATACCACGAGAAAAGGAGTAAGTAAATTGATTTATATAATTTTGCTATCTTTCTCAAGAAATAGATATGTGTCATATACATTTTATGTGTATTGTTATATATAGTCTTTTTTTTTTCCCACTTGTACAATGGGTTTGAAAAAGAGAAAAATGTATGGAGGAGATTGGTCGAATCATCGAGAATGGCTTCAAAAGACCATGTCCTACTTGGAAAAAGATCCAAATAGAGACTAGATAGATGTGGTTTGCTAAGTGTCGGGTATGCGTATTTATTTAGTTTGATTGAGAATTGATTATTATATATGATTTTTCTTTTTTCTTTTGGTTGGATTTTCTTTAGAAAAAAAATCTTTTGGATGCCTGGTCACTCAGATAAAATTTGGAAGAATTTTGAGCATAAAGGTTTTGAGATCTTAAAAAACAGGCAGTCTAAAGCACGTAGGAAGAACCACGTGCTTGAAAGGATAGGCAAACAATCATGGGATGTTTTATAAGTGACATGGGAGACGCCAGAATTTCAAAGGATTAGTCGACAGAACAAAGCAAACAAAGCATCAAATTGCAATGAAAATGGATTCCCTATGCATAGGGGAGGTTCAAGATTTCATCTCAAGTAGCAAGATCATTTGGTAAATAATTATTTTCTCTTTGTACTTTATTTGATTATGTGATGTAATTTAAGTGTGTTAATTTATGTTTATTGTAAACAACTAAACTTGAATATCGGCCTTCTATTGACGAAACATTTGAGACTCTCCATTACTGGGTAGACAAGAATGGAAATGAGTATTACTTGGATGAGCGATCAAAGTCAACACTAGTGAGTGTAAGCATTTATTTAAAAATTATCTTTATACTATTGCTAAGTACACTTTTTATAAAAATTATGGGTGTTATTTTTGCATATTAGCTTCAAAGCTAACTATGACGCAGCTTACGCTTGAGCCACCGAGAATGCACAGGGAAGCTCTATTCAGCAGCAAGACAAGTTGGAGGTAAAATTAAAAATTAAATTTGTTACGTGTATATATATACACACATTAGTAAAGAATATATATTACATAAAGTTGTAATTGATCTTTTTTTCCTCGTTTTAGATTTGAAAGAAGACAATTGGTAGTCCAAAGAAAGGTTGGTGGTGTAGGGTCCTTGGTGGACCCTCTACTGTGATTGTTGAGCCTTCCGATACATGGACTGACTTGGGCAATTAGGTGGACCTTGAGACACAAGAGCTGAAGTAGAAGGTAAGCTAGCTAGAGGAGAGGCACAATCAAAATCTTACCGATCTCGAAGAAAAACACAAGAAGGAGATTTCAAAGTTTCACAAGGCCACAATGTTGATGGCTAAATCACTCAAAAAATCAAGGGTCAATTACATTTGAGACGTAAAGACCGGGCCATTTCGTCTGCTCTTGTTGTTACTGATGATGTCAACGAAGGTGACGACGACGATGATGATGATGATGATGATGATGGAGAGGATGACGGAGATGATGATGGTGGTGCATGTGACTATTAGGGATTGGTATATATGTAATTTGTTGGGTTTAATTGATAGCACAACATTAATAATTAGTATATATATTTGATGGTTATAGATTGTAGAGTATTATACCGTAGAATGACTATGGATTATGGATTATAGATTATTAGTATTATATTAATTATTAGTTTTTTGGTACTTAGGTTTTGTGTTAAAAATGTACAGGTTTTGAGGTGCATTAAAAACAAATTGACCCAAAAATTCACTGCAAGTTTTAGCCAGTATGGATTTTTCTATGGCTAAATAGAATTCTTGTTTTAAAAAAATTAAATATGGCCACTGAAAAATTCATGGCCAGAAATTAGTATTTTTAAAAAATATTTTGGTTGGCCACGGAAAAATCCATTGCCAAGTTACATATTTTTTTAATTAAAAAAACATGTGGCCACGAATATTATTAATATTTTTTTGTAAATATTTATTTGGCCACGGATTTTCAATAGTTTTAAAAAAATTTAAGTTTGGCCACAGATTATTCTAGGGCTCCTATTTATTTTTTTTTTTGAAAAAATAAAACGTGGTCACAGATAAATCGATTGCCAATTTTTAAATTTAAAAAAATTCAAAAAATGATCATGATAAAATCCATGGCTAAACTTCAATATTTTTAAAAACCGAAAGGAAAAACAACATGGCCACAGAAAACTCTGTGGCCAATCTATGGCTAGGTATCCATGGCCATTTTTTGTGACCAAGCTTAGCTACAAACAAGGTGTTTGAGACACGAATTTTTGTTAAAATCCATTACTAAATCATTGTTTTCTAGTAGTGAAATATGTTACTGCACACTTAATATATAGTTTTTTTGCTTTTAATTTTTTTAAAAAAAACATTTTTAGGAAGGGGGTGGTGCGGTCCGGGATGTATAGGGACAGAGCGAAAGGAGAGGGGTGCGACGTGAAATGTAATGTCACGACCCGGAAAAATGCCCTTCATATTTTATTAAAATATATTGGACTGAAACGCGCAACGGTAATATTTTCATAGTTGTATAAATAATTATTTTCACATAAAATTTGTACAAAATACAAAAGTTACAATTTTCAAAAGAAATTAAAAAAATAACTTTATTGCGTAAATGGCTTCTGAACGCTTCCGCTACACCACTCCAATACGCTATCTCATTTCTGTCGGATCATCACATGTAATATGCTGAAATGAATTTTGTATCCACAGCAAATGGAAGCACTGATAAATGTGTGGTCCTCTATTTTCATTTTTTTTATTATTATTTTTTTTATGATCGTGATCCTCTCATTTCTTAAATCACTTATATTTGCATGCACCCAACTCCGACGCGAAACGTAATATGACGAAATGAATTTTGTATTCACAGCAAATGGAAGCACTGATAAAGGTGTGATTCTGAAATCACTTTTCTGCGTGCGCCAACTTTGCCGTTGCCTCACTTGCCCTAGAATTAAATATATTTAAACTTAAATCACTTTTTTGCGTGCCCACTTTGCCGTTGCCTCACTTGCCCAAGAATTAAATATATTTAATGAGACTGGTGTTTGTGGTGTTCTATATAAAGAAATGTAATATGAAGCAGCCGTGCATGCTTATCACACCACAAATTGATTAGAGAAAAATGGCAAACAATTCCACTATCATAAATGGCGACGTCGAAAATGGCGCCGGCGCCGGCAGCCGCCATGAATTTGGTGGCGGTTCAGAAATCTCCAGTGACGAAGGAGTGGATAGAACCATGAGTTTTACGAAGATTTATCTGCTTCCTCAACGTAGAGAGAAGGTAAAGGGTGTGTGTGTGTGTATGTGTTTTTTCTCTAGAGAAATAATTACAACACCACCCCCTCTAACCATATATGCAATTAGGAAAATCTCCCTTCTTTATTTTAAAATTTTTATCCCTTTTAATTTTATTTCATTATGTACGTACCATTTCTATGTGTCAATCCATATATATATATATGTGTGTGTGTGTGTGTGCGTGTGTGTGTGTAGTTTGACAATGTTATCATTTTAATTTGAATTTTGATAACTTCTTCAAATTGCCATTGAAATGTAAAGTTGTTTGTAGTTACAAATTTAATGACAAAAATTATAACTGTATAAGAAAAATGATTTTCACAATATCAATAGTGATCAAAATGGTAAGTTTTGTCACAATTGCTAATTATTGATGCTTCTTTACAAACAACTTAACAGGAAGGAAAATCTTGTCAATAAAGCATGATAATGAATTTTTCTATCACTTAGTTGTCACTACAAGATTTCACTGATTGTTAATAGTACAACTTCAATATTAATTCTTGCTATCATCGAATCATACTACAGCAATAAAAATTATTGTTACTAAATAAATTTAAGGGTAAATTACACTTACCATCCTTGAAGTATGGTGAAATTACAAAACATATTCCCACATATGAAAAATTACAATTACCCCCTTAACATTATGTACCGTATAACAATTTGCATCTACCGTTAGTTTGACTAACGACGACGTTAATCAACCTATGTGAACTTTCTAAAATACCCCTAATGGTGTTTTTGTTAATGTATCGTAGTTGGGGGATATGGCATTGTAATTTGTTGAAACTCTAGGGAGTGACATGTTATATTCATGTTATTTTTTCAAACTCGTGATTAAACCTTATCTCGATTTTGTTACGCTTAACACTAATCCCTTCAAGTTAGTAGGTAATAATAATTCCTCAAACGAAAAGGTATTTTTTATTATTTCACTATATCTCAATGGTGGTAAATGTAATTCGCCCTAAATTTAATTAATAACAAAGTAAAAAGCATTATCACTTAGGGCATATCAATTATGACAACTTTTACATTACCATTTTATTTTTTTTTGTTACTAATACTATTTTTTTCTTGTCGTGCGTGTATCTAAAATTTATTTTCATTTTAATGTATCGTCACCTTTTCTGGTTGTGGTACACGTACATATAGTTTAATGATATTATCATATAAAATTTAATAGTTTTTCTAAACTTTTTGTCCAGTACATTAACAACATCTAATTCTCTTCACAAATTGCGTCCATTCTGATAAAATCCCAGGAATATCCAGCCATGCAGACCCTACTATTGGCATACCAATCTCTTGGAGTGGTCTATGGAGACTTAGGAACTTCACCAGTCAATGTTTTCTCTTCAACTCGCTTGACAAACCTCTCTGAAGATGATCTTTTAGGAACACTAAGCCTCATGATATGGGCACTAACATCTCTGGTGTTGATCAAATACGTGTTCATCGTGCTCAACGCGAATGATCATGGCGAGGGTGGTACCTTCGCTCTATATTCGTATATCTGTCGACATATAAGTTTTCGTAACAAATTTATGATTCAGAACACGAGGTTGGAATCAGAGTCGGATATGGCGTATTACAGCAGAGGGGGGAGCCCTTTGTGCACAAAGACAAGGAAGTTCATTGAGAGAAGCGCTAGTGCCCAAAACTTTCTTACTATTGTTGTTTTGATAGGGACTTGCATGGTTATTGGGGATGGAGCACTCACCCCTGCAACTAGTGGTAACTTCACCCTTTATATATATATATATATATATTTTTGTATGAATTAAGTCCGTCCTTAGACTTTACAACTAAAATTATTTTTCGAACGTGTCGCATAGACTGCACAGACTCTCTCACACATTGTCATATAATACTTCGTTCAAGACTTTAGATTTCACATGACACTTAACCATTCATGCTATATATATACATATATGTGTGTGTGTGTGTGTGTGTGTGTTTTTAACAACGTCGCTGTATATAGTGCAGTTCTCTCAGCCCTTCAAGGAATTCAGTCCCGTTCATCCAAAATAACACAAGGTACGTATGTGCTGAGTGCGTATATTATGAAAGTGTGAATCGTATCATAGTTATATGTTCCAACTATGTTATTTAAGCCCTTATTAACAAATCGAAAAGAAGGTGTATTTTATTTCATTTTTTGTAATTGCTTCAGACCATGTGGTGTGGGCATCAGTTGTGCTCTTACTCGCGCTTTTCGCTTTCCAATGATATGGCACTAGCAAAGTCGGCTTCTCTTTCTCTCCCATAATGTTGATGTGGTTCGCTACCAATGTTTCGATTGGGGTTTACAACATTATCAAGTACCATCCATCTATTTTGAAAGCCACATCCCCACACTATTTCATCAAGTTCTTTCTGAGGAATAGTAAGTCAGCCTGGGATGTTCTTGGAGCTGTTTTCTTGGGCATAACAGGTACATTTTTCAGTGCAAATGACGAGAAAAACAGTTTTCACCTATGCCAAGAACTGTTAATGCTGTAAATTCTTGCAACTTTATGGGACAGGGGCTGAGGCTATGTTTGCAGATTTAGGCCACTTCAACAAAAAGGCGATCCAGGTTTTGGCAAACAACTTATAACTTTGTGAAATTTTATTTATAGCCACATAACACCCCTTGAAGATAGGTTCAGTTTCACAAAATCCCGTGTTGTATGATTAATTACAAATACCCCCATAGTGTTTGGTTTCGTATTACACACGCTCCCTAGCTGCATGATGAGATTTGTAATAACAGATCAAACAATAGTGGGGTATTTGTAGTTTCTCACATCATAGGGATTTCATGAAAATGGACCAAAACTGAGGGATTTTCTTCTAATTAACCCTTACAAGGGTAATATATATCTATATGGTTTCTCAGTTGGGTTTCTCTTTCGTGGTCTATCCATCCTTAGTCCTCTCATATGCTGGTGAGACAGCTTATTTAGTCAAGAATCCTGAAAAGATCAGCGACGCTTATTACAGCTCCCTCCCGGATCCCGTTTACTGGCCAATGTTCGTTATTTCTACCTTAGCTGCAGTTGTTGCGAGCCAGTCCATGATCTCTGCTAGCTTTTCTATCGTGAAACAGTCGCTCGCTCTGGGTTGTTTTCCGAGGGTGAACATAATTCATACATCTTCAACATACGAAGGGCAAGTCTACTCCCCAGAAATCAATTTCATTCTAACGGTTCTCACAGTTGGTCTGGTTATTGGATTCAAAGGTGGTGTCGAACTAACAAATGCATACGGTAAGATATCTCAATAGAACCAAACCTAGTAAAGTACCAATGAAATTTACATTTGTACTCAGTTTAATGATCGCTTTTATCATTTGAACTACAGGTGTGGTTGTCATATGGGTCATGATCATAACCACATTATTGACAACCTTAGTGATGCTGGTCATATGGAAGACAAATATACGCCTCATCCTTGGATTCTTCATGCCTTACATGCTAATTGAAAGCATATTCATGTTGTCGTTAGTCAAGAAAATCCCACAAGGGGGATGGGTACCCTTCGCCATATCAGCTTTTTTCTTGACAGTCATGCTATCATGGACATATGGAAGGAGCAAAAAGACAACATATGAAGATGAGACGAAGATGAGCATCATAGAACTGGACCAGATACTATCCAGAAACAACATCCACCGCCCGCCTGGGATATGCTTCTTCTTCACGGACCTAGCCTACGATATCCCACCAATCATCCGTCATTACATTCAACATACAAACTCAGTACGAGAAATCATGGTGATCGTAACAATTAGAACACTACATATCAAGACTGTTCTCCCAGAGGAAAGGTTGAGTGTGGGGAAACTTGGAAATGAAGGGGCTTACAGATGTTTGGTTCAGTTTGGATACAAAGATTCTAAGGATATGAAAGGAGATGAATATGTGGCTTCAATGGTGACAAAGATCCAGGAGATTACTGATAAACGAGAAGAAAAGGTGAAAATTCAATCAGCTGCAGAGAAAGAAATTTCATTCGTGATAGGAAGGACAATCCTTAAAGCAAAGCAGGACAATGGGATTATAGCAAAATTCACAATAGATTATCTTTATAGATTTCTTCAGAAGAACGGCAGATCAGCAGTTACAACACTTGAAATCCCATCAGAAAGAACATTGCAGGTTGGAATGTTGTATGAAATCTGAAAGTAAAATGTAACGTAATGAAATGCAACAATTTCATTTGAAAAATGCAAACGTAAAAAGTAGTATGAGGATAAGAATGTAATCTATTCAAGCCTGATTTAAGTGTTAGCATTGACCATTTCTTAATGCGTAGTTTCACTGTCAATATGCAAGCAAAAAGCAAACGAGATAAGAAGCAAAGGGTAGTAATTGTCGGAAATATTTCAAAGATCAACTACACATACAAACAGTTTAAACGCAATGTGTGTCGGTCTCTTTTTCTTCAGGCCACAATTTTTGGACTTCTATTAGTCCAAATTTAGGACTTGACAGGTAGATTAGACTATTTCATACATAAATTTCAAAGATAAAAGTACTTAAAGGTAAGGACTATCCCCTCGTCCATACCGAAACATGGTTAGCCCATGGCGTACTTCTGAGTCCAGCTCCTTGCAGTGGTCTCATACTTGTTCCTGTCAGTTTTGTACATATGGGCGATCTCAGGCACCAAAGGATCATCAGGGTTTGGGTCCGTCAACAAAGAGCATATGGAAAGCAACACCTGAAAATGGAAGCAAAAGTAATAGAACTCTCCATAAAATACCATTGAATGAAACAAGAGATACATTGATTCATAGAATATGCGACCAAATAGATTAGGTCGATAGAAATACAAATGAACCTTAGAGATGGTTAGGGCAGGGCTCCACTGCTCCTTCAATATGTCAAGGCATATGCTTCCATTACTGTTGATATTTGGGTGGAAAACTTTTGTCCTGAAAGCAACCTGCAAGGTTCATCGAAATGAATATATAACAAATGCAAATTATGATTCAAACAGCGGCATTATATCGGAAAAATTAAGCACTGAGCCATGCATTAATGAAAGAGATAATCACAACACACAGAAAAGACTAAAGACAAGAATCATAGAATATACACCAGCAAAATAGTTTGTTTTCTTTAAAAGTTAAAGAGGACAAATTGAACGTGTGAGACAAATAGGCACGTGAAACACCTTAGGAGGCTTGAAAGGGTAGTCCGGAGGGAAGTGAATGGTTACAAGGAAAACTCCACCAGCGTACGGACTATCGGCTGGACCCATGATCGTAGCTTGCCAATGAAACATGTCCTCAGCAACAGGACCTAAAAATTGGGAAAGCAAATGATTAGCAAAACAAAATGAAATTTTGAGGTAGAATCCATAGCCAAAAAAGTACACTACTGTTAAGAACAAACTAATTCAACATCGTTCCAACAAAAACAGCAAAATTCAAAACTTAGAAAGATAACTATGGAAGTCAGACACGAATCCAAAGGAGGATAGTTCTCTAGTTACATTTCATCTTTTCCAAAACAATTGAGTTAGGCCCAAAAAAACACTTAATTTGCATGGAGAACAATGAGGGGCAAGTGTTGGAACAACGAGGGCAGGATGGCAGAGTAATCAAATCAAAATCTTGTCAAGAATTCATGTCTTGTACACATAAGAAACATATTTCTACAAATGAATCTAGATAGAACCCAAATTACAACTGTTATAGTAACAGGCCACAGCCAAGCTCATCTATCCACCCAAATCTTATTTGGAAACCGTATTTAATAAAAACTTGTTTACGGAACTTGACCTGTAACTGAAATTTTCAAAGTTCTGATTCTATCACAAAAGATAATGGCACCTCAGAATATATGTGTATATCATATGCTTTTCTAAAATTTCATTCTATATACCCTGAAACCATAGGAACAGAGCTTTCTAAATGGAGAGACTTTATCACTATGTCAAGAAAAGTAAAGATCCCAAATCTTAACAGAATTTGTCCCAAACAAAATCTAACAAGAAACCATAGGAAAGGCAAAAACAATGTATACAAATCCAGCAAACAAGATAAAAATTCAAGATTTCATTTGTAAATTTTTGAATCATCTGCCAAACAAAATCTAACAAGAAACCATAGGAAAGACTAAAATAATGTATACAAATCCAGCAAACAAGATAAAAATTCAAGCTTTCATTTGTACACGTTAGAATCATCCATATACATTAGCGAGAGCTATGAACACTGTACATTAATCAAACCAGCTGCAAGTCTCCCATGAAAAAAGAAGCTAAATAGCCCATATTAAAAAACCCAAAATTGCTTATTAGATCCAACCCAAGACAAACAGCCCACAAAATAAAACCATTAAACCAATTTACAAGAACCCGAAAGAAAAAAAAAAAAGACAAAAGCAGTGACATCTACAAATCAGAATCAAGGGTTTTCTTTTAAAAAAATAACAATAACAATAAATTTGGGAAGCTTCTAATCCAAATTTTCAAGAAATGTTAGATATACCAGCACTGCAAGAGGTAGGAGGATCCTTCTGAAGATCCTTGAGCTCCTTCAAGATCCGCTTTGAAGCCATTCCTATGATCCAACCCAAAAAAAAACCCAGATCTATAATCTTTACACATTATTACAGAAAAAATAAAATCAATATAGCAAGAATTACACTGAAAGTGTTTGATATTATACCTGAGACAAGGATTGGATCCTCCTGCCTGCGTAATTCAAGGGGAAAGTTTTATTACTTCGCAAAGTGAAAGAGGAAAAAAGCAAAACAAATTCCAGAGGAAATGTCTTTTTTCTGCATAAATGACTTTTATATCGGAGGGTCGAATAATTATGCAATTATATTTTTCTTTTCTCGTTTCTTTTTGTTTACCATTTTTAGAATGGAGAATATTGAGGAATCTCACTTATTCTAAATTCGGCGATTTTAGTGAATTTTCGTTACATGGACAAAAAAAAAAAAAAGATTTATATGATTGAATGTGACAACAAATTTTTATTTCTTATTACTATACATTTTTTTTTCCACAACATATGCATATAAAAAATGTTTTTGATCATGATACATTGCAAAGACTAAGTGGAAGGGAACTGGAGGAGCGGTCTCCGCTCCACCGCTCCTCAATTTTATGCCGAACTACACTTTACATGTCTTTTTTTTTAAAATTTTGAATTTCTTCCCATCTAAATCATAAAAATATATTTAATATTTTATAAAAATTTAACATTGTTCTCCAAACTAAAAATTTTGACTTTTTCCTGAGACACAATGATTCCGACTTATCATGTAGGCTCCATCTAGGAGTATTTCCACTGAAGATTGAAAGCAACAAAATATTCTCCCTTCAAAATGTTGGAAAATAGTACTTTTGTAGGACGTGATTATATTAGGTCGAAGCGAGAGTTGGACTCTTTGTCTTTAAGACGAAATTGTCCCACACTTGTGCTTATTTTTTTATGGCAATTGTCTTCCAAGATACAACAAAATAGGAGTACTTCAAATTTCGAAAAACAACAAACTTAAAAGGTGTTTGAACTCACGGGATCATTATTAATGTTGTTGGAGAGTATTGTGAGTGAAATGCATAACGTATAAAGTGAATTTGGATTATGATGATGCAAATGACAAATGTTAGGGGGATATTTATAATACTTGAAGAATTGTGATTGTTGTGGCAAAAGGCTGCAACTCACGAGTTCACACTGGTACGGTTTGAATCGAACCGCCACTGCGCCGACTCAGACTCAATTGAACCGGTTGGCACCTGTTCACACTGGCTTGGGTGCGGTTCGTGTGGTCCAAGCCATTGAGCCACACCCTAGTGCTTTGGAACGCGCTGGTTCAAGCCAATTTGGTTCAATCCAACTCCAATTTTAACCCTATTTTGAACCCAAATTCAATTCATACCGTATCCAAAAAGAATATATTTTTTATTGAGCTCAAGTCAAGCTCAACCCACACATCACACCGTGCTGAGCTGGACAGCAGCAACTGCGCGTGTGTGTGAGTTTGATTCAAGCCCGCTAACCTTTAGGCCCTCTTCCCATTACACATTTGTGAACCCCCAATAGGCTAACCCTTATTCGCAAGTAACCACTTAAATACAAGATATTTTTGTATTATTTTTCCAATGTGGGATACCCACATTTTTCAACACAATACTTTATTTTTAGCTTTCTATCAAGCTCTTTTGTGCATCTAATTTCTCATTCACCAAAAAATAGTTTTGGGCAATTAAATACATGTTTAGTATCTACTCACGACGTAGATTACGAATATTCAACTTATTTTATAAAAACAAATGGAGCTTCATCAAATCATTAATGGCCAAAGTTTGTCACTTACCAACTTGTAAACCAATTGTTCTAACAAAGAAGAGAAGAGGGAGAGAGAGAGAGAGAGAGAGTTCATGATTAACAGTATACTAGTTGCTAATTCCATGTAATAATTTCTACTTGTAGATAACTCAAATTTGTGATTATGTGATATAATCCTATCTTTGGCCATAGTTAGTGTAAAATAATTCAACCCTAGTTCATGAAAAATTTCATTGTATGAGAGGAGGCGCGCAGCATTATTTTGTCATTGTCATAACATCTCCTTCTTCTTCTTTTTGTATTTTTTTTCCTAAAAAAAATTTATGAAATAGCACACTTTTGTTGTTATTGGTGAGTAGCTCATAAATGTGTAATAATTTTATATATGTACTAGTTCATGAGACAATTTTTGTTACTTAAATTATTACACATTAGTTCATAAAAGTGTGCACACTAGTTCAAACTTATTGTTTAAAGCTAGTAGTGGATGGTGTATATATTTACCAAATTATTAATTTTTAATTGGTGTGCTCAAGCAATGCATAGTTCTACTTATATAGTGTATGATCCACTGATAAAACATCATTCACTAACTATATAGGACATCAATTTTCAGGAATAAAGCATAAAGTCATATGACCACATCTAAAAACGCAACAAATGAATATTAAAAGTATCATTGTACTTTATGTCATAAAACTTAGGGTTTATTTATAAAAACATACAATATATGCCACTTGACTCGGAGTCGAGTGGTAGGAGTTCAAATTTGATACCAGTGAAGTCCTTAGTTCAAACCTTCTTGTCTTCTCCCTCTTTTCCCTTGAGTGAGTGTGGCGGGGTGTCTTTCCGGTTGATATCTATGAGGTGTTCTGAATTGATTGTATCCAAAAAAAAAAAAAAAAAGAAACACACAATATACTATGTCTAAAATGATCATCATACAAGGTAGGGGATAATGTCAATTTCCCATACGTAGGGATGTTTTTTTTAATTTCACCATATCTCAGAAGTGATAATTGTAATTTGCTCTAATTTGAGTAGGGCAAAATTGATATTTTTCTCAATTGTAAAACTTGACATTGACCCCTCAAGGTAATGCCAATTTCCCATAGAGTTAGTTTTTGTAATATCACTATATTTCAAGGGTGATTACTGTAATTTTGCCTGTTCCTTAGGCATATATGAATGGCCTGCTCAAGCTAAGCACGTTATCGGGTTGAAAGTATTAATTGTTAAGGGAATGATCTATGTCTTAAGAATTAGAGAGTAGAGACCACCGATTTCTGTCCAAATTTTTTGGACTTACAAAATCTCTTTTACCTCAAGCTTAGGAAACAAACATTAAATCTTCTATTCTCTTTATCCTCATATATCTCAAAAAAATAGGCGTAAAAAAAAACTCATGAGGTGGTCTTTATCACTTCCAACAAGACATAACGATAGATCCCGCTTTTCTCTTAGGGGTATTCCACAGGGGAATCTCTTACTAGATCTAAGCGGAACATAAGCAACCAAATTAATTTATTTGAAATCATCAATTACACTGACAATGGCCATAGAGTTGTAGAGTACAATAATAATAAGCAATCATCAATGACCCTGACTCCCCCTCTAACATCCTTTATTTACAATTTAAAAAAAATCTCTCTGTTAAAATAACTATAACCTTCCGTCTTAGGGTTTCCCAAATGGGTATCTTGGTGCGGCCGACCACCAATATTGCTCGGAGAATTTCAACTACAATCATATAGGAAGCGAATAGCCACAACGCTTGAGGCAAAGAGATTTAGCAAAGGTAATGTTGTCCTAATAGCATTATTATCTCCACATCAATATCTCCCATTCCTCTTTATTGTCTTCATCATCCTTAAGCAAAATAAGTAAAATAATAAGGAGAAACGTGGATGACGCGGGATCCTTTTGAATTGACCATGTGACGGAATTTGATCACTTCAACTGAAATACTAGTGACCCACCTATTCAGAGGGACGAGCAAATGTGAGATTAGCTAATCTTTCCCCAGTATAGGCTCTCGAATGGGTGTAGGTTCTCGGAAGCTTAAGTTTGTAAGATAAACATAAAATATGGGATGTGAAGGAGGAGAAGATGAATAGAGTTATTTTTTAGATTGAGGATGATATTAGATACATTTTTTGTTGAGGTCAAGAGCTTATTTATATGAAAGAAGATTTGATTTGACTTCGTTGATGGGGGTTGGTCATTTGATTAATATATACAGTATATGTAGACATGTTTTTTGTCTTCTCTTGAACTCCCCATTAGAGTTATCAAATAGGCCGGGCTTGAAGTTAGGCCCAACTCAGCCCATTAACCCATATTTGGTGGCCTAGGTCTGGGCCCAGCTTTTATGAGATGGGCCTGGCGTGCCTAACGGGCTGGGCTAGGTGGGCCTACCTTTTTTTTTGATTTTATTTAAAAAAATATATATATTTTTCCATATTTTATTTCTTATATTTAAATATTAACCAGTATTTTTTTTTCTTAAACTTATTCAAGTACTTAGGACTTTTTCGTTATAATTTTCAATAATAAAATGAAAATGAATTTTACTATATATAAAAAAAACTCTAATAACTTTTGTTAACTTCAAAATATGGGAGTGTACATATAAGAACTAAAAAAAATATATTACATAAAGGTTTAATTAAAAGAATCATTTACTACATAAAGAACTAATACAACTTTAATCCGGAATCATATCTGCCAACGTCTTCATATATATATATATATATATATGGTATTAGATATATATATATATATGTCAAGTATATATATCATAGATATATCAATATATGTATGTCAATATGTATCTATTATATATATGTCAATTATATATATCATTTATATATATATATATATATCTAAACATACATATATATATAATATACTATATATTTGTACGTATATATCTAATAAATATCTGTATGTCTAATCATTTATTATATATATAATATACATATATTAGTATATATATAAAATATATTCTAAATTGATATAATGGGCTTGGGCTGGGCGGGCCGGGCCTAGGCTGGGCCGGTCATGGGCTCGAACCTGGTTTCGAGCTTTTTGTGGGCCTGGGATGGGCTGGGCTAATCAAACCCAATAGGGGTCCACAATGCCACCCTTAAATCGGCCTAGCCCACCTGTTATTGTTCATGGGCCTAGGCCGGGTCACTAGGTTCGTGGGCCAGCCCGACTCGGCCCATTTGGCATCTCTACTCACCATGATGAGTAGGTTTTACTTTTATTGATATGGCTTGATTTTGCATTAAATGCATATCCTAAACATTTAATGCTCAAGATTTGCTTTTAAGGGAGAGCATTAATGGCACGTGGGACTGAAAAATACCCTCTGTGTCCTGTCAATACGTGTTAGGTGATAGTGGATAACCACATCTAACAGGATTGTTAGGGGACCCCTTTAGACACATTAGTGGGACTACAATGGCTAAGAAGTTGCAGAATTCTTGCCCTCAAGAGAGGCATTCATCGCTTGATGATCGATACTCTATCTCTTAGACTCTTCGAGGTGGTTCGCTTTATCTGGGCCTTAGCTTAATGAGCTAAACCCCTCAAGAATTTCATTTGACCCTCCTTCGAGGACATTTTTCTCCTAAAGTTACGCAAGTTGGGGTTTGGGGTAGGTTTTCCTCTCATGAATTTAACTTCACTTTGAGACTCTCTCTTTGTTGTTCAAACTCTTTCGAGGGTATTTTCAGTGTTCGAGGGCATTTGCTTTCGTTCTTGTAAATTTCCTTCCTGTAGTGGTAGTGATGACATGTTCAGAAAGGGAATGTGTGCCACATCAATGGAAAATCGCTAGAATTTAAAGTAGAAAAAAAAATCAGCTATGTTGAACACTTCGATATACTTGAATTTAAACACATCTGCTCAATTCTAATTTGAAGCACAACAATCAAGAATAAATTATAATTTTGAACACTCTGATATACTCGCAACACCAACCCAACAACTATGTTGTTGTTTCTAAGGGTAGTCCATAGATTTGGATTAAGATGACGGGTGGGCCTTATTTCCCATTTTTTTCGATTCGGCCATATTAACACTTTGATATACCGAGGTGTGTTTACATCTAAATATCATGTTATAGCGACCATTGTCGGCAATTGGGGCATGACTATTGTCGGCAGTCAATGAAAACCGCTGAGATTGGCCTTGGTTATCCTCCATCTATTCTCTTGCACATTACTATCATTGATAATTCTTTCGAAACAAGGCTCGAAGGACATTTATTTTGGTTTATGTTGGTTCTTTGATTCTCTATCATTTTATAAAAGAAAATGAATTATGGAGAGAAAATCTTAAACCATCATATATTTTGAGGTATCATGATTTTCTTTGAAGAAAAAATTATGGCGAATGGTACTCTTTCGTACATGGTGCAAGTGTACTCTTTTATGAAATGTATTCTAGAACCCAATATTTTAGCATATTCAGGAGAATTCTTCTACATTTTACAAGTAAATTCTAGAATTGTCGAAATCTTCTAGAAACTCCACTCCTCCGTCACTCTTTCAAATGCATCCGTATGTGCACAGACTGTTGGAGTAGTGGTGGCAAAATGGGCTCAAACCCATGGGTTCAACCCAATCCAATTGATTTGGGTTGGGTTGGGTTTAAAAAATTTATAATGGGTTGGGTTGGATTTGGTTTCAATTGGGTTAAGATGGTTTTGGATTTATATTGGGTTTAAAATGGGTACAAATGGGTTTGGAATGTATAGAATTTATAATTTGTAATTACTTTCATTATCATCACTCACACACACACTGCACACACATTTTCACACACACACACACACTGCACACACACACACATACACACACACACACACACACTGCACACACACACATACACACTGTGTGTGAAACTGTGTGTGTGCAGTGTGTGTGTGTGTGTGTGAACTCTGTGTGTGTATGTGTGTGTGTGTGTGTGTGTGTGTGCAGTGTGAAAATGTGTGTGTGTGTGTGTGTGTGTGCAGTGTGAAACTGTGTGTGTGTGTGAAACTTTTTGATTTTTTAACTTATCAAATAATGAAATAAAAATTTGAATTGATAATAGGAATCGATTTAAATTGGTAAATTTTTTTTATATTTTTCAAAGTAGTAGCAATAATAATAATAATAATAATAAAGTAAATAATAATAGATACAATCTTTCAACTATAATAAATACACATTTTTTCGTTTTGAAATTTGGATCCATTTGGGTTCAACCCAACCCAATCCAGACCCAACCTATCTTGAACCCATTTTGTATCCAACCCATTTCAAACTCAATCCATATGAACCCAACCCAACCCGCCCATTTGCCACCCCTATGTTGGAGCATGACACCAAGCTTCAGTTCATCCTTTTATAACGTAATGCAACAATCGTTTTCATTGGGATGTGGCTTGAAATGCACTTTGAAGGAAGGTAGTTGATAGATAGAAATTTATAAGTTTTTAATGTAAATCATTTAATATTTATTTAATTTAAAAGGAAAATCCATGTTTTAAAACTGAAAATTAGAGTAATGCCCTAATTTAATTTTAGTAAAAGTTGCAAGCCCTCTTTAGAGGGAAAAAAAAACCACCTGTCATATTTTATTTTCTTTTATATTGGAGGGACGAATAATTACACAATTACATTTTCCTTTTTCTTTTCCATGTTTAGAATGCAAATTATTGAGGAATCATTTGTTTTAAATTCAGTTAATTTTTGATTTTTTGTTATGTTGATAAAAGAGAAAAATTATATGATTGAATATGAAAAACAAATTTTAAATCCTCATTATTAGATTTTTTTTAACTTTTTTTTTTAAAACATCAAATGCATATGAAAAATATTTGATTGTCCGCTGAATGAAAATTTTAAATTCTCATTTAGAAGTATTTCCACTAAGGATAGAAAGCAACAAAATATTCTTCCTAAAATTAAAAAAAAAGAAAAGAATTTTTTTTTTTTGGGCTTGATTGAAAAACCTGTTCAAAATTAACGGATAATCGCCTCCCATACCCCAATAAATACATAATTAATATAAGATAATCGTTGCTAATTACATGTAATAATTTCTCCTCTCTTTGCCTCTGTGTGTGTGTGTGTGTGTGTAATGAAATAGCATAGTTTTGTACTTTTGTTGTTATTGGTGAGTGGTTATGACTTGTGTAATAGTTTATCAAATCGTACTAGTTCACCAGTCACGACACAATTGTCGTTCCAAGATTGAGTTGATTACCAAATTTGGTCAAATTTGCTGAGTTTATAGCTGATGATAATGACCAAACATACGTATTTAGTATACGGTTAATATTGATCTATCAAAAACAATCAATAAATAATTATTAATGTTTTGAATAGGTTTATTAAAAGCAAGCTAAAAGTGTTGAAAACACCACTTTAATACAATTAAAAACTTAAAATAAATGTGTGATAGCTTCCATTAATACAAAATAATATAGTAAATATCGGTTTAATGTTTCAAATACTCGAACGAGAAAGCCCACGCTGCAATCAACCTTCAAAAAGTAAGTGCCAAATAAACCAAATAAAAGGGCCTAAATATTATTTAAATTTTGGTTAACATTTTTTAAATAACAAAAGCAATCAACATCATACAAAATACTTCATCAAATTCAATTTGCAACTCCATCACCAGCTCAACCACATAGATTGACATTACTATTTGGGGATGTTTCATAGATCAACTTTAGTGTTGGGGGAGGTAAAATGTAATTATGCAAACCATTGAAGGTTTGAGTGTGATTATATAAAATCTCAGGGGGTCTGAGGGTAATTAACCCTTTTAAAAGTAATATTCGTTAGCAGAAAAAGAAAAACAACGGTGCAATTTTATGCTTTTGTACTCGTTCCAAACTTGTACTCTTTTGTTTATAAACTTTTGTAATTTTCTGTGGAAATATCCTTATCCATCGTTCCAAAATCCTTGGCTAGGCAAATTTTGGGGTTAATAATGTTGATCCACATTCCCCTCAATTAAAAAAATAAAAAAAATTCCCCTCAAGTATTCAAGCACAAACTTTTGAAAATGGGACTTTCGATTACTCTTAAGCACCTCATGGTATAGTCGCATTACTCTTTGGTACATGGTACGAGTACAGGTATAGCAATACATTGAATAAAAGCACTGCATGCAATTGACACTATAAGAAAAAGTAATATTATAGATGAAATTTAAAAGTGTCAATATAAAAGTTGTTACTAATAATTGTATTAAGTGTCAATACCTTCTATCTTGTCACTAATTAAGTTTTTATGATGACAATAATTTTTATGTTGTCACAATATCACTCAATGGTGAGAAAAATTCATGTTTTTTGTTGTCATAATTAACAATTAATGACACATATATAGTAACAATTTGATGACAACAAAAATTGCCTAAAATTCTATTAGTCACTAAGTTTTTTTTTTTTTTGGTTTTTATTGTCTCAATAAGTGTGTCACTAATTGTTAATTTTGCACTATGTTGTCACAATTAACTATTGTGCAAAGTATGTGTTGTAACAACACATATTTATTGTCACTAAATATATATAATTAATGATAATTTTTTCATTACCACTTGTTATATGTTATAAATTCACTCATTTTCTTGTAGTGCGAATAGAGAAGAAATGAAAAAAATTAAAAAGGGGAAAAAATAGGAGGATTCCTAGAGAAGAAACAAAAGTATGAAAGGATCAAATGCGAAGATATGGGCAAGTAGAACGGAACTTTTTCCCCCCCTTCTTCCTCCAAGTTCGGGTCCTGGCTCCTTTTGACATCTGTACCTGTCTGATTCAAGCTAGCTCAGCTTGAGCACATTGTACGTATTTCGCGCATACCTTTTCTTGATTCTTCAGCCACCAGGCCTCTGCTGAATGCTCTGTGAATCTTTGGCGACTACATGAAAAAATAAATTTATCATTTTTAAGGGGACAACATATTCGATTTTAGTAAACTATAAATGTGTGCGTGTGTATATACACATTAAATTTCTTATATATTTCACGGGTCCGGCCAGCCCCTCCAGCCCCTCATGTGACCCCATCCAGCATTCAATTAAACACAGATAAAAACAAGAGTAGTTTTCGTGTGTTAGTACCTAAAATGAATGCGTACGATTGCTGTAGCAATAGTGGTTCCATCTCTGATAGCTCTAAGTGATACATGTACACCAGGTTCATACTGTTCAACCCCATTCATCCACAATAGTTCCACAAATCTTTGAATTTTGAGCTGTCATCATGACTCCATCAGAAGCCTTAGTAGATACACTTGATAGCACCTTGGAGGCTGAGCCGAGTCGAGCGTTACATTTGTTGTAAACATTTTCACGGTTGTCGATCCACCAGGTATGTGCCTCTCTTTTGTTGAATCTTCTCCGGCTACACATACATACATTTAAAGAACAGGCAAAACAGAAGAGATAAATACAAGATATAAGGAAATGCTTCTCCAAATTCGCATGGTAGAAGTTGCGCATAAACGGGTACTCTAATGCCTTGAAAATAACTACACACATGCTGTTCAAGTCTATCTGACACATTCAGTAAATTTTGATCAAATTTCAACTGTTAAAAGAAAAGGAGTTATTCATAATTGTTTAAGCCCGAAACCCCTTGGTGCAAACTAAACATGGATGGTGTGGCGCGAGGGAACCCGGGCGCAGCAGGAGCAGGTGCAGTGTTGCGTCTGCCTAATGGGAAGATAGCTTGGGCAGTGGCTAAGGCCTTGGATGATCGCACCAATGTGGAGGCCGAGTTACTCGCGATCAATGGTGGGATTGGAGCGCTGCATCCAAGAAGGCAGAAGTTTCATTCGGCTCGAGATGGACTCCATCAATGAAGCACAGATCATCCGGAATAATGCAAGATGCGCTTGGCACTTACTCCACATAAGAATGCACATTAATTCACTAATGAAGCAGGCGCAGGTTCTGACTATGCACATTTGCCGGGAAGGGAATTCTTTGGTGGACGGGCTCGCGAATTGGGCCTATGATCACCACTCCACAACAGTTTTCGAAGAGGGTCTACTACCGCGGACTTTGGGGGGTATTTGGAGGCTAGACTCCTTAGGCATGCCGTAGTTGAGAATGAGTTGGAAATCTTGTCTTAGTGCTCTCTCTCTTTTTTGGTTGTGATCAAGTGTAGGACTAAAAGTTGAGCGTTGTACTCTTGGTGCGGTGTAATTTTGTTACTTCATTAATGTGTGTGTGTGCTGGGGGGGGGGGGTGGAGTGGGTGGGGACCCATAGAAAACCCTATGGCTCACTGCCAGTTTTCTTAAAAAAAAAAAACAAAATTCATAATTGTTAAAGTACCTGAAGTGCACCCGTTTGATCTCGGTGGTTCCATCTCTTAATGGTGCGAGTGTTACATGCACGCCGGGTTCATATTGCTCGATCCACTGCTGCCCAATTTGATCAGCTGATTGTCGCATATCCCCAGATTTTGCAGATCTCAATTCATCATCATCAAATGGATCGAAATCTGATGATACAGATGAGCTGATGCTGGTCTCTCTGGAGTGTGAGTGACATAGGTCCCAAATCTGCTGTCTTTTCACCACTGCCGTCACCAGCCTCTCCCAATTGCCGTGGATTCTAGACATTATTATTTTCCATCTTTCTAATGATGCGTTTATAGTATATTGAGCAACATAGATAAAATCAAAACTCGACTCGAACACGCTACTGTGATTGAGAAGGCCTTCATTTGTGCAACTGAATTTTCAAGACACATATATTCATGAGAAAAGAGAGAAAGTAAGCTCGTTTCACTAAAGTGAACTGGTCAAGTAACTCGCCGAAAGCAATTTCAAAAGAATAGACCGGGAAAAGGGAAAAAAAAGGGGATTATATTTAAAGACTAAGCATCTCAAAAAGAACTTGTCCCCGAGTCCTTTTATTTTTACAACTTTGATGTTTCAAAAGCCATTAGTGAGAAGCACTTGATGAACATCTCATATGTAAATTAAATTGTTAAAAGTTGTTAGCCCCAAGATTACGTTCCAAGGTTTCACATTGAGAATTTGATGATAACAAAACATGAAATGGTTATTAATGATGTGTTCTGGTACTTTAATTGTAGATATACAACGCACATTAGAGAATGGAGCTAATATAATAGTGGTTAATTGGAAAGGTCATACTTGATCCAAAAGAGTAAGAGTACAAGGAAAAAAGAAAATGGGAGTGTATCCGTGATATCTACAAGCTCGTGTCGAAAATGCGACTTGTCGGGGACTTGTAGAGATCTCATTGTTAAGGCATGGTGAAATTAGAATAACATTGAGAAAGATGAGTCAATGCAAATATATCTTGATGGCGAAAAAATAATGCGGATTATGATTATGATTATGATTTCTACAAGTTAAGGAGTCTTCCCAATTGAAGATAAACTTCAACAGGCTTGTCAAAGATTCATTTTTGAAGATACATATTGATGTTTAAATGGAGAAACTAGAAGAAAAGTGAATTAACAATGGAGAAAGCTTCTTCAGTCTGGAGAAAATATTAAGCAAATTTATAAAGGCACTCACAAGCTATGGATCAAATTGGAAATATTGGAAAGAAGAAGAGGAATGAATTAATATAGTTCAAAGATTTTTATTAGTTTATCTTGAAGGGTAAAGTGGTTAAGAAACTATGTTTGAGACAACATGCTTGAAGATTTGATAGTTGCTTCTCGTGAATTAACTTTGCCAATATTAATGAATGAAGTTGGTAGGATGAACATGTTGATGTACTTGTGAAGCAATATTGATTAAAGAAGGCCGAAATCAAGCTACCATGTTCGGATGAATGGCTTGGATGAATTGCCAAAATTGTGAAGGAATCGGCGAAATGCTATAGAACATTATATTGATTGGAGGACTTGTCTGGCCAGATTGCCAAAAAGTTGGAGGTATGGCTCCAACAACAATTTTGAATAATATATTGACTGGATGAATTGTTTGGCCAGATTGCCAAAATGTTTGGAGGAATTGCCGCAACAATTATTTTGAAAACAAATTGTTAGATAGTGAATAATTACAAGGAATTAATGTTTTTTCATATCCGGTTTTCGACCGTTTGGAGATGAAAAAAAATGAGGGTACAACATATACGTCTATATAGTGTGTGTGTGTGTGTGCACGCGCCCAATATTTTGTTGGGAAACATAAAAAGTGAAGAGAAGTAAAAAAGAGTGTATAAACTGTAATTAAAGAGTTCAAAAGGGTCATATTCATCAGAAAGAAAAGGAGAAAAGGAAAAGGGAAGAAGAAGGAGAGAAGAAAAGAGCTTTCTTGTTATATCTCATCCAACCTAGAGCTATACTGGCAATATCCAACTTAAGAATAGTGAGCATAGTTTTGTCTATTCTTCTTTACTATTCTTAGAGGTTGTTGGATTTCAAATTGTTATTACTTGAGAAGAAATTTTTGAATAGAGTTATAGCCCTCTATGGTTGATTGAGTTGGACTTGAGCCTATTGAAAAAGTTTTGGTTTTAATGTTTGCCGAAAAAAAAGATTGTCGTAAGGGTTTGACTTGAATTCGGGAAAAACTTGACACCTTCAATCTGTGACCTTGAAAAGATTAGTAATTAGTAGATTTGGAGAAATTCTAAGGTGTGGAGTTGGAAATCGGGCTTACAAAGTTGATCATGTCACATTGACCGAATCATTATAAATTTGATATCTCTTGCTTTGATTTGTTTTGTGCATTGCTTTTAATTCTTGCACATTGAGTTTAATTTCGGGGAAATATCTAGGAAGGCTGGGATAGTACTGTTAAGGCAGTAGTTGAGATGAACCTTTATGGCAGCCCCACTGAAACACGGATTGAATAGTACGGCTGTATGTAGTCTCAAAGTATGGATGTACATAGAGAGTATCGAAGTCTTGATAGAAAACATTATGATAATAAATACTATTTTTAAATATTATCTTCAAAAGCATATATAACTCAAAAAAAAAAAAAAAAAAACGGAGAAAATTGAGATAGCAAAGGGGATGACAGAAGTTCATTAGATCATATCTCTAATAAAATGGCATATCCCCTGCGTTTTGGCGAATTTGTAATACGATACCAAACATTAGGGGGGTATCTATAATTTTCATACCAGAAGGAGTTTGGTGAAACAAAGCCACATCTGAGGGGTTTTATGTAACTAACCCTACCAACTAATAATCTATGATGCCATCATCTTCCCAGTTGAAAAGTGCTACTGAGCTACTCCGGTCCTGCTTCTTGTTGCAAGGCTGATGGTATATTGGGGCCTGTCGTGGCTTCCAATAATTGACACTTGCATTGCCATCAAAACAAAAATGATCAACACTTGCTATACCCTATAGCATCAATACTTCATCAGACATTTTAGGCATGTTTTCTGGATACACAGACAAACACCTCATTGCAATGTCCAACATCTTTAGCATCTCCAAAAAGTCCTTCTCCAGGAAATAATTAGTCAGAACACAATCCATTGAGCGAAAATGAGAGCGAATAACCGGTCTCAATGCCTCCAAATCCGCAAAGGGATGCATCAAATTAAAACCAGGGATCTCTGTTTGCATCATTTCTATGACATCCTTTTCGCTCACGATTGGTCTCCTAAGGCGTCAATCAAACAACTTGGAAGTCCTTTCATGGGACTTGATGGAACGAACCCACGTGATTAGGTCCAGCTCGCCATCAAAGCCTTGTGGCTCCAAGGCTGATTTACCGGTAACGAGTTCAAGCAACACTCCCCCAAAGTGGGAGACATCAATTTCCTGCGAAACACTAACCTTGCATTTTGTATGGTGGTGTAATGCAACGTAAAGCGCCCCACTTTTTCAGCTTTACCATCATGCCAGAGAAACTGAAATCAGACATGCAGCCGTACCCGTCGGATTTGAGAAAAATGTTGGAAGACTTTATGTTTCCATGGGCCAGCTGCCCACCACATTGTGTGTTGATATGAGCAATACCCCGTACTGCACTGATTGCTATTTTGACACTGGTTTCCCAATCAACATTGCTCTTTCCTTCCTGCATGCACATTGAAGATCATTACATATTTATAGGCATATAGAAGCCAAGCGAAAATGATTCCCCATGCTTCACTCATCTGACGCTTAACATCAACAAAAACATATGAATTAATGGACACTTTGCACCCCCCCAAACTATTTTCTTAGTTTCATGTACCTCCTTGAACTATGAACTGACCAATCAGCCTCTCATTTTGGGCTGATCTGTATATTTTGTACCCAAATAAGGGTTCATTTGTTTTATTTTAGAGCTTAGGGGTATATGCGACTAAGGGAGTAGTTCACAGGTGCAAAGTGTAACATATTGGATGAAATTAGGCAACAAGATGAAAGGGCAAGAGAATCATTGAGTTATGGTGTTAATCATCCGTGTAGCATATCGGACAGGCTTCCCTGGCTATGGTAATCGTAGACAATGAATGGTTCATTGGATTTGTTTGAAAAGTAGTATGCCCTTGGAGCAGCCACATTGTCATGCTCACAAGTACCAATAAACTCCATTTGCCGCCTAAATTCTTCTTCTGTCACTTTCACTTCATTCAGAAACTTGATTGCCCCTTCAGTTCCGCTAGCAAGAATTTCTTCGCCTCAAATGTTGAGATCACCCAACAACCAAGCTAGAATTGTAGTCCTGGATGTTCCCTCTCCCAGCTCTTGGATTCTCCTGAATGTACCTTTGAGGTCAAATCCAGGAGTAGAGCTGCTCCCAAAGAAAGCAACCTTGCTAACCTGTATATTCACATCACTCAAATCCGATGACAGAGTTCTCAAGACAGAGCTGCCTAGACTCCTCTCTCTTAAACACGGCCGGTACCAGCCTCTCCCAGTTGTCGTAGATCTCAGACATTATTCTCTCGGCTGCGAAACTGATCAAGAACGAAATATTTAAATTTATATATCGATTTTTCAGAATTTATATTGATGCACAATTGAATTTGACTTTGTGATTTGTGATGCACTACTAACCACTACTCGGTTTGATGTAAATAAATGAGAACTCTTGATAGAACCTTCACCACTACATCAAATTCTTGAGATTCTCCCAGCTTTATAGCATTTTGATATTCATTAAGGTATCCTATTGTTGTATGTATAGATGTAGATTTAATTCTTTTGTTAACGAGGGTTTCTTTTTGACTTGAACTTATCACATCGCTCGTGACTTTCTTGCAAAGCATGGTTTGCGTAATTATACAATTCATGCGAATATAAGAGAATAAAAGCGAAATCATATTCTATACAGTAGATATTTAATAAGATCCGTGTCACTGTATAGTGCTGCTCTCTGTTTCAATTTCAACAATCTGCTCCAGCTTCCTCAATACATCGACCATTTTAGGTCTGCGCTCGGGGACCACAACAACACAAGAAATAGCCAGTTGCAACAACTGCATCATCGCCTCCCCATCGTGCGGATACCTCAGAAGCTCTTCGTCAAACACTTCATCGGTCCACTCCTCACGAAGAACACACTCAACCCACCAAGTTAGTGAGATAGTTTCGTGTCCTCTGATCCATGTAGGTGGATATCCGGAGACAAGTTCAAGCAGCACAACTCCGAAGCTGTACACATCAGAAGATTGGGACAGTTTTGTAATGTCTGTGACTTCAGGGGCACAGTGCCCGGCTTCTCGAATATCTGACAATGTCATTGGGTTCAACAACTTCGCCAATCCTACATCACAGACACGGCCATATTGGTGTTCGTTGAGGAAAATGTTTGAATCTCTTATACTTCCATGCACCAGCTTCCCGTCATCTTGTCTGTGGATGTAGGCTATCCCCCTCGCTGCACCTATTGCAATTTTTAGTCGCCTTGTCCAATCTAAATGTCGCCTGCCTGAACCTCTTTTTCCTGCAAAAGTTTACAAAATTGTGTTAGTTATGCATATGGTCCACAGTTTATTTTAGAGGTTGTGTTTCAGGTACCATGTAGCATAGCAGATAAACTGTGCTTGTAGTAATCATACACCAAGAGCAGTTCATCCTTAGAATGGTAGTATGCCCTTAATTCAGCAATATTTTCGTGCCCCTGTATTCTTCCAATGACCTCTATATGCTGCTGAAATTCCTTTTTAGGAACAATCACTTCCCTCGATCTCTTCACCATAATCATGGTTCCGTTTTCTAATACAGCCTTATATGAAGTTCCGAATGTTCCCTTTCCAAGCACCTCAGCCGATGCTCGCAACAGATCCTCTAGGTCGAACATGTGGTTACCGCCCTCAAAAAACACCAGTCTGTTCCTTTCTGTATTCCTGGAAACCTGCGCATTCATCATGAACACATCCTCTATCATCTGCACAACAGCAGATATTTTTGGTCTTCTTTTTGGGGATTTCACTACGCAACTTAGTCCTATTTGCAACATCTTCACTATCTGCTCCTTCACAGTATGATCCTTCGGTAGATCAATATCAAATACTTCTGCAGTCCACTTCTTACGCTTGAAAGAACTAATCCACTTCACCAAATCAACACCTTCATAGCCACCACCGGCCGGGGCAGGGGATCTTCGAGTAAGAAGTTCAAGCAGCAGAACCCCGAAACTATAGACATCAGATGCCTGGGATACATTTCGAGTGTCTTTGACTTCTGGAGCATAACAGTGTGCATTGGACACGAACTTAGTTGCTATCACGTGGGCCAAGCCAATATCGGATATGAAGCCATAGTGTTGTGTATTGAGAAAGATATTTGAAGCTTTAATATTTCCATGGACAAGCTTCCCAGCACTTTGTGAGTGTATGTGGGCTAGGCCTCTCGCTGCACCAATTGCTATCTTCAACCTGGTCGCCCAGTCTACGCGAGCTTTATTTTCTCCACTCTTTCCTGGAAAAAACATGAGAATGATGCATATACTACGTATCACCAACAATAAAAAGACAGCTATGGCAACTTAAAGAGATGAAAATACCATGTAAGACAGCAGACACGTTCCCGTTGCTGTGATAATCATATAGCATCAGCTTCTCGTATCTGGACCAATAGAAACCCCTTAAAGTGGCAACGTTTTCGTCCCTGATGCTCCCAACAATCTCCATGTGTTGTCTGAACTGTGTTTCGGAAACACTAACTGGCTTCAATCTCTTCACCACAATCGTTATCCCATTATCAAGAATAGCACTGTACGCACTTCCGAACGTTCCCTCTCCAAGACACCGTCCACAAGCCCTCAACAAATCTTCAAGTCGAAAGCCCGGAGTAAACTTTGCAGTAAACACCAGCTTGGGAAGCACTAGTTCTCCCGACTTTGCAACTTCATCTTCAGCACGTGAAGATGAAGATGAACCTCCAAGGCTTAAAAAGTCAAAGGGCACATCATGGATTTGTGAACTCGAATCTGAAGCTTGAGAGAGTATACTCGGGCTCCTCGACTGTTCATGGAAGAGCTTCCAAAGCTGCTCTTTTCGCAAAACAGCGTCCACCAGCCTCTCCCAGTTGTGGTAGATCTCAGACATTTTTTGCGTCTATAACCACCTCATCTAAAAACTTAAACAGACAAGGAGGAGATTCATCAAATATTTATAATTTCTGAAAAGACGCTAGTTGCTTCGTATGCTCGGGAGTTGGGAATTGATCATTCAAGATAACAGAACTAAGTACTTGCAATTATTGTAAATTTGTCACGCAGCTCTAATATTCTATGATTGTTTGGGTAAAGAAAACATCTGATATTCACTTGTGTGGATGAGTCTTTGTTTATTCATTAAAGAAATTGCATAATGCGAATGCTGAGGTAATGCAAAAGAAACTGACGAGAAATTCTGCATGCATCATTTGATAGGAGATATGCCCCACATGTCCTGCAAAGGTAAAAGAAAAAGAATCATCTTTGTTTTGACCAATTAACAAAAGACAAAAACGGTGGAAAGAGGAGAAAATGTTTACTACAGCAAACTTTGAACAATAAAGTTTGAATGCAGCCGCATTTTGGTGCGGGCCTATAATTCCTGTGTTGAAGTTTGGCATAATTCTGTAAATTCCCTCACTCAGCATAGGAGAACCAGAACCGGGACTCGCCCCCGAAGGGGTGGACCCACCACTCAGGGTCCTGGAGTGGTCATGACATAATGGCCAAATTTCATGCCTCCTAAGCGTGGCTCGAACCAGCCTCTCCCAATCGTCGTATGCTTTGGTCAGGTTTACTAGTACTCAAGACAAAATAGTTCTCTCTCTGATGTTAGTATATTTATTTTCCAGATGATTGAAATTGTTAAGTGAGTGAGGTCCACAAGACATATAAAGTTGATGAACCAATGGGGTCTACCTGTAATTTCGTGGAAATATCTAGGAAGGCTGGAATAGTACTGGTTGGGGGATGAAGTCTTTGATAGAAAACTTTATAAATTATAATAATACAATTCCAATTTTGAATATTATCTTCAAAAGCATAATTCCACCCCCCAACCCCACTCCCCAAACAAAAAGAAAAAAAGGAAAATTGAGATAGCAAAGTTGATGACACAAATGCATTAGATCATATCACTTGCACTCTCTTAAGTCTTGTAGCATCAATACAGATGAGCTGATGCTGGTCTCTCTGGAGTGTGAGTGACATAGTTCCCAAATCTTCTTTCTTTTCACCACTGCCGCCACTAGCCTCTCCCAATTATCCCGGATTCTAGACAGCCTCTCCCAATTGCCGCGGATTCTAGACATCATTATTTTCAATCTTTCTAATGATGTCTTTATTTTTTATTTTTTTATTTTTTGGTTAGGTAATGATGTCTTTATAGTATATCGAACAACATAGATGAAATCAAACTCGCACAATATGCTACTGTGATTGAGAAGCCCTTCATTTGTACAACTGAATTTTCAAGAAACACATATTAATGACTAACGAGAAAAGAGAGATGTAAGCGCGTTTCACTAAAGTGAACTGGTCAAGTAACTCGCCGAAAGTAATTTCAAAAGAATAGACCGGGAAAAAGGCAAAAAGGGGATGATATTTAACGACCAAGCACCTCAAAAAGAACTTGTCCCCAAGTCCTTTTATTTTTACAACTTCGATGTTTCAAAAGCCATTAGTGAGAAGCACTTGATGACCATCTCGTATGTAAACTAAATTATTAAAAATTGTTAGTCCAAGATACGTACCAAGGTTTCACACTGATAATTTGACGATAACAAAATATTAATGAATATTAATGTTGTGTTCTAGTACTTTAATTGTAGATATAAAACGCACACATTAGAGAAATGGAGTTAATATAATAGTGATTAATTGGATAGAAGGTCATATTTGATCCAAAAGAGGAAGAGCACAAGGAAAAAGAAAAATGGGAGCGTATCTGTGATATCCACAAGCTCATGTGTTGAAAATGCGATTTGTCAGAGACTTGTAGAGACCTCATTGTTAAGGCATGGCGAAATTAGAATAACATTGAGAAAGATGAGTCAATGCAAATCTTTATGGCAAAAGAATAATGCGGATTATGATTGTGATTACTACAAGTTAAGGAGTCTTCCAATTGAAGACAAGCTTCAAGAGACTAGATTCATTTTTGAAGATACATATTGACATTTAAATGGAGAAACTAGAAGGAATGCGAAACAATGGAGAAAGCTTCTTTAGTCTGGAGAATATATTGAGCAAATTTATAAAGACACTCATAAGCTATGGATCAAATTGGAAATATTGGAAAGAAGAAGTGGAATGAATTAAGATAGTTCAAAAAATTTTATTAGCTTGTCTTGAAGGGTAAAGTGATTAAGAAACTTTGTTTCAGGCAACATGCTTGAAAATTTTACTGATGAGTGTCGAATCCACCAAAAATAATTCCTACTCTTCTAAACACAAAATAAAATTGTAAATAGGATAAGTAGGGTTGATCGCATAAGGAATAACTTCTTCACTAATTTTTAAAATAACCAAGCATTGAAAAAAAAGTAAAAGGGAGATTTTGAATTAGAAAACAAAATAAAATAAATTTAAGGAGTAAATTAAAAACAAATTTATGTGAATGGAAACTCAGTCAAGGGTAATTCTTCGCATAATATTTTTATAGATTGATCATCGATTCAATGATAGCTTTTAACTCATGCAATAGATGAGTTATGACATTCAAAAAAACTCGTCCAACCTAATATTTTCTTTCTAATAGACTAGACACGCGACTGCGATAAACAATCCCTAATTAACAAATAACTTCAGTCAAACTATAGGATTTAACTCGTTAACAATATTAAAAACTAGAAAAACCCAATCATAGCCAAATAATATACAAACAAATCAATTAAATCTCACAATCATTGCTTAAACATTGGCTCAAATTACTCATTGACTAAGAAAGTAGTTTAGCCATGCATGGCTATAATAACAATTCTAAACAAAAATATCAAAGCTGAAAATTTAGGAGAAAACTAATCCCTAGAATCAAAGGTCTCTAGACAATGGTCTACAATCGTGTATATATAGTGCTCCAACCTTTGATCGAATTGCTAACAGGAGTAGGATAATTTTTTGGAAAGCCCTGAGAATCGTATACAAGACGGGAGTTTATTTCCAAGTTGAACTCTTGCTAAAACGAAACTTTTTTCTTTTATTCCCGCGTAGGAACTTCAGACCAAAAGGCATGATCACGCCTTGTGTGACGAACACAATTTTTTCCATGTTTAGTCTCCCAATTTTTGGTGTGACATCCCTCTGCACTTTTTACCAACTTTAGACCCTTTTTGAGTTACTTTCCATCAATTTTCACTTACGAGGATGAATTGTTAGAATTGTGAAGAAATTGGCAAAATGTTATAGAACATTATATCAATTGGAAGAATTGTTTGGCCGAATTGCTAAAAAGTTTGGAGGTATTACCACAACAGCTATTTTGAAAACTAGCCGCTAAGGAGTGAACAACTTACGAGGAGTGTTTTCCCATATCAGGTTTTTGACAATTTGGATAGGAAAAAAATGAGGGTTACATCATATATATGTCCCATATTTTGTTGGAAAATATAAAAAGTGAAAGAGAAATGAAAAGGAGTGTATACACTATCATCAAACGAAGAGGTTGTTGTTGGATTTCAAATTGTTATTACTTGAGAAGAAATTGTTGAATAGAGAGTTATAACTCTCTTGTGGTTGATTTGGGGTTGGACTTGAGTTCATTGAAAACGTTTTGGTTTTAATCTTTGCCAAGAAAAAGAATGTTGCAAATGTTTAACTTGAGCCCAGGAAATATTAGAAGGGTTCAATCTTTCTGGTAAAAAGATTATTGATTAGTGGATTTGAACAAATCTTAGGGTGTGAGCCTTAGGGAGTGAATTAGGTTACATTAGCCGAACCACTATAAATTTGGTGTGACTTGCTTTGATTTGCTTTGTGTATTGTGTTTAATTTCTTGCATATAGAGTTTATTATCTTTAACATTGTGCATTTCATCCAACCAATTCATCCAGAGTTTGTGCAAACTAGTTTATTCAAGTCATTAGGTCGATATAACTTTTCTATTGTTTAATGTATATTTCTTGTTATATTTTCCGTTGTCCAATATTACTTTGATTTTAAGTTTGAAATAATTTCGGAGTGCGTAATTCACCCCGTTTTAGGACGTATTCTACTTTCATTTCTCTCATAGATATCAAATTTAACGGTCACATGTTTATCACATTCTTGTGATAATAATGATTGCCCTAAAAAATCTCATTTTGCTTTAATCAGTATAAACGTTCCTCAAAATATTAGAGTAGCTCATCTTTCTTTTGTTTTTTTTTTTTTTTACCTCTATGGGTAATAAAGTAGCCCATCACTCGGTATGCATGTCTGCCACGAGAAACAATTGAATGAAATGATTTACTTTGTAATGAGAAAAAATAGAAAGAAAAGGAAAAAGATAAGAATAAATAAATTAGATTGAAAAAAAAAACATGAATCCATTAACGAGTAAGTTTGTCGACATAATTTATGACAAAATTCTTTGATGCAAAAATTTTAAGTATATTCAAATAGGTATAAATGAATAAAACAGAAGGGGGCTAATTCAGAAGAAACTCCCAAAATCACCTTGTTTCAGAAGTCCAATATAATTAAGTAGACACATTCAAACAAAATGAAACATGACATTTCCTGGAGACTGGAGTATATATGAACAACAATAAACTTAGTAACACGCAAATCTTCTCTGCAATCGAAATAAACAAGAGATGAAAAACAACGGAGCTTTCTACAGAAGGCAAACAAAAATACAAGACGATCAAATGAATCGGAAACCGGATGTGTTTTTCCTTCTGAGAAACTCACGACGACACTTATTAATCACGACGTTTAGTTTCAATAACAGCTCAGCCTTCACTAGAGACGGACAACTGCCTGATCGGGGCTACCCTGCCCGGAATATTGTATTTCTCATAAACCTTTTCTTGATTGCTGAGCCACCAGGCCAATGCTTGATGCAACTGGAATCTTCCCCGGCTGGACATGAGCAACATTAATTAATGCTTGTTGAAGATAATAAATATTTGATGATTCTCCTCTCTAATAATTTAAACTTTTAGATGAGGTGATCATTAACGACCACCTCATCTAAAATCTTGAGGCGGCCATTCAACAATGTCACATGAAAAAGAATAGAAAAGGAAAAAGAGATGGTACAATAATTACTTTCCCTCTTTCAAAGTTATATTAACAGAGCCAGAAATTCAATGGTTGAGGGGAAGAGAAATTCATGAATACATCAATGGAAAATTTAGATCATTTTAAGCATATCAAATTAATATTCAAGTCTAATGAATATATCTTATACATACAAATAATAAGATAACAACACTTTGCTTCCCGAACTGTGACGATTTTTACACTTTGACCACCGAACTAATTTTTATTATATTTTGCCTATGAAGTACATAGAATTTACACTTTTCTCTCTAGGGCCACTTTCCGGCCCAAAAGCTCATTGGAACACCGCGTGACTGCCACCGAAAAGACTCCTCGAGTCTTCTGTTAGACTGGCCTTAGTTCCTTGAGCAAAAACTCCAAAACAGTTTTAAAAATTAATAAACCCTTGTTGGTCACAATTTTACATTCAAAATTGCCAAATCACTGATGCCCAATCACTTTTTGGTGGCTTTATTCGTTGGGAAGTGTCCCTAGGGGGTAAAATGCAATTTATGTGTACTTTGTATGGTAAAGTGTAACAAAAAATAGTTTAGTGATTAAATAGTAAAAACCGCCATAGTTCGGGGGACAAAATGTTTATATCTCATAAATAATTGAGGTGGCCACTCACTCCAAACGGTCGTGTGGCTCCATGTTGCATTCAATTAAACACAGAAAGGAGAAGTAACCAATCATCTGACAAGTGTAAATGCATTTGTCATGTAATTCATTGGATTCGATCAAATCAAGTTTGGATAAAAATTTTCCAAGTAGAAGTAGTTCAGAGTGTAAAGTACCTGAAACGGACCCGTTTGACAGCTCTAGTGGTTCCATCTCTAGAGGCTACAAGTGTTACATGTACACCAGGTTCATACTGTTCCATCGATTCATCTTCAGGAACCTTCGTGGATTTATCTGCCCGGACTAAAATTGATGGCTGTCCGAGTCGATCAAGCCCGGCGCTAACTTTGTATTTCTTGTAAACTTTTTCACGGTTGTGAAGCCACCAGGTTTCTGCTTCTTTTTGTGTGAATCTTCTCTGGCTAAACGTACAATAGTAGGCGAAAGAGAAGAGAGATAAATGCAGGATAACAAACCATTATATTTATAAGGGTAAAATTACACTTTTAGTTCTATAACTCTAGCTTTGTAACACATTTGGTTTTGTAGTTTTTTGCTTGACAAATGTGGTCGTATAATTTAATATTCTTTTATACATTGGGTCTTATTTTTTGCACATTTGGTGTTGAGCTCGCATATTTGGTCCTCGAATCTCAAATGTGGTCATTTTTCTTTTACACGTTTGGTTCTTCACTCGTTTTATATCCAAAATCAAACTTTCCGGCTGGTGACATGTGATTTGCATGTGAGCTTTTTCCCCCCCATGGGTAAAACATTAGTTAAGTCACCTAGGATAAAATTGTACTTGGACATTTTTTAGCAAAATTACTTCACCCTTGCCAGCTTAAAAATCCTCCAATTCAAAACCCTAACTTTTTGTTGGGAGATTCAAGAAATTTTGTTTTTGATGCCCAAATTCGAGTGGATATTAGAAAAAATCATGGGCTAAACGTTTGCATTGGAGGAAAATTGGGATGGAGGAGATGTTGCGTTCAAATGAGAAGATTTTGCATACCCCACACCATCATACCGTAAGTCTTTCTTTGTTTTTCAATTTGTTGTAGCATTTTTTTTTTTTTGGGGGTGGGTGGGGGGGTTGTAGTTGTTGTGGTTGCCTAGATTTAAAAAATTTTATGCTAGATTTTGAGTATTACAAGGGATGATGTTCTTTTTGTCGGTATATGTTCAATTTGATATTTTTTTTTTGTCTGAATTGTGCATTTTTTTTTTATATTTAATGGTGAGTTGTGCATTTTTTAGTGTTATTCTTGGCTGTAAAAGTTCGATTTTAGACAGAAACTAAGCGAAGGACCAAATGTGTGGACAAAATGACTACATTTGAGATCCCACGTCTAAATGTATGAGCCCGACCAAATATGTAAATGCATATTAAACGACAAGACTATACATGTCAAGTAAAAAGCTACTGTACAGATGTATTACAAAGTCAGATTTATAGGACAAAAATATAATTTTACCTATTTGTAAGCAATCTTCACCAAATCCATATGAGAGAAGTTCATCTTTTGGCGAATTTGGATTGCCCAAATTACTGTTATTTAACCATGTAATGACAGCCATAGTAGATGCACATAAATCCCTGCTTCCAACAAAAAATATATATACACAGATGCATACCTGAACCGAACCCGTTTGACATCTTTGGTTCCATCTCTAAAAGCTACAAGTGTTACATACACAGAAGGTGCATATCGTTCCACCCACTCTCGCTCAATTTCACACTCAAAATCTGATATTTTTTGGGATTTTATGGTGTTTTCATCATCATATAGAGAAGCGTCTGATGATGAGCTGATGCTGGTGTTTCTGGAGTGGGCATGGCAGAGTTCCCAAATCTGCTGCCTTTTAAGCACCGCCGCCACCAGCCTCTCCCAGTTGTCATAGTTCCTAGACATGATGATGATTTTACAAGAGAGAGCCCTTCATTTTTACAACTGATATTTCAAGAAATTTTTGGGAGAAAGGAGAAAATGTAAGAGCGGTTTGCTAGACTTAACTAGTCAACTATCGAACAGACGAGGCAATTGAAGGGATAAGGGGACAATATTTAAGGACCACCAACGCGGAAATAGGGAGCTCAATGTTGGGATTAATTGCATTTTACCTGCTGAAAATACAAAAAGTATAAAAAACTCCCCTAATCTAAATAAAAGGGCACTTCACCCATCCCCCCCCCCCCATCCACCCACCCCCAACAAAAAAAAATCATTTTAAAATAAAGCATTTACCTCCTTTCTATGAAACTTTGTTGTTCGTCCTAACAATTTCAAATTGATTTATTTATTTTGGAGCATGTGTCAATTCAAATCGTCATATTAATAAAATATATATATTTATTCATAATTCCAATCAGGGGCGGAGCTACATGGACTTGAGAGGGTGCAATTGAACCCCCTCACATTTTCTAAAACTCTACTATGTATGTGTGTGTATATTAATATATAAAAAACTATAACAATGATGGTATTAATTGACCCCCACTCATAAAAATATAAATTTAAATAGAATGGGGTCATAAGAATAAACAGAAATCTTTCAACTTTGAACTAGTAGAAAATAAAAATGAATCACTTTTTATAACGACAATAAAAGAAAAATCATATATATGTATAAATTTATATCCGCTAATAAATAGTAATTAAAAAAAATAAATTATCTTCTCATTCATAAATATATCTAGTACATATATGGCAATTGCCATATGAACGATGAATTGATTAATTTATTAAGTTTATTTTCTCCTTTATGTACACAACACATGGGTAATTAGGTTGTCTATTGCCTAGCAAGGAACACAATGCCTTCTTCAGAAGGGTTGATGAATATTCCTTCACCTGCTCGCAATGCTTTGTATGAGGACATCCGATAATTAATAAATTCTTTGGTTTCACAAAATAAATAAATAAATAAATAAAAATATCAAGTTTGTTTATTCTAATTAATAGGTCTACAAAATTTGTTGGGACTTTCAAATTTTAATTAAATTTTATCACTCAATTGTGAACAATACCAATATATAAAATATACATATATATATATATATATATCAATTCTTGATAGTTTTTTTTTCAGTTGAAAACAAAATTGTCGGAGACACCTTCAACACTTTTTCAAAGGATTATTCGTCGGGACCTCTTGATGGTTGGATATACTGAAAAAAAAGGGGTCATCGACGGTTAATCAGTACACAAGTATTGACCCCATTGAATAAAAGTTCTGGCTACACCATTGCTTCCAATTATAATCTTAACATAAACAATATATATTTTCACTTATGATGCCTCTATCATGATAGCAAACAACAACAACAATAATAATAATTAATGTAATAGTAAACCGTTAGATGAAAAAAGAAACTTAAATAAAAAGATATTTATAATAAAATTTCTCTCTTACAGAATAAGAATAGATTTATTTTATTCTCCACACATTTCCCCAATCCAAAACAACAACAAACAGCTCCATAGTGAGTTAATTTCATACAGGACAATGGAAGGATAATCTCATAATGTTGTTGAAATATAAAAAAGATTAGAGTGGAATAATATATTCAACAAAGGCCAATTTTACTACTCCATCTTCAAAGTGTATAGTAATGATTGATTGAATCAACATCGAGGCCTTTTGCCTTCATAAGTGATTCAATGTGGCCCTTGAGAGTGTTGTGTTCACGAATCCTACAACAATACCAACAAGAGAAAACAAAGACTTATTATACTCCAATTTTCTTGAATGAAAAAAATTAGTTAATCATCTTTGACATGCATGTCGATGCCTAGTTTTTAGGGTTTTGCGTTTGAGCAATTTTTGTGAAAAAGGATATTATTCTAGTTATATATTGATTTCTTTGTACTGTATAATAGTTCATTTGCTCTTCATTTTGAAGTAATGATATAATTGATTGCAATAAACGATTTTTTGTAAAAAAAAAATAAAAAAAATGATACAAACCGAGCAATCTCAGCTCTCCTCTTTGCCTCTTGTGCCAATAGAGAGAGTTCTTCGTAGGTGGGGGCTTTATCCCATTGAACTTGTTACGTTGTGATCTATTTTTGGAGAAGAAGCCACTCTATTTCAAATGAAAAACAAGATCTTTAAGGAAAATTAACTAATAATTGTGTATTTCAACATGATCTTAATGAATCCATAATAAATTAAATAATAATTGCTCTTTTTTTTTTTTTGTTTTATAAAAAATAGCTCATAAGCTTCTAAACATCTTAGTTTAAAACATATGACTAAGCTTATAAGCTCTAAGTTCCTCAAAAGTGTTTTAGTAATTTTTTAAGTAAAGGAGCTTATAAGTTTCGAAAATAAATTGTTACGAGCTCCAAAAAAACAAAAAAGAAAAGAAGAAGAAGCTCCCCTAACTTATGTTTGAAACAACTTATAAGTTGCTCAATGATAAAAAGATAAAATCAAATGAATATCTTTATTTTTTCTATTACATTTCTACTATCTCAAAAAATATTTATTTATATAAAATTAATTTTACTTTATTTTTTAATCATCATTACACTTAAAAGAATTTATAAACTCTTATTTTTACCAAACTGCTATATGATCTTCTTTATCCAAACTATAAAGTCCAGACTGGATTACGTAATTCTACATCCAGTGGCGGATGGAGATATCTTTAATATTTTATAAAAATTTGAACTATATCATAGCAACAGAGAGGGACTAAATATATTGTAGAAATTGGCATGTTATGCATTTCTAGACGACTCAATTTGAAGCATATATTGATCTTAAGAAGATTGAGAGGCCTTTCCACAGAGATTTTCTTTTCTTTGCAGCACGCTCTACTTTTCTGTTTGCACTTTCTTTCACTGGATCGGGTCGCAGAGGAGATGGAGATGCTCTACGAAATATGCTGTCGTGCCAAGCCAAGCTCGAACTAAAACTATAATCCGAATCGAATGATCTGGTGCTGGGGCTTGTAGAATCTTCTAGACAAAGTTGCCGGAGCTGCTCTCTACGCACCACGGCTTCTACCAGCCTCTCCCAATTGTCACGGGATCTAAACATCTCAACAGAATATTTTACGCACTTGAGATTCTCTATTTCAAATCCCGACCACTTGTTTTAGTCTTTGACTTGTTTGGATTATATATATATATATATATATATATACACACGATCATGCAATAAGAGAGAAAATTAATGGTGGTGTTTGACTGCCTTCTGAAAGGAAATTGCAGGAAAAGGTGACTAGGTGAGTTACAAACTTACAATGACATATGTTGGATTAATTAAACTTATCTTTATTGACGGACTTTGCCTGTTAGCTCCAGTGGAATTTCTACGAGTTTAATTAATAGTATTAATGCCTGTTAGTTCCTGTGGAATTTCTACGAGTTTAATTAATAGTATTAATTAATTTAATACCATACTGGTGTCAAAGTAAACGATAATATAATCATGTATTAAACCATTACATCATAACCGGACAATTAGATGACATTTATGAAGACGTGTTTACTTATTCAAATATATCAATAGCAATCGCAACTACACTTCCCGTTCTTATCTTCCTTCTACGTAATAAGATTTTTTCGTTTTCTCTTAAAATAGTGTTTTATTTTCTTTTATCTTCCAAGTTGATGGTCTTGCAATCATTTAAATTTTTAGGGATAATTACCCTCAGCATACTTGAGTTTAATGCCCTTTTCGCCCATAGATATTTGTAAGAAAGAATTACCCTCATCTCCTCCAAATTTAGGAACAATCCCCCATGCAGTTGTTGTATTGCCACTACCCAAATGGTCAAGTTACACACCAATTTTTTCGTCTCTTCAAGCCCGTCAGAAGCCCTCAATAAATTCTGTCAACATTCTATTTGTTTGGATTTAATTGAACAAAAACTACATCAAACCCTAATAAGACATTACATCTCCTTCACACAATTTCTCCACCGCTACTGGCCATATCCCAAAATGGACTTCACCAATGTGTTGTTTATTACAATTAAGCTCAAAACCCTTCAAAATCCTATTGAAGAGTGCCGACCCAACATTGCGTGTGTATTTTTTTTCAAAAATATTACAGATATACTCTTATGTAATTTGAAAATTTACAATAAACACCCTTCAAAATTTAAAACATTACAATAAACAATAGTATTTTGATCCTCAAAAATGATGGAGAAACTGACCAAGGGCATTTTCAGAAATTCACGAACGGCAAGGTATTTTTTTTGTAAATGTTGATATATGTTGGGGGAGAATGATAATTTTTTAAAGAAGACGGAGTAGTTTATAATTTCGCCTAAACTCAAGGGGGTGAGGGTAATTACCCCAAATTTTTACCAAAATGCAACATAGATCATCATTTAATCCGACAAAACTGAACTTTTTGAAAGGTATGAAAAACAATTTTCCTAATTCAGATATTCAGGAACTAACAATGCTTTAATTTCCCTGACAACACATATTTACCAGCTCTGTTTATAGCCTTATTCAGTGTCAGCTACATGTATGATGTTTAAAAGCTTGGTATGACAGATTTCTCACATTAAATAAGCCAGAGGTTACTACAGAAGAAAAACAAGACGCAAAAGAGAATCAAGTGAAGATAAGGGCCTTGAAAAATGGATCTGTTATAGATCCAAGACTGATCACAGCCTGAGTCGGGCTAGCGCTGCCTGATATTGTACTTCGCGTAAACCTTATCCCGATTCTTGAGCCACCAGGCCTCGGCTTGATGCGCATCCATTTTGTTCTGTCTGTAAAATAGAAATGAGACGGTGCAATTAGCTATTAAGTGGGAGTGGCAATTCATTTCTTTGATAAAAGTTTACTCTTCAAGAGCATTTGCAGTTCATAAAATACAAAATTGAAGCTAGTTCTGATGCTAAAACTGTTGTACAAGTTCTATTTTGATGTTGAAACTGCAAAACCATACATTCATCTAAAGTGGGGAAAGAAAAAGTAATTTGAGTTTGAAGTATGTATAAATATTAAGGATTTGGGCCCAACTTAACTCCAAAAGCTAATTCATGAGGTGATTATCGTAAGAAAACCACATTGTGGTATTTAGTCGATGTGTGATAGTTAAGAAAGTACCTATTTTCTGCTGGTTTTATCTCACTGCTTCCATCTCTATAAGCTTCAAGTGTTATATAGACCTGTGGTTCATTCTCAACTTCGCTGCCCATACTCTGCACACCTGGATTCATGGATTTCATGTTTCAGCTTGTTTTCGAGAATGCTACAAGGAATTCATTGAGTTTGTCGAAAACATTTTCTTCACTCTAGATCTCTTTTACCACAAAAAGCTTCCTCTTACCTGAGTCTTGGTTGGAAATTGTGGACCTTCGCTGAGCATTATATTTCTCATAAATCTTTTTAAAATTTTTGCGCCACCGCGGTTCTCCTTCTTGTTCTTGTTCTTGTTCCTCGAATTTTCCTTTGCTGCACGTACATTGATAAGAAATGGAAAACCAATACACACTTTCTGAAAGTACCTAATCCGTGCCAGTTGACAGCATCCTCCTTTATAACTACGTGTAATTACATAAATATCTCATATATGGTTTTAAAAATAACATATACTTTCCCTGTCAGTTATCTCTATAGTTTACGGCCATCCTCATCTTTTTTGGTTGCAGATATTATGGTTTAATGATACTGATGTTTAGCTTTTAATTAGCGTCCCAAATTGCAAGCTGAAGCAAGAGTACAGGTTCATTGCATCAGTACGTATTCTAGTGACGATAAGTACCTGAACTGCGCCTGTCTGATTGCTCTAGTTCCGTCTCTAAAGGCCACAAATTGTGATATATACTCCGGGTTCATATTGCTCAGTCCACTGATCCTCAACTTCACCAGCTGATATATGAACCCATGATTTTGCAGATTTCAAGTTTTCTTCAAATTGGAAACTTGAACTCAAATCGTAATCTGATGATTCGGAGCAGATGCTGGGGCTTCTCGAGTGTTGGTGGCAGAGCTGCCAAATCTCCTCTCTTTTCAGCACTGCTGCCACCAGCCTCTCCCCCAGTTGTCGTAGATCCTAGACATTTTCGATCAATTTTAGCTTCGGCTACAGCGATATGTATAATGTATATGGGATTATATTTTTGGAATCAATTGCATTCTAAAATGTGGTTGTTACTGAAGACCTTTCATTGTTACAACTGAAATTTCAAGAAAATATTCCTGATAAAGGAGAGAGGTATATTTTGGCGCGTTTTGCTAAAGAATACACGAGGAAAATGTTAAGGGGATCAATAATATTTTAAAGACTTTACACCTTAAAAGACAACTTAGTATTCTTCAAAGAACATGTCCATTTCCAAACACTACGACAAGAAAAAAAAAAAAAAAAAAAAAACAAATCTTGGGGACAATATATTAAATAATAAAGTAAAAAATTTGTCACCAGCTATGCACATTAAGTTAAAAATATTTATATATATATATTGTGCTGCAAAAATAGCTTTTAAAAGATCAATGGTGAAGAAAATTGTGTTTAAGTTGTCATCACGGTTGATAATTAGTGGTACTTCGCATTGACTATTTAGTAATGAGGAAAATATTGTCAAATATTCAAAGTTATGATTTTCTTTTATTTCTAAGTTTTCACTTTAGGACTATCACTAATTATAAATAATGGTGACTTAAAATACTAACTAATTCTGGTTGCCACTATATTCTCAAAAAAATAAAAGTTAGAGTTAATTGCACTTTGCACCCCTGAATTATACTCTAACTCGGATATCTATCTATGCATGTTATAAAAGTGCGAATAACTCATTTTTGTTTTACGTTTTTTTCTTTTTTTTGTGAAGTTTAAAATAACCTTATACAACAATTAAAAATAATTTTTAGGGTTAATTACGTTAAGCATCTCAACATTTGGAGTATTTTGCACTTTGGTACCTAACCATTGAAAATATGCGCCCGTGATACCTAACCTTTATAAGTTGTGCTCCACTGATATTTCCAATGGAATCTCTAGGGATATTCTGTTGAAAATGTATAGTTTGTTGCATTTGACTCCATGCAAAATTGAAAATTAATGTAAAACACTCCTAAACAAAATAAAAGACAAATTAACCTCCTTATATTTTTGAAAAGACAAAAATACTCGTAATTAAAATCCAAAACAAGATTTTTCTTTCTTTTTATTTTTTTAACTATTTATGCTATATCTTTTTTATTTTAGGGTCAATCATATCTACATTTACATTGGATTCAAAAATTATATATGTAAAATTAATTTAAAATTCACAATATATTAATTATCTATTTTTATCCTTTTATAATTTTTTTCTCATTTTCCGATTCTTCTCAAAATTTCAAGGAACAAAAAAAAAAAAAAAAAAACCCTTGTTTCATACAATCATATTCTTTATGTTCTACTCATGACAGACAAAATCTGATTCAAATATCTTTCAAGAAATTACAATCTTTAGTTTCTCTTTTAAACAAATATCCTTTAAGCAACTACCCTACACCATTACCCCCAACCCCTCAAATTCATCCGTTGATTAGGAAGAAAAGAAGAAAAGAAAAAACTAGAAGAGTGAGGTGGCGGACGAGATGGGTTGCTCACAAACTAGATCTGGAGATGTGCAACAACGAGACCCAATCTGAATTTAGTGGAGATGTGGCGGACGAGATGGGTTGCCTGCAGACTAAATCTGGAGATGTGTGGCAACGAGACCCGATCTGGACTTAGTGGAGATAGAGGCAGTGCAACTGAGAGAAAAGTGGTGGTTGTGAGATCAAAGCAACATTCTCCGGCAACTGCAGTCGCCGTGAGAGGAATAATGAGAGAGAGAGAGAGAGAGAGAAAAGAAGAAGAAGAAGAAGAATGGAGAGGGAAGAGGGAAGAGGAAAAAAAGAAAAATAATCTAGGGTTTTGTTGGGTTTAAAAAGAGATAATTAACATAATTTAATTTATAAACTGAGTTGAAAAAAAAAATACTTCGGTATTTTTAAAATAAAAAGAGGTTTATTAATCTTTTATTTTATTTATAGGCGTTTTACATCAATTTTCAATTCCTAAAGGGAGTGAAATGCAATTACCTATACATTTTCAACGGAATATTCCTAGAGATTCCACCGGAAATATCAGTGGAGCACCACTTATAAAGGTGAGGTATCATGGGCACATATTTTTAAAGGTTAGACACCAAAGTGCAAGATACCTCAAACGTTAGGGTGCTTAATGTAATTCACCCTAATTTTTAATAATGGTCTATTGGTAATTTTAAAAGTAAACCGTTAATTTTTTTAATGGAATACTAAGCGCATCAAATACCTAATTTATGCGTAAAGATTGGTCTTCTAATTCGTCTCTGAATTTGAAAGACGTGAGAATTGTAATTTTAATTTTAATTCCTATGGATAAGCCTTAGTTTCTTAATGGAATTCCAAAAGAATCAGATTCCTAAATCATGAGTAAAGAATTAGACTTCTGATTGGACCCTAAATTTGAAAGTTTTAAGAATTCTAATTTTAATTTTAATTCGTGCTTTGATTTTAATGTTGTACAATAAAAAAAAACCTCTAAAGAAATCCAATACCAAAATTAAAATATTAGATTTTTAATTAAAATATTATGAATAAAATATTAGACTTCTAATTAAACTCTAAACTTGAAACACTTGAGAATTGTAATTTTGATTGGACTCTAGATGTTTAATCCACCGAACGCGAAAGCTTCTGTATTATAATACGTGTTCTTATTTAAATGCGTGTTCAAAGGGAAAAAAATCACAAAACTTGTTATTACTTGATATAGATATTGAAAATTATTTGTTGATTTCTGGATGCCAAATGTTCTGTGTATGGTGCTTGGTAATAGTTCATTTAAGTGTGTTAACCATGTCGAAACATTGAATTTTTGCTTTTTAAGTTGTAGATTAGGTCTTCATGCAGAGGTTGCTGACTTAGAGCGAGTACCATTGAATTGGCTTGGATATATCATAGTTTTAACCTACAAGTAACAAGATTTGGACATAAATTTTGTAAGTGCTTCTATAAGATCTTGATTTCATAGTAATAAGTTGATGTTTCAGAACATAGATCGACTATAGGATAAGCTCATAAATATCACGTTTCATCACTTTGAAAACGAATCTAGTTTTTCACTAGAGTAAATACAATTTGCCCGCGGAGTATATCCATTTTATTAGAAATGTAGAACAATAACACCTAATTAATGTAAAAGTGGGGATAGTAGGGATAAATAGGCGTATGTCTCTAAATCCTATTAAAAAAGATTGAACTGTCAAGTTAAGCAATGAACTTTCATAGGGAAACATATCTTCATCTTAGAAACCATGCCTATTAGGTGCAGAGACTTCTGAAACTAACCTTTTTTCCTTCCACCTCCAGCTTGGTTCTTTTCTCTTGAATTGATACTATAAATATACTTACAAAATGTATTTTTCCATGTATACTTCACCGCTTATTTCACATACAGTTGAACAAAATTCTATACCATATTTCAGTTTCTCGGCAAAACAGTTTAAGAATTCATTGAGAATCTCATAGAAGCATCAATTCATTAGCATAAGTTCATGCATGCACTCCATTGGCCCAAAACTAATTTGGCAAGCAATGCCTAGGTCAAGCAGTTAATTTTGGTTGGTCATGACCTGTAAATGGAGATAACACTAGCTTGACTAATAGTTACCATTACCACCCCTAATGTATGATGAACTAACAACAAATACCTCTACGTATGGAAAATTACAATTACCTCCTTAATGTTATGTGTCGTTTAATAATTTGCACTTGTCTTTAGCTTGACTAACAATTACCGTTAGTCATACTATGCGAACTTCCGAAAATACCCCCAAAGGTGTTTTAGTTATTATGTGTTATATTGGGGTACTACATTGTAATTAATTTGTTGAAACGACAGAGATTTATATGTAATATTCCTCTTCTTTTTTTTTTTCCAAACTTACAATTTAAAGCCATTAGTGGATGGTGTGTATATTTATCAAATTATATATTTTTAATTACTGTGTTCAAGCATTGTATTGTTCTACTTGTATAGTACATGATCGGCTGATAAAACTTCATTCATCTGCCATACAAGACTTCAACTTTCAGCAATAAAGCGGTAAATCATATGAATACATTCAAAAATACAACAAATGAGCACCAAAAGTATCATTGTGATTTTTGTCATAATGCTTTATAAGATACAATATAACATGCTTAAAATGATCATCATACAAGTTAGTCGGTAATGGAAAATTTTCATATATGGGAGTATTTTTTGTAATTTCACCATATCTCGAGGGGCGATAATTATAATTTGCACTAATTAATTTGAGTAAAAGCATGATATAATTCGTTGCCAATTACTTGAAAGTATTATCAACAATAAGTTTCGTTGCCTAAATATAGCTATAGGCTTCAATTATATTTTGTTGTAAAAACATTAATATTAGCCACGTCTTCATGTTGTTCCTAATACAATTTTTCTTTTGCGAAAAAATATTTTGTCTTGTAAATATTGTTTCAAAAGAAATTTAAAAAATGAAAATCGAGTAAAATCGAATTTTTTGCAACAACACATATTTTTTTTGTTCTGAAAGAATCTTTAATAGACAACGTATATCATGTTTTGTTGCCAAAACTCAACTAATGAAAGCAAAAATAATATGGTAGCAAAAGAAATTGTCGAAAAATTTCAATGTGATTTTCATAAGATATGTTACATTTGTGGATTGCTAATAGGGTACAAGTTCTAAATTTTACAAATGGCCACATTTTCAGATAGAAATTGACCATTTCTGTAACGCCCTGGTACTTCCTAGTATTTTAAAATCAATTTTATATGATTTCATGTTTCATGTGATCATTAAATTATGTGAAATCTTTCTTGTAATAAGCACTTTGTGATACATGCATATGTTTGCATACTTACAACAATTGAAATTATTTTCTTTCTTATTCATTTATTGATTATAAAATACAAAATTTTCAAAAATATATATATATATATATATATATGCAAATTTCGAATTATATATATATATATATAATAGGATTGGATACTTTTATATAAAAACCAAGTTATCCAAATGTCATCTTTATCCAAATATCATCCTTATTCAAATATCATCCTTATCCAAATGTCATCCTCATCCAAATGTCATTCCTATCCAAATCTTATCCCTATCCAAAATGTCATCCTTATCCAAATGTCATCCTTATCCAAAATCTTATCCCTATCCAAAATGTTATCTTTATCCAAATGTTATCCTTATCCAAAATGTCATTTTCATCATTAATAATTAAATAATATTTTGTCTTGCCCTAAACTCTATATAAAGGGTTCAATGTCTTCATTTTCCACACACTCAGCATAAAATCCCGCCTATAAGATCCCCACCCACAAAATCTTGCACTTTCAATGTATATATCACACAATATCATTAGTATACCTTTCTATATACATATATATATATAATTACCCCTCTTCTAAACCTATATATATACATATTAACCTTTCTATATATCCATATATACACTCCACACTTTATACTTATAAAGAAGAAGATACCCCTTTAAAAGGTAGGAGTATTGTTTAACTTCATGAGTAGAGTAGGAATTTAAGTATCTTGTAAGTTTTAGATATTTTCTGCTTTCATTTTTATTATAGTATTATGTGAAATTATGTGTCTACGTGCACCAATTCAAACACACACGCACCTTATGGGGTTGGATGATATTTCTACTCAACCGTCGCGTTGACTCCTCTTTTCCAATACTTTTTAAATAGAAATGAAATAGCGGATCAGAGTGGCGCAGCGGAAGCGTTTCGAAGCCATTTACGCAATTAAGTTACTTTTGTATTTCTTTTGAAAATAGTAACTTTTGTATTTTGTACAAATTTTATACGAAAATAATTATTTATACAACTATGAAAATATTACCGTTGCGCGTTTCAGTCCAACATGTTTTAATAAAATATCAAGGGTATTTTTCCGGGTCGTGACAAATGGTATCAGAGCCGCTTGCCAGCCGGAATACTGGGAGCTAAGTGCTCTGTGGGGCAAAGTGCTACGCATACGGGAGCCACCGCTTGAGCCTGTAGAGCAAATGTTGCGTATTGAGCCCATGAGGCCAAATATTATGTATTGAAAGTCTTGAGCCCACGAGGCCAAGTACTATGTCTTGAAAGTCTTGAGCCCATGAGGCCAAGTACTATATCTTGAATGTTATAAGCCTACAGGGCAAAGTGCTACGTGTGCGGGAGTCGCCTCTTGAGCCTACAGGAGCCACCTCTAGAGTCCCGACGCCTGGCAGATGGTATTGGTATGTGTGAGTTTTGCTAAAAACTTCTAGTGTATTTATTGGATTTCGTATTTGATTGAAATAGGTTCCAAAATCTATTGTGAAAACATATTTTTGGAAAAATACCCTCAACTATTTTTCTAAACAAAGCTAAATTTCGAGGACGAAATTTTTTTAAGGGAGGGAGGATGTAACGCCCTGGTACTTCCTAGTATTTTAAAATCAATTTTATATGATTTCATGTTTCATGTGATCATTAAATTATGTGAAATCTTTCTTGTAATAAGCACTTTGTGATACATGCATATGTTTGCATACTTACAACAATTGAAATTATTTTCTTTCTTATTCATTTATTGATTATAAAATACAAAATTTTCAAAAATATATATATATATATATATATATATATGCAAATTTCGAATTATATATATATATATATAATAGGATTGGATACTTTTATATAAAAACCAAGTGATCCAAATGTCATCTTTATCCAAATATCATCCTTATTCAAATATCATCCTTATCCAAATGTCATCCTCATCCAAATGTCATTCCTATCCAAAATCTTATCCCTATCCAAAATGTCATCCTTATCCAAATGTCATCCTTATCCAAAATCTTATCCCTATCCAAAATGTTATCTTTATCCAAATGTTATCCTTATCCAAAATGTCATTTTCATCATTAATAATTAAATAATATTTTGTCTTGCCCTAAACTCTATATAAAGGGTTCAATGTCTTCATTTTCCACACACTCAGCATAAAATCCCGCCTATAAGATCCCCACCCACAAAATCTTGCACTTTCAATGTATATATCACACAATATCATTAGTATACCTTTCTATATACATATATATATATAATTACCCCTCTTCTAAACCTATATATATACATATTAACCTTTCTATATATCCATATATACACTCCACACTTTATACTTATAAAGAAGAAGATACCCCTTTAAAAGGTAGGAGTATTGTTTAACTTCATGAGTAGAGTAGGAATTTAAGTATCTTGTAAGTTTTAGATATTTTCTGCTTTCATTTTTATTATAGTATTATGTGAAATTATGTGTCTACGTGCACCTATTCAAACACACACGCACCTTATGGGGTTGGATGATATTTCTACTCAACCGTCGCGTTGACTCCTCTTTTCCAATACTTTTTAAATAGAAATGAAATAGCGGATCAGAGTGGCGCAGCGGAAGCGTTTCGAAGCCATTTACGCAATTAAGTTACTTTTGTATTTCTTTTGAAAATAGTAACTTTTGTATTTTGTACAAATTTTATACGAAAATAATTATTTATACAACTATGAAAATATTACCGTTGCGCGTTTCAGTCCAACATGTTTTAATAAAATATCAAGGGTATTTTTCCGGGTCGTGACAATTTCTAAAGTTACATTTGTGGAAATTGATTAATTCTTGGGAAGATGCAATCTCCAGAGCTACACATAAATCCGATATAAAATACTTTTCCTCCCTTGAAATTTGAATAAACCCTATGCCCATCTCATTTTTATAAGACTGAAAACATTTTATAAGATATTTGAGAATTTATAATATCATCGTCATAGAGAGTTGAATGAGGGTTGACATCTTGAGCATGTGTGACAAACGTCTCCGATTGTAGTGAAACGCATTTTTGCTTTGGAAACTCGTTTATTAATTTTTTTTCCCCCTCTCTCTTTGTTCTTTTTATGTGATTGCTTTTCGAACTCGAATCGAATGTTGGGCATGAAGATCAAGTTAGGCACGAATTTTTCAATTCCTGTTTCATCTACAAACAATATCTTTTCAAGAAGTATTATTTTTATATCCAAAATGTATCTACTTAAATAAGTTTTCATATAAAACCACTGAGGCATGCACTGCTTGTTTTTATTAATTTTCCAAGTCTTTCTACATGATAATGTTATATAAAACTCAATTTCGACTTTTTTTTTTTTAAAAAAAAGTAGAATTAAGCATATGAGACAATGTTAATTCACAACAATCGGTTGTTCACTTCATTCCGGCAGTTATATTTTTGAGAATTGCTGCACCTGAGTTAGTGTAGGAACCGAACTCTATATTTGTCGTACACTTTTTGTTGATTCTTGACCCACCAGGCCTCTGCTTCGTGTGGCTTGAACATTTTCCGACTACTTCCAAAAAAATAAATAAATAAATAAATTATTAATAAGAGAGAGATGTACCAATTATATGATTGAGGAACATATTTTGGTAAATTTCAAACCATATATATTTAATGGGAAAATACAATTTATTACCCTACGCCTAATTATTAAAAGAAAATTTCTATTAAACAAAAATTAACATAAAAAACTTGGTGAAGATGTTGGATGTAAGGCGGAGCCAAGAGTAGTCAAACGATACGAAGATATTGAATGTCAGCGGCGGTCGGCATCAAGCGCCTGACCGATACTTGCAAATATATGGATAGCTTGTATATATATATATATATTATGCATTTATTATGTATAGTCATATATATATATATATGTATGTTATATGAATTTAAAAATTTGATTATTGCTGTGAACATACTTCCAATAACATGAGGTTTATTAGTTTTTTTTTTTTTTTTTTGGTTATTTAAGCATAACATAGGGGTACTCTGTACATTTTGTCTTATATTTAATCAATTGCCCATTGGATCAATAATGTCAGCACCATAATTTAACATGAGAGTGCTTACCAAATCTTGCATATATAACTTTTAATCTAATGATAATACTTGATCCTAGCAAGTGTTCACATACATCGAATACTTAAAATTAACTAAAATTGGAAAATATATATACATATATACACACACACACCTGATAATGAGCATTAACATGATGTTAAATGTACCTGAAGCGCACCCGTTCCACATCTTTTCTCCAATCTTCACCTTGTGGTCCGTGTACGAGAGTTACGTATACTCCGGGTTCAAATCGCTGAATCCACTCGTACTCACGCCGGCTTGCATTTCCGAGTGGCCCATCTAGATTTGCAGAATGCAAGATTTCATCGAAGTCGATCTCCAGGATTGGGTCTTTTGGGCTGTTGGAGAGTTTATTTTCATATCTTGTTACCGAGTCAGACCTGGCTATGCCCTTGTATGCCTGGTACACATTGCCTAGGTTGTTTGACCACCAGACTAGAGCTTCATGTTCCTTGAATCCCCTGCCATACACAGGGGCGGAGTCAGACCCTAAAGTCAGGGATGCACTTAACCAACTATAGATTATCGATAATACAAATAATTAAACCACTCACACACACACACACACACACATATATATATATATTAAATTTGAGGAGGTGCACGTGAACCTCTGAGCTATATGCACATGTGGCTCCACCACATACTATATACATACAACCTTTTATTTTTGAAAAGGGTTAATTACATCTACACCCCTTAGAAGATCATGCGAAGCTATCAACCATATCCATCTTATATGAAAAAATTACACATACGCTATCAAATTTTGAAACGACGGATACCTGAATTCTGCCCCCTTGACTCTTATAGTCCCATCTCCATCGGCTGCAAGCATGGTTCGCCGTCGCGCCGCGAAATCGGCCGGAACGGCCGCTCCGGAACCGGAACGGCAGCTGCCGTTCCATCGCGACGGAGTGGAACCGCCGCGGGTGTGTGTCGGAGTCGGTGCGGCGATTTATCGGCCGAATCGGCGTTCCACTCCGATTTCTCGGACCGGAACGCCGACTCGGACCGGAACGGCAGAGAAACTCGGCGATCTGCCAGTGTCTGTGAGATCCACGCCGGCGTTGTTGCCTGCGGACGAGGCTCGCCACCACCGAGAGCGAAATTTCTGGTTGGGTGCTTGTGAGATTCACGCCGGCCTTACTGCACAAAGGAGTTGAAGAAGAAAATAGAAATTGTGACTGTTGTGTAGAGAGAGAAAATTTGGTGGGTTTGTGGAGAGAGAGAGAGAAAACGGCAAAGAAGAAAGAAAGAGAGAGAGACAGAGAGAGAAAAGTTGAAGAGAGAGAGAGAACCACTTTTTCAGATTTTTTAACTTGGTAGGTTTTGTGTAGAGACAGAACGGCAAAGAAGAAGGAAAAAAGAAAGAGAAAAAGTTGAAGAGAGAGACATAACCACTTTTTCAGATTTTTTAACTTGGTGGGGTGAGCTTTTTTGATTTTTTTTATGCACGGTCAGATTTTGTATAAAAGTATTTTGTATTTTGTAATGAATATCTTTTGGAATAAAGGATTATTTTCTGAAAAGCAAAGAATATTTACTGTTATGAAAAATAATTGTTACGTTTTCAAACACATGTATATATATATATGCATTTTCAAAGTTCATATGTATACACACACACACACTCATCTATATATATGCACTTTTTATATTTATCTATGCAATTCGGTATTTACAATTATTCAAGGTAGTTTATGTGTACAAACACTTGTTGGAGGAATATTGCTATCAATATTTCAACATAAAGGTAATTTATAATTTATTGTAATTTTTTAAATTTAAAAATATGCATATTTATTAGTTATATATATATATATATATATATATGAATGTAAATTATATGTGTAATATATGTACTATTTATATTGGTGATTTTAAATTAATTTTGGAGTTTTACTAAGTTGAACGTATTTATGTTAGGATGCCTCAAAAACGTGATATCGGTTGGGATTTTGGTGATTCAGTGGGTGATGGTAGAAAAATCATAAAATGTAAGTTTTGTAGTAAAGTTGTCAATGGTGGAATTACAAGGTTAAAGCAACACATTGTAAGTTTCAGTTACAATTTGGATCTTTTTTATTTTCAAATCCACGTCAAATATTTTTCCCAACCAACTCCCAAGGGGAAGATATTGAAGAATTTGAACAAGGTCGTCACTCTACGTGGTACTAATCACATATGCCACGTTTGTAATGAAATTATTTTTTATTAAATTGTTCATCAAGCTGCTAGAGTACTTCGGACATTAATTATTTGTAGTCTATTTTTTTTTAGTTATTATATTATGGAACATCAAAAATTATGTATTATTTATAATTTTAGAAGTAATTATATGTTTTCTCATAATTTTAAATATTTTTTTAAAATTTTATTAAAAAAATCCCGTTCCGACCGCGACCGTTCCGCGACGTGGCATTGGAACTGGAACGGTAGTCCCCGTTCCGTTCCCCGCGACCGTTCCGGCGAACCATGGCTGCAAGTCTTACATGCACACCGGGTGCATACTGTTCAAACCACACTGTCTCAGTTGGATTATTCGCAGTTCCTTCAACATCTAGAAGAGAACTCAAATCCGATGATTCAGACCGGATGCTGGTGCTTTTGGAGTCAGCAAGACAGAGCTGCCTAATCTCCTCTCTCTTAAGCACGGCTGCTACCAGCCTCTCCCAGTTGTCGTAGATCCGAGACATGGATTTTTTTCATCTAACAAATGCATTAATCTTAGACTATATTTATTTTCATTGGAAGGACTTTGCCGGTTTGCCCCTATGGCATTTCTATGAATTTAATTTGCTCGGGTCAAGGTAAATGATAAAAATATAATTATATGTTTTACGTCATTACAATCGTAACTTGGCCAATCTCGTATTTTCAGGACGTGTTTACCTATTCAAACAATAATAAAAATAACAATATTGACTAGACTTCGCGTTCTTATCCTCTTGCTTACCACTAGACAGGGGGAATTGCATATTTAATCTTATACACAAGATTAACAACGGTGCCAAAGTGCACCTTTTTTTGGAAAGTGTGAAAACAAATTTTGCTAACTCATAATGTGGACCAAAGTTGAAAATTTTCTTAACTAGACATTTTTATACGAATCCAGTATTAGATCTCATATGCACAGTACCAAACAACCTAGAATCTGCTACATCTTATATAATTACAGTTTTTCCAAACAAACTAAGGACATCATATAAGAATTTTTCGTATTAAAGTGCAGCGAAAGAATCATTTTTATTTTTGTACTCAACTTCCTTTGATTTTTGCTAATAGGTTCCGTCTTGTTTTCCATTAGAGACAGAAATCCAGTTTTTAGGGATGGATTTTTCCATCTCCAATGTTCTGTTTTCTTGCAGTGAAGCCAATTTCTATCAAATCTTTAAGGGAAAACGACGCGCATCATCCCAACAATGACTTATACTAACAAATATGTGTAAGTCACATGGTATTTCCATTAAAAATTTGATGAAAATTGACTTTCATGACATAATATGAGAAAAAATATATATTATGAGACAAAGTTTCCAATTTTCCTGTCATTTTGCGTTCCCTTTGAAACATCAAATTTAATAGCCTCATACTTCTCGCCAGACAATTTTTGTCCAAATTAACAACAGTACCAAAATGTAACGTAGAACATCAATTATTCAGACAAAACTAGACTTTTTGAAAAGTATGAAAACTATTTTCCTATCTCATATATTCTGGAACTAACAATGTTTTTTTTTCCTGACAAAACACATTTACCAGCTGTTTATAGCCTTTAATCATGTATTAGCTAGCTGCTTGATGTTTAAAATCTTGAAAATCGAAATGATAGATTTCTCACATTAAATAAGCTAGAGGTTACTACAGAAGAAAAACGAGACACAGAAGAGGATCAAGTGCAGATAAGGGCATTGAAAAATGGACCTGTTTTAGACCAGAGACTGATCACGGCCTTATTCGGGCTAGCACTGCTTGATATTGTACTTCATATAAACCTTATCCCGATTCTTGAGCCGCCAGGCCCTGGCTTGATGCTCATCGAATTTGCTCCGGCTGAAAAAGAAAAGAAAGAGATGGTACAATTATTTATCAAGTGGGATTAGCATATCGTTTCGTTGATAACAGTTTACCCTGCAAATGCATTGGCAGTTCAAAAGTACAGAACTGTTATACAAGTTCTTCTATTTTGATGGTAAACACTGTAAAACTATACATTCATCTAAGGGGAGTAAAAGAAAATTAGTTTGAGTTTGAAGTACCTAAATTCGACCGGTTTGATCTCATTGCGTCCATCTCTATAAGCTTCAAGTGTTATATAGACCTGTGGTTCATGTTCAACTTCACTATCCATACTCTGCAGCCCTGGATTTGTGCAAGAAATTCATTTTGTCTAAAATGTTTTTCGTCACTCTATTTTGGCAAAAAACAGCTGCTCCTTACCTGAGGCCTGGCTGGAAATTGTGGACCTTCGCCGAGCATTATATTTCTCATAAAATTTTCTAAAATTCTCACGCCACCATGGTTGTTCCTCAAATTTTTCTTTGCTGCATATACATTAATAGGAAACGGAAAAACAATAATACACTTCTACTGGCACTAGTACAGATCTTCTGAAAGTATATAGTCCCTCACACGAGATCCTTCATTGCAAGCTGTGTCATCTCCTATTGGACCTATTCCAATGCATGGATATACGCCAAGTGTACAAAATTCAGGCCAAGTGTATAATTAAGGAAGTAATTTTGTACACATGACATGAATGTAAAATATAGAGTAAGAGACGAAACACCATGTTGGAATAGAGGATGCTATCCAGTAATCCATGCCAGTTTACAACGTTCTCCTTCATAACTACATGTAATTACATGCATAAATATCTCAGATATGGTTTTAAAATTACATATACTTGCCTTGTAAGTTATCTTCGTATTTTACGGTTGTCCTCATCTTCTTTAGTTATACATGGTTTAATGATACTGATAAATTAACTCTTAATATAACTAGAGAGCAAGGAAAAGAAAAAGAAGGGTACAATTTTCTTGCATCAATATCTCTTCAAGTAACAATAGCTTAAGTACCTGAACTGCGCCCATTTGATTGCTCTAGTGCTGTCTCTAAAGGCCACAATTGTGATATATACTCCAGGTTCATATGCTCGGTCCACTGATCCTCAACTTTGCAAGCCGGTTTATGAACCAATGATTTTACAGATTTCAAGTTTTCATCGAGTTGGAAACTTGAACTCAGATCAGAACATGATGATTCGGAGCAGATGGTCGGGCTTCTCGAGTGTTCGTGACAGAGTTGTCAAATCTCCTCTCTTTTCAGCACCGCCGCCACCAGCCTCTCCCAGTTGTCGTAGGTCCTAGACATTTTCGATCATTTTTTAGCCTCGGCCAAAACAATGTGTGTAGTGTATATCGAATGATCACATTGGTATAATAAATAGCATTCTAAGATGTGATTGTGACCGAAAAGTCTTTCATTGTTGCAACTGAAATTTCAAGAAAATATTCCTGATAAAGAAGAGAGTTAGGCGCATTTTGCTAAGTCAATTGTTCAAAAGAACAAACCAAGGTAATTAATAATTACAGATTTTACATCTCAAAGACAACTTGGTATACTTAAAAATACATGTCCCCTTTCAAACAACCTACAAGGAAGGAAAAAAGCATGTAGGTGATATATCAAGTAATAATATAAAAGTTGTCGCCAACTTACACATTAAGTTAAACAACATACATATATTGTCGCAAAAATAGCTTTTAAAAGATCAATAGTGAAGAAAATTGTGTTTAATGCTATCGACAATTAGTGTTACTTTCTAGTGACTATTTAGTGATAAGGAAAATACTGTCAAAAATCATAGGGATGATTTTCTTCTATTTCTAAGTTGTATCTATGGGACTATCACTAATTATAAATAATGGTGACTTAAAGTACTAATTCCTGTCTCCATTCTATTGTCGTCAAATAAAAATTAAGGTTAATTATACTTCACACCCCCGAATTATACCCTTGATCATATATATGGCCTAAATGTTTTGTCGCAATTTTGATATCATATTAGTTTTTAACGAAAATTGTCACCGGAGAAGAACATAATAAAAGGTAAGTAGTTTTTTCTCTTCAACTGATGTTTCTCTTCAGAACATCAAATTCAAGTTAAATCCTGTTGATCAAATGCAGGTCAGAAACAAGGCTTGCACAGAATCTTGTAGCACTTTGAACATGCATAATAATGTACATAATGTGCAATCCTGTCAATATAACAAGAAATGTAGAAACAAAGTGTTCTACAAAAGAAAAACTAAAAAAAAAATCCAGGATCATAAGACTTAATCAGAGTTTATTTTCAGTCGTTCGCTTGAATATCAGCTCCTTTAGACAGGCAGAGAGCCTAGCTGTTCGATGATGACTGCCTCATTAGAGCCGGTGGCCTTAAAATTGCACTTCTCGTAGACTTTTGTCTGGTTATTATTATTATTGACTATTCTAATCGTAGGCAATTCTATAACCATACTAGCGAGGTCATGTGATCCCACTAATTTTTCGCGTAAACCTTTGCTCGATTCTCGAGTAACCTGTCTTTTAAATCCAATTTTGGCCGTTCATCGGGCTGAGCCGTTGGCACCATGGAGGCTGAGCCGGAGGCCCGGCCCGAAACCGATGACTCACGGATCTGTCGGGAGCAAACATTATATTTTTTGAAAACATTTTCTCGATTTTCGCGCCACCAGGTTTCCGCTTCTCTTTCCCCGAACCTCTTCCGGCTTGACATGTAAAGAATAGGCAGGCAAAAGAGAGGAGATAAATAGAAGATAATGTTGGAGATAATAAATACTTAATCATTCTCCCCTCTTACAGCTAAAAAATACGAGAAAAATGAAAGAGATAAGATAGGCAGATTCAATTAATTTTTTACCATATTTCGACGATTGAAAAAGAGATGCTTATGATTTTCAAATTTTAAAAAAAATGATTGTGTAACTACACAAAAATTACAGAGGAGGATGATTTAGTCGACCTTATCCATTCTTCAATAGAAACAGAAAAGAAGACGAGTACAATTTAATTTCATAGGCCCGATGTAACAGCTTGTAGTGACTATAAATATGATTAAGTACCTGAAACGAATCCTTTTGATCTCTCTAGTTCCATCTCTAAGTGGTACAAGTGTTATATACACGCCAGGTTTGTATTGCTCAATCCACTCCCCGATTTGATCAACAGATTCTTGAACCCTCGAGTTTACAGATTTCAAGTCATCATCATCATCAAAAGGATCAAAATCTGATGATATGGAGCTGATGCTGGTGTCTCTGGAGTGTGAAATCGGATCAAACTTCATTATCTTGCTAGTAAGAATATCAATTTGAGACTCCAAATGCTGCAAGAATATCGGGCTTGCTCTATCGGGCCCTATAGCTGTAATCTCCTCCAGCCATCTGCAAACTTCTTCCATGATAGGTCTCCGTCTCGGGTCTGGATTAGTACATGATCTAATCACACCACCAATCTGTTCAACTTGATCGTTGTCGTATGTTTTCAAAGTCGGGTCGACCATTTCTCGTAGGGATTTCGCCCCATGATGATAATCTGATAACCAGCTGCCTGAGTATGGAACGTGGCCAGTGATAATCTCAAAAAGTAAGGTACCAAAGCAGTAAATATTGTCCTGTTGATTGGGTTCCATCTCAGCTCTAGCCTCTTCATCCCAATAGAAAAAGTCCGATAACTTGGCTGCATAATCTTCAGTTAGATACACAGCTGAGGAAGCCAAGTTTCTGTTGGCGAATGCCGGGATCAATCGGTGTATGTGCTCGAGACAGTATGCAATGCCCATTGCTATTCTCAATCGTGTTGCCCAATCCAAACGTTGGGCTCCTTTTCCTGCAGTTCCATAAAGACTTGTGATATAAACAACATTTCCTAATAATATTAAATATTTAACATCTCTCCTCTCTAACTACTCGAGCTTTTAAGTGAAGCGTTCATGTCAAATCGCTCAGAAAAGCGTATGTCCACCCATGTATTCACCAACCAACCCCAAATTCGAAAAACAAAAGAAATAGAGATTGAGTTCTGTTACACATGAAAAACTAAGGATTACATAATTATTTCGAGACCCCAAATTTTAACCGATAGTTTTGAAATTATCAACTATAAATCTTAATACTCACCATGTAGATATTCAAACAGATTTCCCCTAGGAGCATACTCGAAAACCATCATCCTCGTGAAAGGTTTCTTCTCCGAGCAATATCCGAGTAGGTTGAGGAAGTTCTTGTGATTCAATTTTGATAGTGTCTCAATCTGGAACGGTGGAACCAAAGTGAAGTACTTTAAAGCAAAGCAGAGAAAATAAGTTTGTCCCAAATGTGCATAATAAGTAATAACTGATTGCGGAACAAGATTCTCTGTGCTTACAGAAGGAATGCTTAGCATTTCCAATGAAAGTCCTCGAAATCAATGAATTTTATATAAGTTTTCTTGCTTCAAATCTACCTTCTTCCTGAAATGAGTTTCCAAAATATTTGACCAGCACTTCGCGGATGCAATTGGAATATGTGCGACTTTTATTTTAACTCCATCGGACAATGTACCCACATACAGTATACAATTTGAGGTAGAACCAAGCACAATGCTGCAAAAATTATGACAGGCAGTCTCTAGTTGAGACCTCTTCAGCTTTTGGACTCCTGAGAGACAAAACAAAATAGTAAAAAATTTGTGATTTTCGCAATCATAGGTTATGCAGCAGTAGAACTTAATGGAGTTTCGTGAATGTGTTCCCTCACTTTTTTCCGGAAACTCCTGCCCTTGACCTGAGGTAGTCTGGCTTCTAACTGGGGACACTACCCGAGCATTATTGTACTTCTTATAAACTTTTTCTGCATTCTCGCGCCACCAGGTTTCTGCTTCTTGTTCGTTGAACTTACCTTTGCTGCATATAAGTCAACACGAAAAGGAAAACAATAATACAATTTTATGGCGCCGACATACATCTATAAGCAACAATCTTGCCAATTTGAATAACTATAGGGCATCGTTCGTCCTCATAATCATGTTGAATTACACATATTTTCTCTTAGTTTTAAAATATATTATGCTTATCTTCCTTATATTACAGTCACCCGTTATATTGGTGATTACACATGCCTAATTCAATTGTTAATAAGTATTGCACATAATAAATATTTGATCATTCTCATATTTAACAATTTAAGTTTTTAAATGAAGTGGTCATTTACCATGATATCAATCCGTCACCCATTTATTGAAAACAAAAAAATAATCACATGCAAGGTCTGATACAAAAAGAAGTCCGCTTCACGTGCAGTTCATAAAATTTCACGTGGAAGGTCTGATGCATAACGAAGTTCGCTTCATATGTGAGCGTGTATTGGAGATAATAAATATTTGGGCTAATTACAACTTGCACACCTGAACTTTATCCTTTTAACACTTACTCCCCTCAACTTCATAACGTAGCAATTCAGCCCATTGAATTCATTCTATTAAGCAGACAGTTTGTGCAAGCTAACGTGGCCGTTGACTTAATCAATTATAACTATTGCTAGTGGATGTTATAATATACAAGACCATTTTACCCTCATACTATTCACACACACACATATATTCACACACATACATATACAATATATATGTGTATATATATTCACACACACACACACACACACACATATATATATATATTTTCACACACATACATATACATATATATATGCACACACACACACACACACACACACATAGAGAGAGAGAGAGAGAGAGAGAGAGAGACGAGGGGGTGGGGGATGGATTGAAGAAAATTTGGGGGGAGAAAGGGATGGGGAATTGGGGGTGGGGGCAGGCGATTTTCGGGGGTGGGGGAATGGGGCAAGTGCGGTTTTGGGGGGTAGGGGGTTTGGGGCAAGTGCAATTTTTGGGGGTGGGAATTTTGGGGTCGGGAAAAAATGGGTGGGGAAGGGAAGGGAAGGGAAGGGAAGGGAAGATAAGGGAAGGGGTGGGAGGAGAGTGGTGAAGAAGATGATGAATAGTGTTAAAGGTGAAATATTTTTTTTTTCTTTCTTACTTTAATTAATATAAATTTTAAATTTCAATTTTTTAGAAGAAGTTAGAAAATTTTAATTTTTAATATTTATTATTTAATATGTAATTTCATTAAATTTTTTATTTATATAAATTAATTGAATTTATATAATATTTTTGTTTGTATAAAAAAGAATATATATTTAAGTTTTAAATTTATAATATTTATATAAAATAAATATTTTTAAATATATATATATATAGTAAACTATATAAATAAAAAAAATATGATGTGGCTTTTTGTTTATTTTTTAAATATCAATATTTTTCCCTTCAATGAAGAGAGGGTAATTTAGGTATTTTAGAAAAGGGATAATGTGGCTAGGTCTAGCAAACGGATTTTTTAATTTTGTTACCTTTTTTGGCTGAATTGTTACATTATGAAGTTAAGGAGTAAGTGTTATAAGGGATAAAATTCAGGGGTGCAAGTTGTAATTAGCTCTAAATATTTGATGAAACTTTTACAGGTTATTCAATGAAAAAGTTTCCAGACTGCCCTTCTGTATATTGATAATGCCTTTCAAGTCTATCGAAAAATTCAGTCAATTTGTCGAATTTCGACCATCGGAAAGGGATACTGATAGTTTTGAAATGACAAAAAAATTGTGTAGTTTACACATAATTAATTATAATTGAGAATGATATAAATGACCCTATTTCATTGATAGGAAAAAAATAAATAAATAAACAACTGTAAAAGTTTATGGCACCGGTACTAAACAACATTAAAGTAACAAATTTAAGTACCTGAACCACGCCCCTTTGATCTCTCTAGTTCCATTTCCAAGTGCTACAAGTGTTATATGCACACCAGGTTCATATTGCTCGGCCCATTGACCATCAAGAACCTCAACTTCACAAGCAGATTCTCGAGCCCCTGATTCTACAGATTTCAAGTTATCATCATCAGATTGCTCGGCCCGTTGATCCTCAACTTCAACAGCAGATCCTTGAGCCCCTGATTTCGAGTTATCATCATCATGTTGCTCTGATTGTGCGGATTTCAAGTTATCATCATCAAATGTAGAACTCGAAGTAGTAGGATCAAGATCTGATGATATTGAGCCAATGCTGGTGTCCCTCGAGTGCGAAAGGCAGAGTTCACGGATTTCCTCTCTCTTAATCACGGCCGCCACAAGCCTGTCCCAGTTGTCATAGATTCTAGACATGATTTTTTTGGGATTTTTCTAACAATATGTTCAAGAGATATTGAACAATATATATATATATACAAATATGTAAATGCATTCGAGAACGTAATCTTGATTGAAAAGTCTTCCATTTTTGTTTTTTTTCTTTTACAACTGAAATTTCCAGAAATATTCATGATAAAGAGAAAGGTTGCCTTTTGCTATAAGTCAACCACAACTGACACCAAAGGGAGCAATTAATTCAAAAAGAACAAACCTGGAAAAGGGAGAGGGAGTAAATAATATTTAAAGACCTTGCACCCTCGGGACAACTTGGTATTCTTAAAAAAAGCCTCTCCTGTCCCCGTTCAAACATGTCCCTTGTTTCTAAACTTTTGTAATTTCTCTAAATATATTATATAGTCCATAGTTTATTCCCATTGTACACTATGTATGGACGAGTCTTTTGTTTATTCATTAAAAAAAAAATTGTAGAATGTGAATGCTGAGGTAATGCAAAAGAAATTGATGGGAAATTATACATGAATCATTTTATAGGATATGGCCCCAAATGTTCTGCAAAGGTAAAAGAAAAAATCACCACTTTTGACCAATTAACAAAAGGAAAAAAAGAGGTGGAAAAAGGAGAAAATATTTACTGCAGCAAAGTTTGAACAATAAAGCTTCAATGCAGCAGCCTTTGATGTCTGTGTTTGAGGTTTTGGCATATACAGATGAAGCTCTCTCTGTAAGTTCACTCATTCGACAAAGGAGAAAATGTGTAGGCTAGGGGCAGTGAAGGTGCGTCAAGGCGGTGGACCGACGATTTGGGAAGGCAAAGGATCCGCAGGTGGTGGGGATGTGGGAGACTTAAGTCCTCAAATCCCTAAATCTTCCTTCTCTTTTTTTTTTTTCTTCTTCCTGAAAACAAAAGAGATAAACCCATGGTTCAACAATCAAACCGGCACTGGTTTAACCGATTTTTGGCTAGTTTTTACCAGTTTGAAGTGCTTGAACCGGTAGGTGATTTTTTAGTATCAACCGGACTAGAGTGGCCACTAGTCACAGGTCAAGACTGGTTGACCGGGTCAGTCCAATCTGTTTTTCAAAACACTAATTTGTTGGTTTGACCAATTTTTGGCTAGTTTTTACCAGTTTGAAGTGCTTGAACCAGAAGGTGATTGTTTAGTATCACCGAACTAGAGTGGCCACTAGTCACCGGTCAAGATTGGTTGAACTGGTCGGTCTGATCTGTTTTTCAAAACACTAATTTTAGGGAGGAATATGTAAATCTACTGTGCATATAGTGGAGAAGTTTGACCAAAACTTTGCATATGCAATTGGAATACGTGTGACTTTTATTTGAACTCCATCGGAAAAGTTACCCTTATACCGTATACAGTTTGAGGTAGAACCAAGCACAATGTTGCAAAAATTTCACAGGCAGTCTCCAGTTGAGATTTCTTCAGGTTTTAGATTCTTGAGACAAAATCAAATTAGTAAACAAATTCATGATTTTTTCGCAGCAATAATGGCTTACGCCAGAATAGAACTTCATGAAGTTTTTCGAATATGTTTTCCTCGTTTTTTTTTTTCATAGAATCACCTTCCTCTGACCTGTCACCTGAGGTAGCCTGACTTGTAACTGGGGACACTACCTGAACAGCATTGCATATACATCAACAGGCTTCAACATACATCTACAAGCAACAATCTTGCCAATTTGAATAACTACAGGGCAGCGTCCGTCCTGATAATTTTGTTGAATTACACAATTAATTATGTACCAAACAACTTTCAAGTAACAAATTTTTAAGTACCTGAACCACGCCCCTTTGATCTCTCCAGTTCCATCTCCAAGTCCTGCAAGTGTTATGTGCACGCGAGGTTCATATTGCTCGGCCCATTGACCATCAAGAACCTCAACTTCAGCAGCAGATTCTCGTGCCTCCGATTTTACAGAGTTCAAGTTATTATCATCATGTTACTCAGCCCGCTGATCCTCAACTTCAACAGCAGGTTCTTGAGCCTCTGATTTTACAGATATCATGTTATCATAGTCAAATGTAGAACTTGAAGTAGTAGGGTCAAAATCTGAATATATTGCGCTAATGCTGGTGTTTCTCGAGTGTGAAAGGCAGAGTTCCCGGATTTCCTCTCTCTTAATCACGGCCGCCACAAGCCTTTCCTAGTTGTTGTAGATTCTAGACATGATTTTTTGATTGTTCTAACAATATGTTTTAAGAGATAATTGAATAATATACATGTAACAAAAGCTTGACATAAACTTGAGTTGAGGGTACATGGGGATGTAACACAAAGCTAGGCATCCCAACAAAACTAAGGTATTTATGTATTTCAAGTGCATGAGTTTCGTTCATAATAGATTAGGGGATCAAACAACAAATACAAGGACAATCTAATTTTTCCGGAACATGAAAAAAATTACACTGCAATATTGTTTTTCAATTGCATTAAGTACTCGAACGCTCGACGGCTTGGTCTTTTGGTTAATTCAGGTGTCTTTGAAGCTCTTCTTCACATTCTGAATTGGCAGCTTATGCCAAGTTTTCATGCCATCTTCAGAGTGTGTAGTAATGATTGATTACATCAATATCCAGGCCCTTCAGCTTCAAAACTGATTCAATGTGGCCTTTGAGAGTTAACAGTTCACGAGCCCTACAACAGTTAATAACAGCAATAGAAACGAAAAACTTATGATCATGTCCGACTTTGCTTGCACGAAAGCGTTAGTGACCTTGACATGTGTGTCTAAATAAAAAAGTGAATACATACCTTTTGATCTCAGCGCTCCTCAAAAGTTCTTCGTAGCTGATGGTTTCTGGTGGGTGAAGGCCATGGAGTGTTCTCTGAGCTAGAGCCCATTCAGCTTCTCTTTCCTCTCTACCATGGTTCTTCTTGGAGGAGAAAACTCTCTATTTCAAATGAGAAAAAAAAAAAAAAAAAAAAAAAAAAAAAACAAAACAAAAGGTCAATTACAAATTTACAATGTTTCCCATGTTATTATCTGCATTTACTTGTAACTATACAAACTTCTAAAATAATAATAATAATAATAATAATAATAATAATTCATTTGTTTACACTATTACAGAAACATGAGAAAGTAAGTTGCTGATAAATATGAAATAGAAAGAATTTGCAGAAGTGACTAAATTTCAAAATATTCTTACTAAGATTGAGAGGCCTTTCCACATAGCATTTCTTTTCTTTGCCTTTCTGTTTGCACTTTCCTTAACTGGAGATGGAGATGCTCTAGAAGATACACCGGCGTCGTGCCGAGCTGAGCTTGAACTCAAATTATAATCCGAATCGTATGATCTGATGCTGGGGCTTCTGGAATCTTCCCGACAAAGTTGCCGGAACTGCTCTCGACGAATCACGGCTTCAACCAGCCTCTCCCAGTTGTCATAAGATCTAACCATTTCTAACAGATATTTGAATAGCTTTAGGTGGTAACGAAGGAAAAAATAAAAAGACAAAACAAACAAAAAGAAAGCTTAGGTAAAAGTAAGAAAAAATAAATAAATAATTCAAAATCCTAAAATTGTTTGGTGGTTAAGTAAAATGGCAAGGATTTTGTTTTTTTCAAATAAAAATTACAATTTTGGGAAAACGAGAGTTTTGGGATTTCATTTCTGTACTATTATTTTTCGTAACCAAACTCTGGAAATATTTCTTTTTTTATTATATTTCTTGAGCATACTAAAACTCTATCCTTTGGTCGTATTTTTGTGTTTCAAAAAAGGTATTTTTGCGTACTATTTTTTATAGTAGATTTTTTTTTTTCAAATCAAGATATTTTGTGTTTTGATTTTGGTAATTAAAAATGCCTTATATAATATTTTTATTTAAAATTATTTTGGATACCTTTTATAAGGGCCCTTTTTGGCTTCGGCCTTTTTTTAATTAAAAGCTCGTTTAAATACAATTTTTTCGTTGAAGTACTTCTTTTCAAAAAATAAGTATTTATTTTCTAAAAAATTCATCCAAACATGCTCCAAAACTTGTTAGATACAAAATGTTACTTTGAAAAATTCAATTTTTTTTTAATCTAAAATTGAAAAATTATATTTCTTTTGCTAGAGCTTTTAAAAACAACATATATAAATATAGGCACGTCCGTGAAGGTATAAAACAGAGAAGGTATTAATAGTTATTTATTATATCAAATATAATTATCAATGGTAAAGAAAAGAATAATAATAATAATAATAATAATAATAATAAATGAAATGAAAGCAAAACCACGCAGACTTTTGCAGATTCCTCACGCCTCTGCCCTCCACTTGTTTAATATTCTAATAACTACTCTATTTATTTCGATAGCATAACAAATATATTACATTATATATATATATATATACATATATATATATACTCAAAAAGAAGGGAAAAAAAAAAGAAAGAGATAAAAGCAAGAGATAATGGTGGTGTTACATTACAGATAATAACAAGAATAGTAATATCGATAATTAATATTCTTAATAATAATAATATATTGAAAGGAGTTAAAGGGTCCAAGTCCCTGTCCATGGTGGGGTGTTACGTGTCCCCTAAGCTTTTGTTTGACATGAAACTCCCGTGATTTTACGGGGCGTTTTTGTTAAATAGTATTTTTAATTTTTTTTTTTAATTAAATAATCCTCAAATTTAAACTTTAGTTCGATAGCATAACAAATATATTACATTATATATATATATATATATATATATATACTCAAAAAGAAGGGGTAAAAAAAAGAAAGGGATAAAAGCAAGAGATAATGGTGGTTTTACATCGCAGATAATAACAGGAATAGTAATATCGATAATTAATATTCTTAATAATAATAATATATTAAAAGGAGTTAAAGGGTCCAAGTCCCTGTCCATGGTGGGGTGTTACGAGTCCCCTAAGCTTCTGTTTGACATGAAACTCCCGTGATTTTACATGGCGTTTTTGTTAAATAATATTTTCAAATTATTTTTTAATTAAATAATCCTTAAATTTTAATCTTTAGATAGATAGTCTTTTTGTTTACTAACTCTAATTAAATGAGATTTGGATAAATAATGATCTAACTTTTAGACTTTATATTTTAACCCCTAAAATCAAGAATATTGCAACTTACGATCAGAACCCTCTTCTCATTTCTCTGACAACCTGAGATTTCTTTGGGTAGTTTTTTTTTCCTCCACTTTTGTAGTCGAATATTGATAGAATATTTTGTTATATAACCTTGAAGGTATTCATTGCAAGAGGAAAACAAATTGTATAAGAGTTTCTTCACAAAAAAGACATAACTACTTAAGGTAAGAATTCATTTTTGTGATTTTTATACTAGATTTGAATAGTACATTTTGTATAGAGCACCATTAATGCATCATTTCATAATGGGTTTTGAAAATAACCATTAATTCGACAGTTGGGTTGGTGGGTTTTCGAGAACCCACCATTAATAGCGATCGCGTGCACAGTAAAGTGAAACAGTTAAACCTTGTGTGATCGATTGATCTACCATATCATATTGATTAAGAGATCTTTGTTACAAGTGATCGCTTGATCGACCATGTGATATCGATTAAGCAATCTTGTGCAAATGGTCGATCGCTTGATCGACCATTAATATCGATTAATCGATCTATTGGTGATCGATTAATCGACAATATATTGTCGATTAATCAATATTTCGTTATCTATCAATCGATTAATCAACCATATTATACATCGATTAATCGATCTTTTGTTGTCTGTCGATCGATTAATCGACCATATTATATCGATTAATCGATCTTTTGTTGTATGTCGATCGATTAATCGACCATATTATATCGATGAATCGATCTTTTGTTGTCTGTCGATCGATTATTATTATTATTATTATTTTTTGGCGCTCGTAATAATTTTGCATTTCTGTTATCTTATAATATAGGTATGTTGGCCGCAATTATGCCGGAAGAATTTGTTGTAGGTGTTGAGTATGGCGAGTGGGCAGAAAAAGAGGCTTGTTGGAAGTGGATAGGGAAATGCAAAGTAACCACACCACTTGTTGTTACTAAAAAAATTTCTTTCAATAGCTTGATTGATAAAATTATTGAGAAGGGGCAACTAAGTTGTTCACGGGCTGATGTTAATGTGAAGTATATGATAACAAAGGCACCTCCTCTACCACACATAATACATCCAGTTGAAATAAAGTCAGACGATGATTTGAAGGTATACTTTACTGATGTTGCTGGTGAGGGTTGGAGATCAATTCTAAAAGTGTCTGTGTTCAAGTCGAATATTGATGGTTTCAACTTTTACAGTGATGACAATTATTTGAACAATGAAAATCCAATATTTGGTTGTACATCAATTGGTGATAATGACAGTGTGGAGGAGCAATACACAGAGAAACTTCCTCATAATGATATTATGGTCCACGAAGATGTCACTATGAATCAAGAACTACATGAAGTAGATTTTGATGTCGCAGAAGAAACCATTTTTAGAGAACATATTTCGGATGGGATGGGAAGGAGCGTGGTAGAAAGTTAATCGCGGCATGCGTTTGATGATAGGTCTGAGTTTCACGTGGGGTGCTTGTTTAATAACAAAGCTGAAGTAGTGAGAAAAATTCAACTCATTACTGTGAAAGCAAAATTTGAGTATTTTGTCAAAAGGTCAAACAAATCATTATATGTTGTAGCATATGTGAGCCCAATATGCAAGTGGTGGATTCGTTATTGTAAGTATATGAATTCGGGAAAATTTATTATCAAGAAATATATTAGTGAGCACACATGTGGGTTGGATCATATATCAGGCCAACATCGCCAAGATCGGCCAATCTCATAGGAGAATACATCAAGGAACAATTTGTCAAAAGGGAAGGACTCTCACCTAGTGGAGTGAAGACTTGTGTAGAAAAAAAATTAGGATGCGTTGTGAGTTATTGAAAATGTTGGAGAGGGCGACAACTTGCAAAGAATTTTGTGAGGGGAATAGCAGAGCACGGGTATGCAGTTCTTGAGGCCTACGTTACATGTTAGAGTCAGAAAATAGCGGAAGCAAGACAAATTTGGTGGTCGACTCTAAAAATCAGTTTCAATACTTTTTTGTAGCATTTGGCCAATGCATACGTGATTTTTCATTTATGAGAAAGGTAATAGCTGTTGATGGATGCTTTCTGAAAAGAAAGTATGGCGGTACATTGCTAGTGGCCACTACATAAGATAGTGAGAAGCATATTTATCCCATTGCATGGGCTGTGGTTAACTTTGAGAATGACCGTTCGTGGGAGTGATTTTTTAAAAATCTAATAGATATAATTCCTGATAGTCACGAGACATGCATAATATCCAATAGACACGGCTCTATCAAGAAGGCTGTGAAATGTGTTTATCCTTTAGCACATCATGGGTATTGCATGAAACACATTGCTGAGAACTTGAAGCAAAAGTTTAGGTGCGGTGATGTCCTTAATCTATATTACTTGGTAGCTAGATCTTACACAGTTGATGAGTTCCAACAACATTTCAACCAAATATGCCAACTTAAAAGTAAAGTGGCTGACTACCTTGAGAACGATATTGGCTTTGAACGTTGGAATAGACCTTATTTTCATGGTAACAGGTATAATATTATGACGACTAATATTGCGGAGTCTATCAACTCAAGACTTCTAACCGAAAAGGAATTTTCAATTGATGCTCTTTTTGACGCAATCCAACAAATCTTGTCAAAGTGGTTTTGTGAGCGTCGTACGGAGATGGTTAAAGGCAATACACTATTGGTTCCATCAAAAGAAAGAGAACTTCGTGATAGTTTGGAAAACTCAGCGTCTCTTGATATTGTACAACTCAACGTGCATAAGTACCATGTGCGTGGCTACGGTCCAAATGTTGTTGTTGATCTTAACAATAATCGATGTGGCTGTAAAGTATTTGATATTGATAGGGTCTCATGCCATAGCTGCTTTTAGACATCAGAATTTGCCTGATTTTGGTATGAGATTGTATTCAACCTGCTCTTCTGCATATAGGGCTGATGAGTTTTTGCATGCTTATGCGAAAACAATCTATCCTATTCCTCCGGAAGATCTGTGGGTGGTTCCTGAATCGACAAAATATATTATCATTGAACCTCCTCATGTGAATCTATCAAAAGCCAGGAAAAGAGTCAAGAGGATTCCAACTGCTTGTGAGGTTCGTCAGAAGAAGAACAAGTGCGGACGATGCAATAAGCCAGATCACAAGAAAGGAACTTGCAAAGAAACAATTGAAAATAACTAAAAAGTGTGGATGTTAGCATTTGTAGTTTATGATCAAGTTTATGCCTGTATATATCACTACTTTTAATACAGGGAATTTCAAGTTGATCATCAATCTTTTCAAATTCTTGTATATATATATATATATATATATATATATATATATCATTACACTTCAAACAGGGACACTTCAACAAAAAAAAATCCATCCATCGACATTAACAATCGATCAATCGATATCATAGTCGATCAATAGACAAAAACTATCGATTAATCGAAACCACCACAACTTGTATTCTGACCAATCTCATAAGTCCAAGCCTTAAAAGCAAAAAAAGAAATCGATCAGTCGACAGAGAATATCGATCAATCGACATCAGTTATCGATCAATCGACAAAAACTATCGATTGATCGATATCACCACAACTTGTATTCTGACAAATCTCATAAGCTCAAGTCTTAAAAGCAAAGAAAGAAATCGATCAATCGACATAAAATATCGTTCAATCGACATAATTTATCGATCAATCGATAAAAACTATCGATTAATCGATATCACTACAACTTGTATTCTGACCAATCTTACAAGCCCAAGCCTTAAAAGTAAAGAAAGAAATCGATCAGTCGACACAGAATATCGATCAATCGACATAATTTATCGATCAATTGACAAAAACTATCAATTAATCGATATCACACAACTTGTATTCTGACCAATCTCATAAGCCCAATCGAAAAAAATCGCTCAATCGACTATATTGGTCGATCAATCGAAACATGATAATCGACCTACTGACCAATCCCATATAATATATGTACAATGTACATATCTAATACATATCTAATATATTGTTATATTTATAGTGTACTCGACGTATATATAATACATATATATCTAATCATATATACAATCATGTTCCATACTCGACATATACATATTACATATATATTTGATCATATATATAATCATGTTCCATACAATACATATACATCATACATATATATCTAATCATATATATAATCATATTCCATATTTGACATATACATAATACATCTATATCTAATCATATATATAATATGACATATATCTACTATAAATATTTAATCATACTATAAATATATATATATATATATATATATATGTCTAGTATGACATGTGTATACAATTGCTATATATACAAAATATTCCAAGTCTTGTTGTGAACGCTTGATCGATTATATTAACCGAGTGATCGATTACTAGTTTGTTCCACGTCTTGTTGTGACCTCTTGATCGATTATAGTGATTGCTTGCTCGATTACTCTTTTTTTCCACAATATTCTAAACCTTTTTTGTGATCGCTTGATCGATTATATTGATCGATTGATCGATTACTAGTTTATTCCACAATATTCTTGTTGTGATCGCTTGATCGATTATATTGATCGCTTGCTCGATTACTCTTTTTTTTCCACAATATTTTAAATCTTTTTGTGATCACTTGATCGATTATATTGATCGATGGATCGATTACTGGTTTGTTCCACAATATTTCAAGTCTTGTTGTGATCGCTTGATCGATTATAATAATCGATTGCTCGATTACTGATTTTTTTCCCAAATTTTGCTATGATCGGTTGATTGATTATATTGATCGATTACTTGTCTGTTCCACAATTTTCCAAGTCTTTTTGTGATCGCTTGATTAGCATAAAAGTAAGAGTTAATTATACTTTGTACCCTTAAACTGTGTCCAGGTTGCATATACTAGTAGCTAAAAAGTAAAATAACAAATTTGCCCAAAATAAGGGGTTGATTTGTTACATTTGATAATTTGGAAAGTGTATACGCGATTAAGGGCATAATTTAAGAATACAAAGTGTAATTAATCATGGAGTCAGTAATTTCAACCTCGGGTGCGAGCTGAATTTTCGTAAGATATAAAGAGCAACTCCATCAGTCTTATGTCGCGCTAAAATTTCAAACTTCGACAAATATATATATGTATATTAAAGTGACTTTAGGGAGGCGGTTACCCTATCAGATACTTTCTACCTCTGTCCCTGCACGAAAAGATTACCTCGATTCGCGTGTGCCTCAACAAAAGAGCGGATTACTATTTACTGACCTTTTAATCTCTGCTCCCCTCTTTGCGTGTTCGGTCATTAGAGAAATATCTTCGTTGATCTGCTGGCTGGAAAAAGAAATGGGTTGCAATTTCATATGTTCAAGGCCATGAAATGTCCTTTGAGCTTTAGCCCATTGAACTTCTCTTTCCTCTTTGTTGTAGTCCTTCTTGAAAGAGAAACCTCTCTATCTCAAATGAAAATAAAAGGAGTTAGTCAATTATACTAGCTACAATTTATCAAATATATATATATTAGCTACACGAACTTCTCCTTTTGACTTCAAAATCACAAATAAATTATCTCTCGCAGTCGAAATTCGATCACGTTGCTTGAATGACATCATCAATGCGTGGCAGGGTCATTCGAAAAGTTTACTAAAATGGTATCATTCAACTATATATTATGGCCAAAAGAAAGCGGTAAGATCAAGGAAGTTACAAGGGACTTGCATTATTTTGAAATTAAGAGAGGAGATTTGGATATATAATTGCACATAGTTATTGGGGACGGCGTTGTAATTATTTTAAAAAATAATTCTTGGATTTTTAAGAAAGTGAAGCATTGAAAAAGCGATAGAGTTTTGAGATGTTATATGCATTTCTACAAGACTAAATTTCAAGAAAATCTTACAAATATTGAGAGGCCTTTCCAAATAGCATTTCTTGTTCTCTTTGAAGCAGACACTTTTGTAACTCCACTCTTTTTCTCCTGATCAACACTTTGGGCAAGTTTAAGTTTGACATTGTCTGGCTGAGGCCGAGCAGATGGATGTACTCTAAAAAACGTGTCGTCGTGACGACTACAGCTCGAACTAGAACTGAAATCTGAATCAAATACTAGTCTCTCCCAGTTGTCGTAAAATCTAACCATATTCTTGTATGTATTGATTATTATCAATGTGAAGAAGAAGGTGAATTTTTTCTGTCTTTCATCCTATTATTTCCTCTGCTTTATCATATATCTTCTGATCATACCAGTGTAACAGAGGAAACGATGATGTTTGAATTGTATATAAGAGTTTTTGTTATATGCAATATCTGTAAAAGGGTGAGGTTTGAGAGCGACCATGGTATCAATTATTGAAGATATGTACAGTCGCAAAGACTTTGGCAGTTGGCACCTAAGGAAAGTACTCTTGAATTCAAGACATAATACCCCAAACGATGACTAACGGCATTTGTCGTGCATTATTTCATTCCAGATTTTTAATTGGACTTTATTAGTGATGACACATAATAAATGCCACGAGGCCCACGAACGATAACTTACGGCATTTGTCTTTCATTAATTCATTCCAGATTTTTAATTGAACTTTATTAGTGATTGGACACACGCGTATATATATAACTTTATCATTCGATTTTAATCTATTGGTCAACTAATTCGAATCGGGTATTGCAGAGACCCATTTTGAGAGACAATTCTCCCAACCTAATTGCTCTATTTACAATTCTAGAATTCGACCTCCAAATGTTGCTTAAGAAATTTAACATCTCATTCCATTAGATCAACTGATACTTGGTGGTTGAACATATAAATATGTTTCGATATTTTTTTGAGAAATGTTAATTTTCTACATTCGAAATAACATATATATATGTTTCATTTGGGATATTTGAGTTTTAGAATCACACTCCCCTACTAGACTCAAATTATCAAGTCCTCATTGACACCTCCAAATTGTGCATGATTGACAAACTCAATTTGGGGGGAAAGACACTCGCTTTTCGCGTTCTCATTTCCACGTTTAAATCAGAAGAAGGAAAACCTTTCTTTTCTTTCAACAAAACCCGACAAAAAATTCCTACTTTATTTGTTGTAAATCCTTTGACACTAACGTTATGGACGTTTGGACAAAAAGTTTAGGCAAAGGGGATTTTTATAAAATTATGCGCTGAATTTGGGAGCATTTGAATTTTTGTCCTTTATATTTGTATTTTTCAATTTTACTCTTTTATTTTCCAAATAGTTTAATTATAGTTTGATTTTGGACTACTCTGACAACTAGAGCTAACATGGCATGAAAATTTGGGCAGTTTCAAATTTTTCCGCCTCCTAATCTAATGTGGCGATGATGCTGGTAGTGTGATGTGTATTTGATTCCTATAGGAGGTTGTGTTGGAATTTTAAAAAAATAAATAAGTAAACAAAAAATCAGCTCATATTTTTACATTATATTTTGCTATATGTATATTTAAAATGCTTCGAATTTATAAATATATATTATATATAAAAGACATAATATAAATTTAATTAATTTAAATAAATACAAATTCAATGAAATTAAATTGTAAAAATATAAAAAATAAAAACTAAAATATGAGAAAAGTAAGTCAAAATTAAGTAATTAATCTATCTATCTATCTATCTATCTTATAAAAGTGCAAATAACTCATCAATGTTTTAAATTTCTTTCTTTTTTTGTAAAGACTAAAATAACCTTACATAAGTGATAGTAAATAATATTTATTCATGGTATTTTAGTAATTTAAAAATTAAGAGTTAGAGTTCAACTTGAATACCATATGAAATACATTCCATAACTATGAATAAAGAGTTGGATTTTTAATTGGACTCTATAGTATTATATTTTAGTTATACAAAAAAATAAATAAATAAAAAAGAGCTGGCATTACGTTTCTTCCTTTTTTGTGAAGACTAAAATAACCTTACATAAGTGATAGTAAATAATATTTATTCATGGGGTTTTAGTAATTTAAAAATTAAGAGTTCGAGTTCAAATTGAATACCAGATGAAATAAATTCCATAACTATGAATAAATAAATAAAAAATGAGCTGGCGATCAATCCTCTTCAATCCCATGAGTGTAGATAAAATTTATTAAATATATTCTTTCTTTTACAACACTCTTGGTTATCAATTGTAAAATAATTCTTTCAAAAAAAAAAATTGTAAAATAATTTTTTTTTAATACATCTAAGTCGGTTACACCAACTTATGGAATAATTCATGAAAAAGATGAAATACAAAGTTTATTGGCAATATAAAATTATTAAAAAAAAGTACAAAACACAACTAAGTTTATTGAGTATTATCTTACCATTTATCAAAACACTAATATATCAAGACACAAGTAAATAATTGGAATATGCACTTAATAGAGCGAAAAATTATCTACATGTGTCTTGTGCAAATGTGGATAAAAGATGACTTATAAAAAGAAATTTTCAGTTATGATTAACTATATACATTGGGTCGGAAATAGAAAATATAAAACTATGTCCTATTTTATTGAATAAATGATAATATAGAAATATAAAGATGAAAAGCTATAAAAATGAAAAAATAAATGTAAAAAGAAATAAAAATAATAAAACCAATAGAAGGTTGAGAAAATAATGGAATCTAAAATAAAGAGAAAGTTGTCAAGTTCTAAAAAAGAAAATATTAATAAAATATATTGTAGAGAATCATTACAGGAAAATGGAAAAATTCTAGGGCTGAAAATCCGGCTGAATTTCCTCCAGAAAATGCTTAATTAGGTGAAAAACCAATGCAATTGTGCCTGGCGGAAAAAAGGGTCCTGGAATGGAAATTTCCGCCTGAATTTTGCCAGACCACCGCTGACTGGTCAATGCCGGCAACCTCTAGTCGGCGCCGCCGCCGCCGGAATAGTATCTCCCAGAATGTGCAAATATTTGTAGTCGAGGGGATTCGAACTTGTGACTCCAAAGTTGGATAACCAACCCTTCACCACCAAACTATTGCAAGAAGTTTTATTATATTTTGTTTTGTTTTATACTTATTATATATTTATTTGATTATTCTTATTTTAATTTATTTTAACATTCTTCTTTCAATTTTAAGAAAATTTCAAAATTCTCTTGTTTATGTATATGTATTTGTATATTCTTATTTTGTTAATATATATATATATACACACACACACTATATATATATATAAACATATGTATATCAATAAATATAATAAAGTAATTAAAAGATAATATAAGTAACAATAGATAAAAGATAGTATTGATACTATATAAACATATGTATTATATAGACTATATAAATATATGTATACCAATAAATATATTATAAATATAACATACTTATGTATTGATTGTTGAAAAATATGAGAGAGATGTTAACAACACTCAAAGCAATTATTAAAATTAAATATATATATATATATATATATTGACATGGCATATTTTCGGTCAGGTTTCTCCAGGCTCGATCGTGCCACATGTCTTCCCCCTCTAATGTTCCAGCACACAGGCCCATGCTTTCGATCGTGTTTGATCGACCCCTCACCCCGGTCGAGTTCTTTATCGACTAGGACCTTCTGTACGATCGGCTCGGCGTGTCCTCGGACCAAACCCGCCGGTCACCCCGGTCGAGTACGTTATCGACCGGGACCTTATGTACAACCAGCTCGGCATGTCCTCGGATCAAACCCGCCGGTCACCCAGGTCGAGTTCTTTATCGACCGGGACCATGCCGTGTCCATTCAACACCTGTTGGCATTGAATGCTCTATCAATTCAGGGTATGGGGTCACTACCTAACCCCATACCTCATTAATTAAGAGGCAACTAATGCCCTAGGGCCCTACCCTTAGGCTTATGGGTCACTCTATCTCATCATATGATGACCTACTAAGCCCTAAGGGTCCTATAGGGAATAACCTACGTGGACACACTATAAATACTCTAGCATATATGGTAAGATAAAAAAAAAGGACTCTCTACGCCCTTACTCTGCTCAAATTTGTACAAAACCGATCAACTAACTTAAGTATCGGAGGGTCTTACTCGAGGCCCATCTCGGCTAGGCTCACGTTGCCTTTCCCTTTGTTGCAGGTCAACTTCCCGATCAAACACTTCCACTTCCACTTCCACACTCGACCAGAGTTCCCGATCGAGGTCGAACGACTCTCAAAATCGACTCGCATCATTCTCGACCAGAGTTCCCGATCGAGGTCGACTAGCTCCCAAAATGGACCCACATCATATATATATATATATATACTTTTGCAAAAAAAGAATTGTTAAAAAATAATATAAATAATAATAGTTAATAAGGATATGTATTTACGTATAGAATTTTGCAAAAAAAAAGAACTGTAAGAAAATAAAATTACTTTTGCATCTAATAGGGTTTGAACCTTGGACCTTTGAGATGGGAGAATTATAGTTTTACCATTAGTTTTATTTAAAATTAATTAACAAGTAGAAAGAATCTACACAGCCTTTTCCATTTGTTTCATGAAATATTTATTTAAAAATTTGTATAGATAAACAAAAATTCAATAAACTAATATGAATGTTACACAAGTACAACTTTGAACTACCACGCCATCATATAAAAAAGTTAATAGTTTACAAAAGATAATAAGTTTTCTTTTCCCTTTTTATCTACATGTGTCTTGTGTAAATGTAAAGAAAAGATGACATATAAATAGAAAATCAATTATGTTTAACTATTTACTTCGGATAGGAAATAGGAAATATAAAATTATGTCATATTTTATTGAATACACGATAATGTCGAAATAGAAAGTTTAAAAACCTTGTAAATGAAAAAATAAATATAAAAAATTATAAGTGGAAAAATTATGTTTCACAAATATTTCTCATTGAATGAGAAATCAATTAGGAAAAGAAAAAATAGAGCATGTCTCTTGAAAAAAAAACTACATATGCCACGAAAAGAAGTAAAAATATTAAAACTAAAAGTAGGTTTAGAATATAATAGAATCTTAAATAAAGAGAAAGTTGTTAAGTTCTAGAAAAGAAAATATTAATATAATATACTGCAGATAATCTCACAGTTTCTACATTAATTTTATTTAAAATTAATAAGTAGAAAGAATTTATACAACCATTTTCATTTATGGCATGAAATACTTATTCAAAAATTTGTATAGATAAACAAAAAATCAATAAACTAATATGAAAGTTACACCAATACAAATTTGAAATAACATGTAATCATAAAAAGTTAAACATAATAATTTATAAATGATAATATGTTTTAATTTTCTTTTTTTCTTTTTTTTTTTTAAAGAAAGTGTTCTGACATGATAGTTATTTGATGAAGGAGATACTATATGAGGCAATGGAAAGGAGGTAATGAAGACGAAAGTGGAGGTGGTAGTTGGGGGTTTTATTAAAAGTAATGGTTATAAGAGGAGAGAAGGATTTAATGGTAATCGTGGAGAAGAGAACAATAGCGGTGAAGATCGGGTGAAGCTAATGGTGCAGAGGCAAATGAAAATAATGAAGGATTTGAAAAAGAACATATATAGGCATGATAATGGTGGTGGAGTGGTAGAATAATGCGATTAACATAGATTTCAACTTTATTATATTAAATCAATGGTAGTGGTACTATGGTAGAATATAGCTGTGTGAAAAAGTGGAATCATATCTGTGTGAAAAAGTGGAATCATACATCTTCTAAATATAAAATGTGATATACTCAATAATATTTTATTTACTATAAACTTGAAGTTTTACAAATATAATGATTGATAATGATAATTAAGCTATTTTATATTTATTACTTAACAAATACAACACCAACATTCAGTATGATTAAAAATTAGTCCAATCAAATTAATTTTATTACAAGAAGGCAAATATGAACAAACTTTAGACAAATGATACAGAAATTTATTGTCATTCAATATCATCTTAACATATGTACACAAAGTTTACCAAAAAAAAAAAACATATGTATGCAAAAAAGAAAGAATTTTAATTTTTTTTTCTAAAAAAAGAATTTTAATATCATCTACAAATTAAAAAATAATTTAATCTTGTAAAAACTTTCAATTACAATATTAGAGGCCTTTGATAGATTAAGCTTAGTAACTATCTTATGAAAGAAGCTACTATCAAGAAAAATTTTATAAAGTATCAAGATAGTCTTAAAAATTCTTACCGTGATATATCTAATTAATAAGTAATAAAGTGACCAATTTCATTAGTTTTTAATCATTCATAATATTCATCTAAAAAACTAACATAGTTAATGTATTTATATTATATCGTAATCAATATTTTTCTAAAAATAAGACAAACTTTAATAGTCACATGTAAAACACGTGTTCCTTACTAGTTAATTTAAATAAACAAACAAACCCTCCTTCTTTGCCCCTTCCCATCCCACTCTCAACCGCCATCCCCCCAACACCTACATAATTTCTACCCCCTTAACGAACCCCACGCCCCCCCCCCCCCTCTCTCTCTCTCTCTCTCTCTCTCTCTCAATATATGTATATGTATTTTTATGTGTGTATCTATAGATATGTGTGTATATACATATATATATATATATGTATGCATATTTATGTGTGTGCATGTGGCTTTTTCATTTTTTCACCTTATAATAACATGTGTCATTCATGTGGACATTTTTGGAGGAAAAATCAGCAAAAACCCTCTAAATTATTTGACATGTTAGCGGCAATGAAAAAATTCCATCAATTTTCATGCCACGTTAGCTCCGATTGTCGAAAATGTCTAAAATTAGACTAAAATTAAAATATTTGAAAGATAAAGAACTAAAATTGAAAAATGCAAACACAAAGGAGAAAAACATTCCAAATTTAAAGGGCGATTTTCTAGTCCGAAAGATCACAAAACCCTCACGGAAAGTAAGATTTCATAACATTTCTTAAACAGTCCAACTCAGATGGGGTGCCAGTGTAATTATGGAAATTTCAAAAGAACATGGTAATTTAACAGTTTTAGAGGGGGTCTAAGTGTAATTAACCCTTTTGAACCAAAACATGGTGGAACATTTTCAGTAAATAATTCAAAAATGTTTTTATGATCCCGAATCTAAAGAAAAATGGTCTGACAAATATCACAAAATGCCTTACAAGGACAATACAAAGATAACGAGAATTTGTATTGAACATAAGGTATGAGCGTATCAGCAAATAAATGGATCAAAAACATAAGGCACCTCATATGACCAACTTAGGCCTTAGTGGGGCATTATTTCCTGCACCAACTTACTATCTTTATTCAAATTTGAATGCTTAACTAATAATAAGCCTAGAAAAGAATTGACAGAGAATAGTACTCTTAGATGAAATTGAACTCCGTTATTAATCAGTCATTCGTGAATTACTAAATTTGTTGGATAGCCATCGGGTCAAAATCCAACGATCCAAACGCATTCTTGATTTCCCTCTCCTCAGCGGCATATCATTCTTGGAACTAGCTTGACTTTGTTGATTCTTGTGAATATTCAAAGGTGAAACCCGTGTACTTGAACTCTTAGGAGCCACTTCATCAGGGACTGAAGAACTAGAATCTGCAGGGCTCGTCCCTAGAGTGGAGGGACGTGTACTTGAACTCTTAGGAGCTACCTCATCAGGAAAGGGGGAACTAGCCCCAGTGCTCGTCCCTAAAGTGGTGGGTCGTGTACTTGAAATCTTAGGAGACACGTCATCAGGAACTGGAGAACTAGAACCGGGACTCGTCCCTGAAGTGGTGGTGGATCCACCACTTGGGGTCCTCGAGTGGTCATGACATAATAGCCAAATTTCATGCCTTCTAAGTGTGGCTCGCACCAGCCTCTCCCAATCGTCGTACGCTTTGGTCATCTTTACAAGCTAATACTCAAGCCATCTCTCTTTGATGTATATTACATTTATTTTCCAGATGATTGAAATTGTTGAGTGAGTGAAGTCCACAAGAGCTATATAAAGTTGATGAAGTTTGTGGTGGGGTTTACTTTTAATTTCGGGGAAATATCTGGGAAGGCTGGGATAGTACCGGTCCCGCAGTAGTTGAGATGAGCCTTTATGGCGGCCCCACTTAAACACGGATTGAATAGTAAGCTGTGTATAGTCTCAAAGTCAACTTTTGTGTGCATAGAGAATATCGAAGTCTTGATAGAAAACATTATGATAATAAATACTAATTTTAAATATTATCTTCAAACGCGTATATAATTCAAAAAAAAATAAAAAATAGGAAAATTGAGTAGCTAAGTCGATGACAGAAGTTCATTAGATCAATCTCTAATAAAATGGCATATCCCCTGCGTTTGGGTGAATTTGTAATAAGACACCAAAGATTAGGGGGGTATTTGTAATTTTCATACCAGAAGGAGTGTGGTGAAAACAAAGCCAAATCTGACGGGTTCTTTGTAACAACAATAAATTTGATGCCATCATCTTCCCAGTCGAAAAGTTCTAATCCGGTCCCGCTTGTTGTCGCTAGGCTGATGGTATATTGGGCCTGTTGTGGCTTCCAATAGTTGACCCTTGCATTGCCAACAAAACGAAAATGATCAACACTTGCTATACCCTCTAGCATTAATACTACGTCAGACATTTTAGGCATGTTTTCTGGATACACAGCCAAGCACTTCATCGCAATGTCCAACATCTTTACCATCTTGGACAAGTCCTTATCCGGGAAATAATGAGTTGGAACACGATCCATTGAGCGAAAATGAGAGCAAATAATCGGTCTCAATGCCTCCAAATCCGTGACTGGATGCATCAAACGAAAACCAGGGATATCTGTTTGCATCATTTCTATGACATCCTTTTCGCTCATGATTGGTCTCCTAAGGCGTCGATCAAACAACTTGGAAATCCTTTCGTGGGACTTGATGGAAAGAACCCACGTGATTAGGTCCAACTTGTCATCAAAGCCTTGAGGCTTCATGGCTGATTTACTGGTAACGAGTTCAAGCAACACTCCTCCGAAGCAGGAGACATCAATTTCCTGCGAAACATTAACCTTGAATTTGTATGGTGTTGTAATGTAACGTAAAGCGCCTGACTTTTTCAGCTTTACCAACATGCCAGAGAAACCGAAATCAGACACACAGCCGTGCCCGTCAAACTTTATGTTTACATGGGCCAGCTGCCCACCACATTGTGCGTGGATATGAGCAATACCCGTTGCTGCACTGATTGCTATTTTGACACGGGTTTCCCAATCAACATGCTCTTTCCTGCATGAACATTGAAGATCATTACATATTTATAGGCATATAGAAGCCAAGCATAAATGACTTCCCATACTTCACTTATCTGACGCTTAATATCAACAAAAACATATGAATTAATCACACTTTGTACCCCCTGAACTATGTTCTTAGTTTCATATACCTCCCTGAACTATGAACTTTACCAAATCAGCCTCTCATTTTGGGCTGATTTGTTATAGTTTGTACTCAAATAAGGGTTCATTCGTTTTATTTTAGAGCTTAGGGGGTATATGCAACTAAGGGAATAGTTCATGAGTGAAAATGTAGCTAAACCTTGTTTAAAAACATGTCGGGGTTATGCATGACTAATGAAATTAGGCGACAAGATGAACGGGCAAGAGAATCATTGAGTGATGGTGTTAATCGTACCGTGTAGCATATCGGACAGGCTTCCCCGGCTATGGTAATCGTAGACAATGAATGTTTCATTGGATTTGTTTGAAAAGTAGTATGCTCGTGGAGCAGCCACATTTTCATGCTCACAACTACCGATAAACTCCATTTGCCACTTAAATTCTTCTTCTGTCTCTCACTTCATTCAGAAACTTGATTGCCACTTCAGTTCCGCTAGCAAGAAATTCTTCGTCTGAAATGTTGAGATCGCGCAACAACCGAGCTAGAAGTGTAGTCCCGGATGTTCCCTTGCCCACCTCCTGGATTCTCTTGAAAGTACCTAGAGGTAAATTCCAGGAGTAGAGCTGCTCCCAAGGAAATCAAACTTGCAAACCTGCGAATTCACATCACTCAAATCTGATGACAACGAGTTCTCACGACAGAGTTGCCTAAACTCCTCTCTCTTAAACACGGCCGCTATCAGCCTCTACTGGTTGTCGTAGATCTCAGACATTATTCTCTCGGCTGAGAAACTGATCAAGAACGAAATGGTTGAATTTATGCATCAATTTTTCAGAATTTATATTGATGCACAATTGACTTTGACTTTGTGATTTATGAGGCACTACTAACCACAACTCGGATTGATGTAAAATAGAAGAGAACTCTGGATAGAACCTTCACCACTACATCAAATTCTTGAGATTCTGCCAGCTTTATAGCATTTTGATATTCATTAAGGTATCCTATTGTTGTATGTATAGATGTAGATTTAATTATTTCGCTAACGAGGGACTCTTTTTTCACTTGAACTTATCACATCGCATGCAACTTTCTTGCAAAGCATGGTTGGCGAAATTATACAATTCATGCTAATATAAGAGAATAAAAGTGAAATCATATTCTATAGAGTAGATATTTAATAAGATCCGTGTCACTGTATAGTGCTGCTCTCTGTTTCAATTTCAACAATCTCCTCCAGCTTCCTCACTGCATCGGCCATTTTAGGTCTGCGCTGGGGGACAGCAACAACACAAGAAATCGCCAGTTGCAACAACTGCATCATCGCCTTTCCATCAAGCAGATACCTCAGAAGCTCTTCGTCAAACACGTCATCAGTCCACTCCTCACGAAGAACACACTCAACCCACCAAGTTAGTGCAATGGCGTCGTGTCCTCTGATCCATTTAGGTGGATTTCCGGAGACAAGTTCAAGTAGCACAACTCCAAAGTTGTACACATCAGAAGATTGGGACATTTTTTTAATGTCTGTGACTTCAGGGGCACAGTGCCCGGCTTCTCGACTATCTGGCAATGTCATTGGGTTCAACAATTTCGCCAATCCTACATCACAGACTCGGCCATATTAGGGACTCTTTTTCATGAACTTAACTTACCACCTTGCATACAGCTTTCTTGCAAAAGACGATTGGCGAAAATATACAATTCATGCTAATAAGAAATGAAAGAGAAATCGTATTCTATATAGTGAATATTTAGTCAGTTTTTGTGTACTCACATAGGTGCTAATCATTTTTTTTTTTCATCAAATATCTATTGAATCTAATTTACACTTTACCAACACTGTAGCATTTTAATATTGGTTCCTAGTGATCACAGCCTCCAGCTTCTTTACAACTCTATGCATATTTGTTCTCTTCTCTGGTCTGTACTCCACACAAGACAGAGCTATTTTAAGCATTCTCTGCATCTCCTTCTTTATTCTAACATCGTCTAAAAGCCGTCTATCGTACACCAGAACCGTCCAGTCATGACGAGCTTTATACGCCGCCCAACTGCTATATTGCCAGCTACTCATATTTCTTGGAGACTTTCCAATTATTAGTTCAAGCAGCAAAACTCCAAAGCTATAGACATCGCACGCCTGGGAGACTATCGACCGTTCCACTTCCGGGGGCCTGTACCCCCGGAGAGTTGTGACTGTTGGCGCGCTTGGTTTCAAAATGTTAGACAAGTTGAGATCAGCCACACAACCATATCCGTCTGAGTTAACAAAAATGTTTGAAGCTTTTAGATTGCCGTGGACGAGCTTTCCACTGCATTGTTTGTGAATATGAGCAAGCCCTGTTGCTGCACCTACTGCGATTCTCATCCGGGTTTCCCAGTCCAAGTCAATCGGATTCTGGTCTCCTTTTCCTGGAAATAAACAAGGCGAAACATGTCAAATACATTGAACTAATTGAAACTGTTTCGTTTGATAGAGAAATTAAAAGCTTAAATTTTCAGTTGAGGCTGTCCTTCAGTAAACTATCAGAGTCAAACCGAGACATATGTCTGACACCCCCTTCAAAATATCTAGATTCCCAATTCCCCCTTCAATCTTTCAAAATTACAACGACCTCCCTTCTAAGTTTGCATAATTATAAAACTCAAATAGAAAGTATAAAATCACCTAATTACGATCAACTAAAAATAATGGAAGTATCATATTTTCGAAAGATGATTTTACGCCTCGATGTTTAGGATGTCTAAGTCATTTTTTTTTTCACTAAAAATTCTGAAGCAACGGGGAGCTTGTTAAGCAGGGGTAAAGGATTATTATGTGGCGTCGAACATACCGTATAGCATTGTGGACAGACTCCCTTCGCTGAAGTAATCATATACACCGAATGCGTGACAGTCAAACAAGTAGTATCCCCTCAGCTTAACCAAATTATCATGGCTGATGCTCCCAATTATCTTCATCTGTTGCTCCAAAATCTTGTGTGAATTAACTTTACCCATAATCAATCTCTTCACGACAACCGTAACATCTTCATCTTGCAATCTCACCACAAAGGATTGGTTGTACGACTCCGTTTCCTCCCTGAGATTATTGGAAGGAGCCTTTAACAATGTCTCTACCCCAAATGCAAACGGGGTGTCCTCAAAAATTTCGAGAACATCAGATTCTTGTTTCTTCTTTGGCTTTGCAGCGGTATTTTTCGGGCAAGCTAAAGTTTGGAATGGAAGGGATTGCTTAGCTAATCCATTCTTGGGATTGGCAAAGTCGAATGATGGATTGCGAGAAAATGAAAAGTTCAACCTGAAACTAGAAGAAGACGGACTAATGTCAGAAAGTAAAGGGTTCAAATCGCTTTCGTCTTCTTCAGAAAGAGGATCTTTGCTGGTTTCCCAAGTGTCTTCTTCAGGAGGACTCCAACCCAAAGTAGAGCTATCTCCTTTTTCTTCGAAAAAATGAACGTTGCTGGTTTTCCAACTATGTTCTCTGGGAGGGCCCAAACTGAAAGTCGTGCTCTCATCTTCTGCTTTATAGAAGATATATTTGTTGGTTACCCAACTACCTTCGCTGGGACGACTCCAACTGAAAGTAGAGCTCTCGTCTTCCCTTATATAAAGAGGATCTTCGTTGATTCCCCAACTATCTTCTTTGGGAGGACTCAAATGAAAACTAGAGCTGAAATCTGAAGAAAAAGATGATACAAAGCTAGAGGAACTTGAATCGTCGCGGCATAATTGCCGGAACTGCTCTCTGCGCAGCACGGCCCCGACTAGCCTCTCCCAGTTGTCATAGTTCTGAGACATAATATGCAATGGATAGGAAAATTTTTCTTGCAAAATGAAGATAATTGAAAGTTTGAAACTGAAGAGCCACTGTCATGGCCCTGGAGAGATATCAACACACTGTCGGCGTTGACAACTGAGATTGTCACTCAGTACAATTGGCCATGTGTACTCATTTCGGCCTTTCGGAAAAGGGCAAAATACACTTTGCCTGCATGTATTATATCATTTGTAATGTTTACTCTCCTATAATATTGAAAATATTATTTATCCCTTTTAAAATTAATTATTCTAAATATTAGAGATAAAATTACTATTTATTTCATTCTATATGTATTTTATCTTATTCTTTTTGTTATTGTAATTTGAATTTAATAATGATCTCGATTTATACAATAAAAAAAAGTTCAAATTGAACGAATCCTCTTATTAAGCAAAGTTTAATTTGAACTTTTCTTCTTAGGAAGCAAAATTCAATTTGAACACCTCTTATGAAGCAAAGTTCAGCAAAGTTCAATTTAAACTCTTTCTCTTTCAATTCAATAAACTTTGTCGGCTTACATATCTATAAATAGATGAGCTTGGCCATTTATTTGTGCATGGAGGAGAAGTTAGAGAGCTTTCAAGACAAATGAGGTTCTTTAAGAGTTTGAAAAATAGAAAGTCGGAAAACACTTGAGAGATAAATTCTTTGTGAGAGAATTGTGAAGTTGTTCTCCTGGGAATTTGGGTTTAATTATAAAATATTTTCTCTAATTGTTGTAACTCTCTGTAAAACTCATTATAGTGGAATCGTTCCCTGCCCGTAGACGTAGGCTTGTTATTAGCCGAACCATATAAATATCGTGTCATTTTAATTTTCATTCGTTTTATTATCAAATTATTATCGTTTATTTAAATAAATGTACTACTTGATTCGGGTGCTAGCCTAACCATTTTAATATCAATATTTGTGTAAATATTTACTTTTAATTTTTTCTTAGTACAATATATTTTAAAAATGTCAAATAACTTTTTGACTTGTAAATGTTCATTTCTCAATTAAAGTATGTATTTATGTACATTTTTGATGGAAAAATAAATAGTTAAAATCAAATATATACAAATTATTTTTTGAACAACATGATATTAATTAGTTGTGCATAATTGATTAATGAAGTATTTTACTTTTAATATTTTGAACGTAAAGCATTTTAACTAATTTAACTTAATCAGTCACTATTAATTAGTTTTAAAATTATTTATATTATATTTTAATTATTTATTATATATTCTTTATAATATACAAGTTTTAATTGATGAATGAACATTCATAATTGAGAAAAACATTCCCAAACTATAATTTATTAAGAAAAAAGAATTAAAATCAATTATTTCCATCAATATTGACATTAAGATAATAAATCAAAGCATTTGTATGATAGAATAAAGGGTAATCTTGTTATTAATATTTAGAGTAATCAATTTTAAGAGAATAACTGATGTTTTTTATAGTATAGAGACGTAAATGTTATAAATAACATAGTATAAGATGCAAAGTGTGTATTGCCCTTCCGAAAAAGAAGGAATTTCTTGGAAGCCTGTTAATTACCAACTCAGCATTTTTATTTATTTCCGTGATTAGGAGTTACTCAAAGTCTTCGTGTTTAATAATAAAATAAACAATACGTTTTCAAAGTATACTTGTTCAACTGGTGCTGACGGATAATGACAAATGACAATGTGCTTAAAAATTAAAATTTTATCGCCCTACCTGTCTTGAATTATATATTACGGGTTAATTGCACCAAACCCCCGTGAAATTTGAAATGGGCAAAAAAAAAAAATCCTATCAAATTTAAATTAACATAAAACACCTTATGTAATTTTATATTTGCTCACTCCCCCCTTTTCTATTCTTATCTTATTAAAATATCAAATTTCTTATTTTACCCCTCTTTCTTTTCAAATCTCTCTCACACACACTCAATTAGTAGTGGTAATATGGGTTGTAAATTATGGGTCCAACCCAACTCAATTGCTTATAGGTTGGGTTGGGTTGAAAAGATTTTTAAATGGGTTAAAGTGGGTTGGGTCCAAATTGATTAAATTAGTTATGGTTTTAAATGGTTTTTTCATGGGTTTTAAATGATTTTTTCATGGTTCACTAATGGTTCCTTAATGGGTCCATAATGGGTTTGACCCAAAACTTAAAAAAATCCTATCAACTACTATAGATATCATCAATTTTATTCAAAGTAGAATATGTCCAAATTTCTCATACCACAAAAAAGTCCTGAATCTGTCCATTTTAGTCATAATTTTCCTCAATATTTGATCAATATTCTTTTTTTTTATTTTTTTTATTCAATTTTATGCTTGAGACATAATTTATTATTAAGAGATGTAAGTTTATGTAAAATATGATATTGAAGATTGATTTTATCTAAAACTTATTTTATTTTTTAAGTTTTGATTTATATGAGTATTTTATTGTCGGACCCGCTTTCGACCCGCTCCGACCCATTTACAACCCACTTACAACCCGCTTCAAACCATTTACAACCCGACCTATTTACAACCCGTTATTAAGAATCCATTTTGAACCCAACCCATTTTTGACCCAACCCACAAAGGCCCGACCCAAATCCGACCCAACCCGCCCAATTGCCACCTCTACACTCAACCAAAACCTCCACGGCTCCACCCCATCTCCCCTTACTGCTTGCCACAAACGAATTTCAATCCTTCTTCAAATTTCATGCCCAAACTATAAAGCTTTAATTTCTAATCTCAGAAATTTTCAAAAATAATCAATATTTTTGTTTCCAAAAATTATAGATTATATTTTCAAAAATATTATCACTTTTATATCTAAGAAAAAGTATGTCAAATATATATTTTTTTTAAAATATGAAAAATACTAGATTAACCTATGAATTTGATTAATGAAATCATGCAGCTAATTACTAAAAAACATAAATTCCTTTTTTCAAATTAGGGGAAAATATTTATTTTATCCACTCGTCTATCGTACAACAAAAACGGGGGAAATTAAAAACCTTTCTCTTTCTCCTAAAACCACCATATTCTCTTTTGATAGACTTCCAAAAGATCATCCCCAACACAAAAATGGCATCCTTCAAACGTGTTCCCGTGCGGACCGACCGCCAGTGCATCTCTAATCTGGCACCGCACCTCAACCACGCATCTTTCCATTGTTGCCACTTATCAACTGTAACTCCATCTCAAAATTCCTTGACAGAAGGAGTGGGAGGCCCATGATGAAGGTCATGCTAGGGGTTGAGGTGGAAGATGAAGACATCATAGAAACAAAAACAAAAAAAAAGTAGAAAAAAAATGGGAAGAAGAAGAAGGAGAAAAAAAAATTGGAAGAGGATTTTCTAATTTTGACTTGCGGCGAGAGTGAGGAAGAACGATGAATTATTAGTCAAATCGGGGCAAGATGGTCTTTTCAAGACCATAAAACAATAAGCATTTGCATTGTTAGTGCCTAAAGTGCACCGGCTGTATCTAGGGTTTAAGTTGCTTAATTTATATTCTCAAAGGGTCCTTTTTACTAGTTTATATTTGCAGGATTTTTTTGGCCTTTTTCGATTTTCACAGGGGTTCTGGTGCAATTAACTCTATAAATTACATACAAAACATGGTCATGACCAAGATGTGAAAAATGATAGATGAAAATACCATGGAACATGATCTGCTCATTACTAAATTGTAGCTTCATACCTGAAGTACAATTCCTTATGAAATTCCGGAATTAAAATTATATATGTTTTATTAACTTTAATTGCAGGATCCCAGTTATATTCAAAACCAGGGGGGGTCTAAGTATAATAACACCAAATTTTAGGAGGTCTAGGTGTAATTGTCCCGAAAAAATAACTAGTGTCCTTTATTCATTGTTTGCATAATATATATATATATATATTATTGTTCTAAGGATGAAAAACTACATTCCTTTGCCCTCTATCATCAACACAACATCAGACATCTTACGCCTGTTTTGGTGATACACAGCCAAACACCTCACTGCAATGTCCAACATCTTTACCATCTCCGACAAGTCCTTAGCCGGGAAATAGCAAGTTGGAACGCTATCCATCGAGTTAAAATGTGAGGGAAGATTGGTCTTAGTGTCTTCGAATCCATGACTGGGTGCGTTGAGTGGAAACTCGGGATTTCCATTTGCATCATCTCTATGGCATCTGTTATGCTCCTCATTGGTCTCCTAAGACGTTGATTGAACAACTTGGAAGTCCTTTCATGGGATCCGATGAAACTGTTGGAAAAAAAAATTAGAGATTTGCTATAACTTAGAGAAAACAAAGAATAAAGCCAAGAAAAGAATAGAATTATTTGCTGAAGAAAAGATGCAATTTTCATTGAACTGAGCTGATGTTTAAATACAGAAAAAAAATTGTGGTGAAACAATAGAACAAAATATCTAAAAAACTAATATTCTCGTGGGTGGATTTATTCGATAATATAAGTACAATGCAAGAACAGTTTTTATAGCAAAAGCACTATAGCCAAAAGCAGATTAAACAATGTCGCAAACAAATAAATAAACAAGAAAGTACAGTAGACTCAGTATTTATTTGCAATAGTAAGACTGAATCACCAGGTTAGGTCGGTTTGTCTTAAAGAAAAATTTTGCCCTACTGACCAATACAATGAGCCTACGATACTCCTTCCAGGATAAGATAGTCCAGAGGTCCGTTCAAAGCCGCACTACTACTTTGAACCTCACTTCGAAAGCTAATCAACTCAAGTGGTTGTGTATGCAACACAAAACACACACCCGAAAGAATCAAGTGCATACAGTCTAAGACTGATCAATTTCTTAAAACAGTATACTTTCTATTCTCTCTCTGTTTCATTCTATGTATTTTGCAAGGAATCAGGAGGCAGCTTATATAGGGGAAAAGAGACAGTCAGAGTTAAATGCTGGTACATTAATGCACAGTCGAAACCACCCGTACGCCAACGAACACGCAGTGCACTTGGACGCAAAAGTAGACAACATTCGAAAACGTCTTGTTTGACTAGGTAAAGCGTCTGGCAGTTTCAAACAGCGTTAATTAAAATATAGAATGGAATTCCAAATTAGATTTTTGAATAAAACCGTTACACCAAGGGAAATTCAGTAAAAATAAGCCCGAGATCGAGACAATTTGCCCAACCGCCTGAGACCGAGATTGAGACCGAGACTTGGACCTAGTCCATGGTCCGTGGGTGGCTCGTGGCCGTGGTCGGAGCTGGGTCGGGCAGGCAGCGCCCGTGTGTAGGGCTACCCATATGCGGTACTTAGTTGTTTAGTTTACACTATAACAACACTTAACCACATAAATACTAGCACTGTCAAGACCAATATATCCAATGTAGGATATTTTACACAGGTTTAAATACGTTTAGACAACATCACCTTAGGCTTTATCTATGGATTTCCATTAGAAATAGTTTAGTCCTAGATTAATCCCCTTGTAAAAGTCATCTTAACAAGTCATTTTCCAACAAAATTCAACTACTTGAGCCTAAAAATAAGCAACTACTTTGCACATGGTTATATGATCAAGAAACTCTTAAAAATATTAACCAACTCCTAAAATATCTGAAACTTTATTAGTGATAAAAATAAGAGAAAATTCAGTTGTTGTCTGACTATTTCTTGCAGTAACTGAGGTAATTCCTCAACACTCCTCCTTACTTCAGTTGCTGCAAATCAAAAGCCTTTCTCTGAGAAATTCAAATTTGTTCCTTGGTCAAGCTTTTGTAAACATATCTGCTAATTGAAGATCAGTATTGTAATATTTTAATGCAATAGATCCCTCCTTCTGCACATCTCTGAGAAATAATAATTTGATATTAAAATGCATGATTTTCCCATGAAAAACAAGATTATTTGAGATAGCAATGGTTGCTTGATTATCCACAAACGCCTCTGTGCACTTTTCTTGCTTTAAATTCAGATCAAGCAATACTTTTCTAAGCCATAATGTTTGATTTGCGGCAGTTGTTGCTGCAATAAACTCAACTTCAGCTATAGATTGTGCAACAATCTCCTGCTTTTAGAACACCAAAAAAATATCCCTGAACCAAGATTAAAACAATAAGCAGAAGTGTTTTTCATATCATCACAAGAACCAACCCAATCACTGTCAGAATATCCCTGCAACACAAAATTCTGACTTGCAGAGAACTTAATTCCAAAACGCAATGTTCATTTAACATATCTCATCACCCTTTTAGCTACTCTAAAATGAATGTTAGTTGCACAATTTGTGAATCTTGATAGAAGACTTACAGCATGTAAGATGTCAAGTTTGGTTGTTGTAAGATACATAAGACAACCAGCCATACTTCTATAAAGAGTCTCATCGACTTTTTTAGCTCCATCATCCTTGCTTAGTTTCTTCTCCTGACACATTGGAGTAGCTACTTCCTTGCAATTCTCCATTCTGAATTTTGTCAAAATTTCTCTTACATACTTCTTTTAACAGATGAACACTTCATTTTGCTTTTTCTTGATTTTTATTCCCAGAAAATAAACCATTTCTCCCAGGTCTGTCATCTCTAAAGTATACTTCATATCTTCTTTGAACTTTTTGACAAGTTCATCATTACTTTATATAACTAGCAAGTCATCAACGTATAGTGAAACAACAATAAAATTGATTTCATCACCTTTATTGTAGAGAGTAGCTTCACTAAGGCTTTTTCGAAAACCCAGCTGCAACAAGTGCTCATCAATTCTACTGTACCAAGCTCTAGAAGCCTGTTTCAATCCATACAAAGCTTTTTTGAACTGATACACTTCATCTTCATGCCCCTTTATTGCAAATCCTTGGGGTTGCTCGACGTATATCTTCTCTTCAAGAAAACCATTCAAGAATGTAGATTTAACATCAAGCTGAAACACTTTCCAGCCTTTTTGTGCAGCTATGGCCAACAGTAATCTAATGGTTTCTAATTTGGCAACAAGAGCAAACATATCAGAAAAATCAACACCATACATTTGAGCATACCTTTTTACAACAAGTCTGGCTTTGTGCTTGTTGATGGAGCCATCTGCATTGAGCTTGGTTCTAAAGACCCATTTTACTCCAATGACTTTTTTATCTTCAGGTCTCTTCACAAGAGTCCAGGTCTGATTTTTCTCAATCACATTTAGTTCTTCTTTCATGGCAGCTCTCCATTTTGGATCTTTTTCCGCATCCAAAAATTTGTTGGTTCAAGAACAGCAACATTGCATCTTTGATAGATATCGGAGAGTGATCTTGTACATCTTACTGAAAAATCATCCACTAATTTATCTTCTCTCAGTTGGAGTTTTGTGCTTAAATCTGGAAGGAATTTTGGTTGAGTTTCTTTCCAGTCCCATTGTTTATCCTCCATGAAATGCACATCTCTACTTATTAGACTTTTCCTTGTATGAGGTTGGAAAATTCTATAAGCTTTCGAAATAGTGTTGTAACCCACAAAAATTCCAACTTTTGCCTTTTTGTCTAACTTATCTCTTTTGGTCTGTGGCATATAAGTAAAGCACAAGCATCCAAACACCTTAAGATTTTTTAAAGAAGGATTATAGCCATACCATAATTCAAATGGCATCTTTTCTTCCACTGCTTTTTTTGGAAGTCTATTGAGTAGAAAAACTGAAGTGTGTGCAGCTTCGTCCAATACTCTTTTGGCAAGCACTTCTAATACAACAAACACCTCGCCATCTATATGATGGTGCGATTCTTCCTTTCACTAACTCCATTTTTTTGTGAGAATATGGAGCAGTAAGTTGGTGCTCAATTCTAGCTTCTTCGCAAAATAGTTTGAATTGATCATATGTGTACTACTTGCCATTATCAGACCTCAAAACTTGAATCTTACAGCCACTTTGAGTTTCAATCCATTGCTTGAATTTCCAGAACACACCAACAACTTTTGACTTGAATCTAAGAAAGTAGATCCAGCACATTCTAGTATAATCATCAATGAAGATTATGTAATACTTACTCCCTTAGAATGAAGGAGTTCTTTGAGGTCCAGCCAGATTTGTGAATTAATTTCAATTTTTGAGTAGCTCCCCAGGTTGCTTTGTTAAAAGGAACCTTATTTGCTTGCCAATTTGACAAGTTTTGCAAGAAGGTATGTCAGATTCAAGGTGAGGCAGCCCTTGAACCAGGTCTTTCTTTATAGGTTCATCACAGCAGCATGATTGAAGTGTCCTAGCGTTTTGTGCCAAACTTCTATATTGATCTTAGTTGCAGACATGGCTTTTTGCTCTTGCTTTACAAGATCCAACGTAAAACTTTTTCCCTTCATCATTATTTTGAATATATCATTGCTTTCTCCATCCTTGATTTGGCAATAATTGGTTTCCAAGATAACTTTGAAGCCTTTCTCAAGCAACTGACCAACACTCAAAAGATTTTGATTTATGTTAGGAACAAAAAACACGTTTTTAATGAATTTTATACCTAAAGAGCTTCTAATTGCCATTGTGCCTTTGCCTTTGATAGGAATATAATCTCCTGTGCCAATTTGAACTCTAGAAATTACTGAAGTATCCAACTCATTGAAGAGAATACGATCAAATATCATATGATTTGTGCAACCACTATCAATAAGCCACTTGTCACTTGAGTTGCTAGATGCAACACAGGTTGCCACAAAAGTGTTGCTCCTCCTCTTCCTGATCGGCTACTTGTGCAGTGTTTTTCTGTAGAGTGTTGTTTTTGCAAATCTCTTGATGATGCCCCTTCTTCTGACATTTCTCACACTGCTGATCTGGCCTTTTCCAGCATTTGAAAGGTGGATGACCTTTCCTTCCACAATGCTTACATGGAGAAAAATTAGATTTTGTTCCTCGATCAATCCTAAGAGAATCAGAACTTCAGTTTTCTCTCAAGCTCTTCTTTTTCTTTCCTTTATTTCCCTGATTTGAGTGAACTTTTTCAGGTAATGCTCCTTCAACAGACCCTTCAGACATCATGAGCCTTCTCTATTCTTGTGCTTGCAAAGAATTCAATAGTTCCACCAAACTAATTTGGGACAGATCTTTAGTATTTTCCATCAAGGAAATGGATGCTTCAAACCTTTCAAAGACTGTTATAAGAATTTTTAAACCAATCTAGAATTAGAAAATTCAGAGCCAAGTAATCTTACTTTGTTTGCAATATTGAGTAATCTATCAGAATACTCTTTAACCATTTTTGAATCCTTCATCTTTTGAAGTTCAAATTCGCTAATCAGATTGAGAACACGTATTCCCATGATCCTTTCATCTCCCTCATATTCTTTCTTTAGAAAATTCCAGACCTCAAACGTTGATTTTATTATCATAATTCTGACAAAAAATTTTGGTGAGACAGTAATAAATAACGTTGTTCTAGCTCTTGACTTTCTTGTTTTCTTCTCTTTATGACTCTTTATTTGCGATATGGTTGGATTTGTAGGCAAAGGAGGAACTTCGTAGTCCTCCTCAATAGCCTCCCAGAGGTCATTTGCCTCCATATGTGCCTCCATTCTTGCTACCCAGACGTGATAGCCTTCACCATTGAAGACAGGTGGTACAAGTGCAGGGATAGGGGTTTCTGAATCCATGAAAAATTTCTCTTAATTACACATCCTTCAAGAAGAGAGCTCTAGTACCACTTAGTTGGAAAAAAATTAGAGATTTGTTGTAACTTAGAGAAAACAAAGAATAAAGCCAAGAAGAGAATAGAATTATTTGCTGCTGGAAAGATGCAATTTTCATTGAACTGAATTGATGTTTAAATACAAAAAAAAACTCAACTACTTACACCTAAAAATAAGCAACTACTTTGCACATGATTACATCATTAGCAAACTCCTAAAAATCTTAACAAACTCCTAAAATATCTGAAACTTTATTAGTGATAAAAACATTAGAAAATTCAGTTGTTGTTTGACTGTTTCTTGCAGTAGCTGAGGCAATTCGTCAATAGAAACGAACACACATCACTAGGTTTAGCTCATTCGCGGAACCTTGTGGCTCCATAGTTGATTTACCAGTAACAAGTTCAAGCAACAGTTCTCCAAATAGGTAAACATCGATGTCTTGGAAAACATGCTTCAATCTGTATGATGATCGCACAACGTTCCTTGAACGGCTATGCTTTGTTGGCTTTACCATCATGCGTGTAAATCCCAAACTGGAGACACTGCCATACTTTTGCGAGTTGAGAAAAATGTTGGAAGATTTGACATTTCCATGGGCCAGCTTCCCACCACATTGTGCGTGGATATAAGCAATACCCCGTGTGACACCGATTACTCTTTTGACACGTGTTTCCTAATTAACACAACGATTCTCTAGACCTGCATATTGAAGAATGAAGATGATCATCACGCACTTATAGACATATAATAGCTAAGGAAAAATGAATCTAGACGAGAGGAGACGTGTTGCCCGAGCTACGGTAATCATACAAGACATACAAGCTTTGTATATGGTTTGTTTGAAGAGTAGTATGCCCTCGGTACAGCCACATTTTCATGCCTACAACTACCAAACACCTCCATTTGCGGCTTAAATTCTTCTTCTGTCAGTTCCACATCATTCAGTAACTTCATTACCACTTTAGTTCTGCTAACAAGAAATTCTCGACCCGAAACACAGACATCACGCAATAACCGAGCAACGATTGAACTCCCAAATCTTCCTTTATCAAGATCCTTAGATCTCTTGGTATCACGTTATAGGTCAATTTCAGGATTAGAGCCTCCAAGGAAAACTAGCTTGGGAAAAAAAATGTTTTTCCTTGTGCAACGCATTATTCAACGGGGAACCGGGATCAAAATCCGATGATACGGATGAGATGATGCTGGTGTTTCTCGAATGTGAATGGCAGAGTTTCCAAATTTCCTCTCTCTTCATCACGGTCGCCACAAGCCTTTCCCAGTTGTCGTATATCCGAGACATCTTTTTCCCTTTGAAACTGATCACAAGTATAGATGTTCAAGATTGAATGACTGTTAACCTATACACTTTGTGACTTATCAGGCAATACTCAGATTTATATACAATAGAAAAGTTTCTCTTTTTTTGCCCCTTCAATCAACCAAAAAGCGGATTATAGACCCCTGAAGCTCTTTCACAATTTTTATAATTGATTTTTCATAATGAAAATCACTTAAACTAACCAAATCCTTCTTTGGACTTGAATATACCAACGCATTATTGGGGTTAAACACTGGAATTTTCAGTCAGTATTGGACTTTCAAAAACAAAGAAATCCTTGGAAGCCTTTTAAAGGCCTAAAGAGTTCCTGGTTTGTTGCACAAATGTTACGCCACACGCATATATAACGCCTCCACAATTATTTAGTACAATTTTTTTTTGGTACGTGGTACACTTAAATAATTTAGATGGTATGCTCCTCATAAATTTCGAATGAATCAAACATCACACTAAAACCAATACATATATAAAACTTAAAAAGAGTAAAAACTAATAATCTATATATGCTATGAGGCCTATTGTGGCTTCCCATCACTGACGCTAACTATGCTCTCTTGCATCAACACTACATCAGACATCTTAGGTCTGTCCTCTGGCAACATAGCTAAGCACCTTATTGCAACGTTCAACACTTTTACCATCTCGGCCAAGTCTTTAGCCGGGGCATAATCACCTGGAACGCGACCCGTTGAGTTAATATACCAACTAATGATTGCTCTCATAGCCTCCTATCCGTGACCGAATCCTTGGCCTCCAAATCGACACCGAGAATCTCATTCTTAATCATTCCTATCAGATCTTTTGTGTTCCTGATTGGTCTTCTAAGACGTTCATCAAACAAATCATAAGCCACTTTGGCAGGCGATTCTCGGGATTTAAGACGAAGCCATGTGATCTCATAATCAATAAGAAGTTCAAGCAAGAGTATCCCAAAGCAGTAAACATCAATTTCCTATGAGACATTGGTCTTGTAAACATATACCGGCACAATGAAATGGAACCCCAAACCGCGCCATTCTGATGGCTTTACCAACATGCCCGCTAAACTGAAATCAGACACACAGCCATACCCTTTTGAGTTGAGAAAAATACTCAAGGATACAATGTTTCATGGGCTTGATTTCTAGTAAATTGTGAGTGGATATGATCGACGCCCCGTGCTGCACCAATAGTGATTTTGAGTCGTCTTTGCCAATTTACATGATGCGATTCCTTTCTTGCATATTGAGGTTATGAATTAAGTTACACCGAAATAGGTACCGACCTAACAGGATGATAGAGACACCTGCCCCCTCAAATCTATACAGAACATACATATTTTTATAAAAATTCAAAATTTTGCTCTCCAAAAAATGAGAAATTGTACCATGTAACATATCATGCACGCTTCCCTGGCTGTGATAATCGTACACAATGATTAACGTTCTGTTGGCCTTGTAGGAAAAGTGCAGCCACATTTTCATGCCAACAACTACCAAAAACCTCCATATTATGCTTAAAAATGTCTCGTGCCACTCTAGCTTCTTGCACTAACTTGTTCACAATTTTGAGTTCATCTAGCCATAAATTCTTGGTCAGAAATTTTGACGTCCTGCAGTAACCCAGCCAGAGAAGTAGTCCCAAATCTTCCCTTGCCAAGCTCTTTGATGATCTTAAAAGTGTTTTTTCTAGGGGTGTAAACAAATGTTAAACAGATCGGATATGCCGTTTCTATATCTGTATCCATTTAATTTTATCAGATATCGGTACGGATACGGATATTGACGGATATCTAAAATAAATATCCATATCCGTATCCGCCGGATATCGGATGGATATCGGATATATCCATATCCTATTGTGATTTTTAAAAATTCAATTCAATTATAAATATTTGAATATCCGTATCCCATTATGAATATTTAAGTATCTTATTCAATTGTAAATAATTGATATTCAACTGTAATTAATTGAATATTTGAATTTGTGTTTACAATTTAGTCTTATTTTTATATATTATTCACTTATTTACAAAATATTATATATGTATATATATACATAGATATCCTACATTTTCATTAATAACACCTAAAGCTCATATATATTTATTTATTTATTCCTTTTATATATTTGTAAGTAATAAAAATATGATATTAGTTAAAAAAAAACATGTATTTTATTTGAAACAACAATTTATTATGTATCATTTATATAATATGAACTATTTATTTTTATTTCTATATATCTTATAATATATTAAATATAATGCATATGATTATTAAAAATATAATTTTTTAAAAAGTATTAACCAAGAAATGAATTTTACAAAATTGTATCAATAAATAAATCAATTAATTTTAAAAATGAAATATTATTAAAAGCACATAAAAACTTTAGTATACATATACATTATTTTTGCCAAACATTATTTATTGGGTATAATTAATAAATACAACTAAATTACAAATAATTGAACATATAAATGGATATGTATTCGAATCGGGTATTAAAATGATCGGATATCTAATTACTATATCTGTATCCATTTATAATCGAATATCTACAATCGGATACGGATAATATATGTTTTAAATGAATACGAATATTTTGCCCTATAAATGAATACAGATGCAAACGATAATCGAATTTTTGGTTATCCATTCACAGCCCCCGTCTTTTCGGTTGATTCCAGGAGTAGAACCCCCGAGGAACACAATCTTGGGAACATATTCTTCTTTCTTGTGCAACTTCACATCACTCAAATCCAATGATTTGGAGCAGATGCTAGGGCTTCTCGAGTATTCACGGCAGAGTTGCTTAAACTCCTCTCTCTTAATCATGACTGCCACTAGCTTTTCCCAGTTGTCGTAGATCTTAGACATCATTTTTCCCTTGAAAAATGATCACGAGTATAGATGTTCAAGGTTGAATGATCATACCTATACAGGGAATTCAAGAATTCGTATTGGGGATAATTACCAAAGTCCCCTTGAGGTTTGCAATAATCTCTTATATTTATTAAAATTACAATTACCCCCAACACTGATAGATAGAGGGGCTTTTCATAATTAGGCCAACTAATTTCTTATAAGATGTAAGCAAACCTCAAGCGTAGCAATTGTGATTTCGACAGATAAAGAGGTTTCTTCATAAATGGAACAAACTTGATGGAGTTCTTGGTAATCATCCCCTTCGTATTAAGAAGAAAAAGACATTGACTTTGTGATTTACCAGGCAATACTTTGTGATTTGAATACAATACTACACTAGAAATGTATTACCCACCCCCACCCCCCAACCCTTTGACAAAGCCAAGAAGAAGAAGAAAACACGCTTAATCACTTTCAAGTAACACTTTGGAAGCTACGTAGCCGCCTCATGAGAAACTAGCAGTGAAAGTGTAGTAAATTATACGGAATTACTCAAGAAAATGTAAACTAATCTGTATGGCCTAAAATAATATCTCAAGATGACATTTCATTATATATTAAAGTATCATGATGTTACATCAACTATATTAAAAAACAAAGATGAACCTTTGGTTTACTTGGAGCATAGAATTTATTGCATTTGGCGGAGGTTGTGCTTTTCACACGAGTGGAGTGGCAAAATGGGTTGAGAATCATATTTTAACCCATTTAAACTAGTTTTGTGTTGGGTTGGGTCTTCAAATTTTATAAATAGGTTCCTAAATGGATTCAAGGGGTTTCTAAATGAGTCAATACGGTTACTAAATGGTTCCAACAAAAAAGCACTATAATTTGATAATATTTTACAAATTTGAAAAGTTAGTGATAAAATTATTTTTGCAAATAAAAAAACATGTTAGATATAAAATAAATAGTTGAAAAAAATAAAAAAATTAGATTTAAAAAAATATATTTTATTTTATATTAAACTCGTTAAGGAACCACATCTACCAATTTACAACCCATTTTCTAAAACTCATTTAGAACCCAACTCTTTTTCATCCCGATCCAATAGAATCCAACCCAAACCCAACCAATCCGCCCACTTGCCACCTCTAATATAAGGTGAGAGATATGATGCGCTCTCGTGGGCAATCATAACATTTTTGAAATTTTTCTTGAAAATTCCTCTAATCAAGCTGTTGGTATTGTGGTGATTTTTTGTTTAAGGTCAGGCCACAAATAACAATCCAAGAAATGCATACAAATCGTATCAAACCAACCATCCATGATTGGTAATATAATCTTTATACGAATTAAGTCACAATCTATCACTGATTAAATATATATGAGGCATATACAGTACTTAAGACATCTTTTTATGTAGATACAGAGATGAAATCTATGTATGTACGTATATATAGACATACTAAGACGAAATCTATGTCGCTGAGCTTCTGAGGGTGATACAGAGATGAGTAAGAACTATGATAACTGGGAGAGGCTTGTGGATGCAGTGCTTTTGAGGGAAAAGCTTAGGGAAATCGCTCTTGAAGACCCGAGGAGCCTAAGCAATATCACCTCCATATCATCGGATTTCAGTTTTACCTTAAACTCTGACTTTGCAACTGCAGGTGATTCGTCGGCATATCAGCAAGATCTTCGAAACTCAGCTCATATATTCAGAAACATAGAGTCGAGGAGAGAAAAAGACAAGATTGTACGAATGGAAGGTTGTAGGTTTTCTTGCAACGTGCAAGATTTCCTTGCTGCTCCAGCTGAGTTACTCGGCAGGGGAATATTTGGGGGAACATACAAGGTAATGTTGGATAAAAAGACTACAGCAGTGGTGAAGAGAGTGAGGATCAAGATAGCGAGACGGGAGGCTGAGCCGGAGATTCATTTTCTTGGAAGCATTCGCCATGAGAACATAGTTCCAATAATAGCCTACTTTTATTTTGAGAAAGCCGTGTGTTTGGTCTATGATCTTGCCAAACAGGGCCTCGGATCAATCCTGCACGGTTCGTCAGAAACACTTTTGCCTACATGTGCTAGCAATTAGCATGTATGTTTATGTCACGCCCTAGGCCCACAAACGGGGGCCACGTAAGCGAGACTCAGCACAATGGGCTCTGCTAGCAACTATTTAGCATTCGTGCTTTCTTTTCAAAAATGATGAAAGCAAGTTGCTAAAAGAGTACATTGTGCCAATTTATAAATCATTCAAACCCAAGTTGATGTGAGACGTTACGGTTTAAATGCCAAAGTTGACAATTTCTTAACTCATGTCATGATTTCTCTTCAACTTTGCAGATAAAATTGGGAGAAAACAAAGGCCATTGCGCTGGGAGACTCGAAGGAGAGTCGCACTTGGAGCAGCACGGGGTATTGCTCATATCCACGCGCAACGTGGCCGGAAGCTACTCCATGGAAATATAAAAGCGTCAAATATTTTTGTCAATTCTCAACAATACGGTTGCATATCCGATCATTGCTTGGTTACAATTGACAAGGTCAACAAACTGCTTCCGATGCTCAACACAGGTTATCAGGCGCCAGAAATAACAGACTTGAGACAAGTTTCTCAGGCCTCAGACGTCTACAGCTTTGGAGTCGTCCTGCTTGAACTGCTGACGAGAAAGTCCCCCGATGGCACGAAATTGGGAAACGAGGTTGTTGGGCTGGTAAGATGGGTGAATTGTGTCGCTAGCAAGAAGGGGACGAGCAAAGTTTTGGACTCAGAGCTTGTAAAGGATCCTGTTATGGAGGAAGAGATGGTGCAAGTGTTGCTAATAGCAATGCTTTGCGTAGCGAAAAAACCGGAGCAGAGACCCAAAATGCAGGATATAGTGAGGATGATGGAATAGACAAAACTGTACTGAGGCAGCAATACCCCAGGAAAAATACCAAGTTTGTCTCATAAAATAGTGGTTTTTTGGATTTTGTCCCATCAATTACAAATTTTTCACGTTATGTCCCATAAATTGCCAATTTTCTCAATTTATGTCCTTTCCGTCAAATCAATAACAGCAAAGTCACGTGCCTTACGCGTGGGCGTTAAAGTAGGTGGAAAATCATAGATTAATTGCAGTTTAATCCCATACTACTTGAAATCTTCAGAAAAACACCCTACACAAAAGAAACAGTTGGCGAAAATGTTTGAAGCTTTTAGATTGCCATGTAACATAGATATAGCATCTATTAACATACCATATAGAATTGTAAGCAAAGTCCCTTGATCGAAATAATCGTAGATAATGAATGTTTGAGGGTCAGGCGACAAGTAGTATACACATCCTTTCATCGGTTTAAGCAAATTCTCATGATTTATATCATCTTCATGTTTATGAATTTCTAAAGGCAGACAGAATCTCGGAGAATCTGAAACACCACTATTCAAAATTTCAAAACCTACTAGAAAACGTTTACATTGGGCTGAAGAAACAGATCTATTACAGTATTCTCTACAATTCCGACGAAGCTACGTTTATTCCGGAAAGAATGGAAAAAATGCATTTTTAGATTAGTTAACATACGAATTTTCACATTCATGACAGTTTTTATTTGGAATTTCAAATGTGAGACATCAATTTTAAAATATTTTTGCAATATTACAGCAAATTGATCAGAAAAGTATAATTTAACCGAAAAGTACATACATGGCATCAATTTTGGGATTTTACTAACATGGTTGATAACATGGAACCTTCTAGATAAAAATAAGGGGGGGAAACAAAAATAAAACAAATGAATGTACATTAATTTGAAATAAAATATAAATTAAAAATTCAGATTAATATACTATTATGATAATACACAATGTTTATATACGACAACTTATATTTATGTTATAGTATATATATATATATATATATACTTATAAAATAAAATAAAAAACCACCCTCCCATTATTTTATTTATATATATATATTTATGTATAAAGTGTTTGGCAGGAGGGTGGGGGGTTGGAATTCCTCATCTGCTTTTTCCTTGAAACTAATAAAATTATAAAACTATGCATTAACAACAGTTCAGGCTTGAATAGATTACATTCTTGTCCTCGTGATTGTTTTTACATTTGCATTTCTCAAATGAAACATTGCATTGCATCATCCGTCACTTTCAGATTTCATACAACATTCCAACCTGCAATGATCTTTTACAGGTTTTAAATCTTTGTCCGGCAAAAAGTGATATTGTAAATTTGGTCACCTTGTCCAATAAATTTGCTCTCCGTTCTTGACTGATGAAAATCTTTTGCAAATTACTACTCTAATTTTCTCTGTTAATTACGCTGTCATTGTTATTTCCTTTTATCAATTTAAACTTCTTGCCAAGCAAAAATTAATTTAACAAATATGATATGACATTTACGTAAAATGTATTGATTTTTACATTAACCATGAGTCCATGACACTATATAATACTATGATAAAAGAACAACTTTTTGGCGGAAAATTCTCTTTAAATTATGTAAATTAGAATCAGTGAAAATATTCTGTCGAAACATTGAGACCATGAAATCGGATAGGATCTTCTACTCCAAAATGGTATTTTTATCTCTTATACCATAAACCATATTCATCCCATATGTATGAAATTACTTCTTTAATTATTATACACTTAGTGTAAAATCTTTACACTTGACGTATATCCATAAATTGGAATAGAAGATGAAATACGATATAGAATAGAAGAACTAGTGTCCAATGAAATAGTCGAATCTATTTGTAAATTCCTAAATTTGGACCAATGGAAGTCCAAGATGTGCATTGCATTATTTTTGGGTTTCAGATTGCGTACAAAATTCGAAGCCGCAATGTTCTTTCTGATGGAATTTCAAGTGTTGAAACTGCTGATCTACTGTTCTTCTCAAGAAATCTGTATAAATAATCATTTGTGAATCTTGCAAGAATCCCATTATCCCCGTTTGCTTTGAGGATCATCCTTCATATCACCAATAAAAGGTTGCCTTTTCAAAAGGCTAAACTATATATGTCGGGTCAATGGAAAAAAAGACAAGAGGAGATCAACCATTGAGAAACCAGAAGAAAGTCAAAACCAATTAAACTCTACAAAATAAAGGCAGGGGAAACTGAATGAATAAAATATGACACCCCAAAAGAAGTCCTTACGAATAAATAAATAAAAAAAAACCTAATAATTAATTTTCGACATGTAGCTTCAAGCCTCTGAAAAATTTTAATGGAAAATGTAATCAACACTAATTCAGCCAAACTCGATCTAATTAGCATTTTCCAAGCAAAGAAAGGGTATATGTTTAGGCAACAGACCCAAAACTTGAACAAAACAAACACAATTTTACCAGAAAAAACATGGTCATTCATTCCCTAATGACTCATACGCTCCAGCATTTCCACAACTCTTTCCATATTTATTCTCTTCTCTGGATTGTTTTCGACGCATTGCAGAGCTATATGCAGCATATCCGGAATCTCTTCCTCTATTCTATGAAACATCAGACCTGTCAAGTCATCCCTAGCAGCCGAACGAGCCCAATCCCCATATCGCCGAGTGATGCTATAAATGGGAGACTTTTCACTGACAAGTTCAAACAGGAAAACTCCAAAACTGTAGACATCACAAGCCTGGGACACCATCGATCTTGCTACTTCCGGGGGTCTGTACCCCCTGATAGTGTTGATCTTTGGTGAATGCGGATACCAAAGGTTTGCCAAGTTGAGATCATCCACATAGCCGTATCCCTGTGAGTTGATGAAAATGTTTGAAACTTTTACATTGCCATGCACAAGCTTGCCGCTACATTGTTTGTGAATATAAGCAAGCCCCCTAGCGGCACCTATTGCGATCCTGACCCGGGCATTCCAGTCCAATGGAGCCCCTTTCTGGTTTCCCTTTCCTGGAAATTAACAGCGCGAAACTCAAACAATGAAGTGAACGAAATCAAATACTGTTCGGGTTTGTTAGAAATATTAAATACTCCCTTAAATTTAGATTTTTAGATCATGTGATCATTCAATATGGTATCAAAATAAGACCAAACAAGAGATCATAGTTCAGCACAGGTATGCCTAGCTTATCATTCCATAACTAGCATCCATTGCAGCACCTCCCCTGTAAATATATGCAATCATACAAATCTGCCTTTTCGGTTTTAAAATTACACAAACCTCCCACTTAAATTATCTCTACCTTACAGCTACCTCCTTTTTGCTTACATTCCACACAGCTAAATGATACCATCTTTCATGTTCTGATAAACTTCTCAATTTTCTCCCGCATGTATGGATGATGTTATCCAATCCTTTTATAATTACTCATGGTTATGACTGAAGTGCCTAGAATCAAGTTGAATTGAACTCTGAAAATGAAAAGGGAAATAAAGTATATGTATATATATATATATATATGTGTGTGTGTGTGTATGGTGTCTAACATACCATACAGGATTTCCGACACACTCCCTTGGGCGAAATAATCGTAAATCCCGAATCCTTTATGCTCAGACAAGCAGTATTGTAAAACCCAAGCCATATTACCGTATTATTATTATCATTATTATTATTATTATTATTATTATTATTGTTATTACTAATACTTTTGGGATTATAATTTTAGTATTTCATTATTATTGTTATCTTTAATATTATTAATATTAGTTAAATTCTATTGCAATTAGGGATATTGGGCTATCTTATTAAGCCTAAGATTATTGGATTTATATTACTATCATGTTTGGGCTTGGGTTTATTAGGCTAACTCTATTAAATTTGGAACTATTGGACTAATCCTTTTAGGGTTTGGTATTTGAATTATATATATACACACACAAAGACTAGACAAGAGAGAGAGAGGGAGAGCAGCGGCGGACTCCGTATTCCAAATCAACGATTTGAGATTGAAAATTGTTGCAGCGATCGTTCAAAGCAAAATCCTTCACAAATTGTAAGCTTTTCTATATCATATTCTAATTACTCTTAGTAATCATTACTTGAGGTTAATTATAACATCATTACTCTAAGTAATCCCTCAGTGTCTTATTATTTAATGATATGAGGTGATTGTAGGCATAAAACTATATTCTTACGGCATATGCATACATATATTTTTTATTAGCAAGTGATCGGATTCTCGCATGTCCACATGAATTTTTGTGTTAATTAATGATTTGGCCGATTAGCAAAGACATGCACCATAGTGTCTTAATATGTTTGCTTTAATTTTCTTGTAATCATTACAGTGGTGCAAATTACACTTGTTCCGGTTTATGTGAGTGAGATTAGGCATAATGCTAATCTATTTAGTTAGGGATTAATTTAATTTCAGTGACCAACACGTGATTATAATTCCAAACACACACACATAAATATATATATATATATATATATAGATATAAAATAGTATGTGACTTGACCTTGTATACACAAGTTAGATGCTAACACCGTTTGGTTGCCTACATACTTACACATCTACCTCTCTCTATATATATACTCATCCGTATCTATACCATTTAATGAGTGTACATGATTACAATTTCATAAATTAATTTTGAGACAATAGATCATACATTCTGACTGACAAACCCCATTACGTTATTAGGTCCGAATAATCGTGATTAGGATTTGGCTTGTTAAGCCTCGACGATTGTAGAGATTTGAATAGACTCGGGTAAGTGGTTTCCTCTCTCTATTTATTTAATAAAAATAAGTTTTCCATAAAGTTATGTTTTCGTCGAAAAAGTTATTTTCATATATAAAAAAAAATGGATTTGAGCATGCTATTTTATGAGTTTTCTTGATGTAAAGCTAAAAGTTGTTTCATGTTGTGCTCTATGTGTATTTATGAACATGCTCCGAACACTTGGGATACTATTGTTAGGAACACGTTCCAAAATTTCCGACCGAGCTACGGGGTACAGTAGCAATTTCTGAACCCACTTAACGGGGTTATAGTTAAGGCCCTCCTACGGGTAATAATAGTAGTGTCCGAACCCACTTAACGGGATTGTAGTTAAGGCCCTCCTACGGGTAATAATAGTAGTGTCCGAACCCACCTAACGGGGTTATAGTTAGGGCTTGATCAAGTTGGCCAATAGAGATTTCAAATGTTCACGAGCATGGATATATAAATGAATTTGTCTGATTCTGTTTTGTTATCTGTTCCGTTACTTGAAAAGTGGAAAATATTAATTTCTGAATTTTGTCTATATGTGTGCAAAGTGTGATTTTAATGATATATATATATGTATGTAACTTGCTCAAATTCGATAGAGGGTCAAGAGATCCCTTACTGGGCGAGTGCGCTCACACCACTAATAATCATTTTGCAGAGGATAGTGCCGAGAAAGGTGACGAGGAACAATTTTGGGGTTGGTGAGTGGATGGATGGAGTCCTTGCGTAGAGACTTTAGTTATAGTTATTTGTTTTGAGGTTTTCTTTTATGACTATCCATTAAGACTATTATTGTTTGGTTTTCGATTTATGTTTTAGAACTAAAAATGTAATAGTTAGAATTATTATTTTATCCGTTGCGAGACTAAGGTTTTTGAATGGATATTTAATGGTTTTTAGTTTGTTCTGATTTCCGTGGCTTGGTGTCTCTGAGTCCTTCGGGCTTAGGGGCATCGCCGTGCCGCGTCCCGGATTCGGGGCGTGACATATAGTGGTATCAGAGCCTAGGTTATGATCTTTGGAATTCTATTGATTAAACCGAATAGCAAGTTAGGATTTAATAGTTTGCAGAGGTAATGAATTATGGATTTTACTAACTAGTCGAGGTGTACTTAGATTCTCATAGTTTAACCTAGAAATCTCACCAAGACATACTTGATAAGCTATAACTTATTGTCATACCATCCGTGGGTTCTTCTTAGGATTGAGTAGAAGTGTTTTATATGTTTTTCATTTATTTCAAATTTTTGGATTAATACGTAATATACATATGTAAAGGTATATTTATCAATAGTTAATTAGGGAGTCCCTTATTTTCCAAAACTTGTGCTAACGAATGACAATTCCTTATATAGGACATGGCTGGCAGACCTAGACGTTGTAACCAAAACCCTCGTTATGCCACTAACCCAGAGGAACGTAACGAGCAACCACAGGACAACCAACACCATCCACCCCCAGCACCACAAATGGGAATTCGCCAAGAAGACTTGGTAGCCATTGCTACTGCCGTAGCTCAAGCGATGCAAGCCCAAAATCAGCAACAAGCTCCAGTCGCGAACCAACCACCTGCTGTGATGGGGACAAAGTACCATTATGAGGCGTTGAGAAGAGCCCATGTGCCAACCTTTGATGGTTCTCATGATCCAGAGGTAGTCCAAAAATGGCTTAAAGAGATAGAGGATAACTTCGAGTTAATGGAGGTTCCTTTGGAAATCAGGCCCAGAGTCGTGATACCCTTCCTAGTGGGTGAAGCAGCAAGATGGTGGGAAGGTGTGTCACCTCCAATGCTAGCAGAGGGACCTATTACATGGGCACAATTTCGAGAGGCTTATCTTAAACATTTCTTCCCTAGTGCCGTTCGACTTCAAAAGATGGCAGAGTTTGATAACGTAGTGCAACTACCAAACATGACGGTGGTAGAGTATTCCGCAAAGTTTCATTCTCTAGGAAAGTACTCACCCACCATAATGGCAGATATGCAACTCAAGATTCATAAGTTTACCAAGGGCTTGAAGAGTCGAATCCAGTCAGCTCTCGCAGTATATGAGCCAAGGAGTTTCGACGAACTTCTTGGGGCCGCCATCAGAGCAGAGGCTGACATCAAGAGAAGAGATGAGGAGAATAAGCTGAAGAGGCCTAGAATTGAGATGAATCCGAACCGAGGGCCTCCTAAACGACCATTATATACTCAGTCGAACAAGAAACCAATCCCTTCCAAGCAGCTACCACCAGAAGGAGAGATATGCCAATACTGCTTTAGGAGGCATATAGGGGAGTGCAGATGGAAGAATGGAGCATGTTTTCGTTGCGGCCAGCAGGGCCATAAAATATCTGATTGCCCACAACCGGACCCTCGGACAGTTAGAAACCTTAATGCCAAACCAACAGGTACTACTCAAAAGCCAAAGGGGAATGCAAGAGTGTTTGCGTTGACGGAGGAGGAAGCCAACAATGCTGAGGATGTAGTGACAGGTATGATCGAAGTTAATAATATGAGTGCTTATGCATTGTTTGATTGTGGCGCTACCCATTCTTTTGTGGCTAAAAAGTTTGCTAGACTTTTAAGTGACAAACCTATGATACTTGATGAGCCTTATAGAGTAGCCACTCCTGCGAATAAGACTCTAGTCTCAAATCTAGTATACAAGAATATCACTATTAGGCTTGACAATGTCGAACTTAAAGCTGACCTGGTGCAAATCAACATGACTGAATTTGACATAATTTTGGGAATGGATTGGTTAGCAAACAACTATGCACACGTAGACTGTAGAGGTAAACTGATAAACTTTCGGCCACCAGAAGGAGGCAGCTATATATTTTGTGGAGATAGAAAGCATCCACATAGAAGCGCAAGTTTCTTACTCTCAGCCGCACAAGCCAGAAGAGCTATTAAAAAGGGATGTGATGTCTACGTTGCTTTCATTACTGACGCAAGGGAGAAGGTCATGGACATTAAAGATATTACAGTAGTGAATGAATTCTTCGACGTCTTTCCTGATGACCTACCAGGACCACCTCCAGATCGGGAGATCGAATTTGAGATTAATCTAATGCCTGGATCAGCACCAATTTCAAAAGCACCATACCGGATGGCCCCAACTGAGTTGAGGGAACTAAAGACACAGTTACAAGAGCTGATAGACAAAGGGCATATCAGGCCAAGTGTATCACCATGGGGAGCTCCAGTATTATTTGTGAAGAAAAAAGATGGAAGCATGAGATTGTGCATCGATTATAGGGAGCTGAACAAGATTACTATCAAGAATAAGTACCCGTTGCCTAGAATTGATGATCTGTTTGACCAGTTAAAGGGCGCCAAGGTGTTTTCGAAAATAGATTTGAGATCTGGTTATCACCAACTTAAGATAAAAGCATAGGACATATCTAAGACTGCTTTTAGGACAAGATATGGACACTATGAGTTTTTGGTGATGCCTTTTGGGTTAACGAATGCTCCTGCAGCTTTTATGGACCTGATGAATAGAGTATTCAAGCCATACTTAGATAAGTTCGTAGTCGTGTTCATAGATGACATATTGGTTTACTCTTCTAGTAAAGAAGAACATGAGGAACATTTGAGGACTGTTTTACAGACTTTAAGGGACAACAGGCTCTATGCAAAGTTCAGCATGTGTGAATTTTGGCTAAAAAGTGTAGCATTTCTAGGGCATGTAATATCCGAGGAAGGCGTAGCAGTAGATCCCAAGAAGGTGGAAGCTATAAAGGACTGGCCCCAACCGACCAATGTAATAGAAGTAAGGAGCTTCCTAGGATTGGCGGGCTATTATCGAAAATTTGTGGAAGGATTTTCTAACATAGCGATGCCTATGACCAAGCTTACACAAAAGAGATCAAAATTCAAGTGGGACACTACCTATGAGGAGAGCTTCAACGAGCTTAAACAGAGACTTGCATCGGCCCCTATTTTAGCACTACCCTCAGAAGTTGGCCAATTCACGATATATAGTGATGCATCAAAAAGTGGGCTAGGGTGTGTCTTGATGCAAAATGACAAAGTAATTGCATACGCATCAAGACAACTAAAGATATATGAGCAAAATTACCCTACTCATGATTTGGAATTAGCAGCCGTCGTTTTTGCTTTGAAAATCTGGAGGCATTATCTTTACGGAGAGAAGTGTGAGGTATACACTGATCACAAAAGCCTTAAGTATCTCTTTACGCTGAAAGAGTTGAATATGAGGCAAAGGAGATGGCTTGAGTTAATCAAGGACTACGATTTGAGTATCCATTATCACCCAGGGAAAGCAAACCGAGTAGCTGATGCTCTAAGTAGAAGGGCAAGCGGGGCATTAGCCACCATGCTCGCAAGGCAATTTGAGTCATTGGAATTAGAAATAGTGGAATCCACTGATGAAGTTCTGGCAGCTCTAAGTATGAAACCACTTATCGTTGAGAGGGTTAAGCATGCCCAAGAGGCTGACCCTGAGCTAAAAGAAATCAAGGAAAAAGCCAAGACTGGGATACTAACTGACTTTCAAGTTGGGACGAACGAGACTCTATATATGAGGGGAAGGTTATGTGTCCCTAAGGATGATGAACTCAAGAAGGAGATTCTATCGGAAGCCCATAATTCCAAATTCTCCATACACCCTGGGAGCACAAAAATGTATCAAGATATAAAGAAGAGTTTCTGGTGGAGTGGCATGAATAGAGAAGTAGCTGAATATGTGGCAAGATGTATTATGTGCCAAAAGGTTAAAGCCGAGCACCAGAGACCGGGCGGATTGCTACAACCTTTAGAGATTCCAGAGTGGAAATGGGAGCATATTACAATGGACTTTGTGGTGGGATTGCCACGAACTCGACAGGGTTGTGATACTATTTGGGTTATTGTTGATCGGCTTACTAAGTCTGCACATTTTCTCCAAATTCGCTCCACTTATACCTTAGATAAACTGGCATCACTGTATTTGGAGAACATAGTTAAACTACATGGCATTCCAGTGAGTATTGTGTCAGATCGTGATCCCCGATTTACATCACGATTTTGGAAAAGTTTTCAGCAAGCTATGGGGACCAAAGTGGAGCTTAGTACGGCATACCACCCGCAAACTGATGGACAATCTGAGAGAACGATCCAAACATTGGAAGATATGCTTAGATCTTGTGTTCTGGAATTTAAAGGCAATTGGGGTGATTACTTAACCCTCATAGAGTTCTCATATAACAATAGCTACCACAGTAGCATTGGCATGGCCCCTTATGAAGCTCTGTATGGGAGGAAGTGTAGGTCACCACTTTGTTGGGATGAGGTGGGAGAGAAGAGAATCACGGGGCCTGAGTTGGTCCAGCTAACAATAGAGAAAATTTCTCTAATCCGCGAGAAACTCAAAATAGCTCAAGACCGGCAGAAGAGTTGGGCTGACAACAAAAGAAGACCCTTAGAATTTCAAAAGGGAGAGAAAGTATATCTAAAGGTGTCACCGACACGGGGGGTTATACGGTTCGGGATGAGTGGCAAGTTAAGTCCACGGTATATGGGGCCATATGAAGTACTAGATAGAGTCGGAGAAGTAGCATACCGGCTTGCACTACCTCTGGAGCTATCTAGAATTCACAATGTGTTTCATGTGTCTCAACTAAGAAAATATGTTACAGACCCAAGTCACATACTAGAGCCCGAGCCCTTACTAGTCAAAGAAGATTTGAGTTATGAAGAGTTCCCACTGAGGATAGTGGATCGCAAGGAACAAGTCTTACGACGTCGGACCATACCGTATGTCAAAGTTCAATGGTCAAATCACACAGAACGTGAAGCAACATGGGAGTTGGAGGAGAGTTTTCGCAACCGCTACCCTCACTTTTTCGAAACCTAAGGTACGCCAAGTTTCAGGGTCGAAACTTTTTTATAAGGGGGGGAGAATGTAAAACCCGAGCCATATTACCGTATTATTATTATCATTATTATTATTATTATTATTATTATTATTATTATTATTATTATTGTTATTACTAATACTTTTGGGATTATAATTTTAGTATTTCATTATTATTGCTATCTTTAATATTATTAATATTAGTTAAATTCTATTGCAATTAGGGATATTGGACTATCTTATTAAGCCTAAGATTATTGGATTTATATTACTATCATGTTTGGGCTTGGGTTTATTAGGCTAACTCTATTAAATTTGGAACTATTGGACTAATCCTTTTAGGGTTTGGTATTTGAATTATATATATACACACACAAAGACTAGACAAGAGAGAGAGAGGGAGAGCAGCGGCGGACTCCGTATTCCAAATCAACGATTTGAGATTGAAAATTGTTGCAGCGATCGTTCAAAGCAAAATCCTTCACAAATTGTAAGCTTTTCTATATCATATTCTAATTACTCTTAGTAATCATTACTTGAGGTTAATTATAACATCATTACTCTAAGTAATCCCTCAGTGTCTTATTATTTAATGATATGAGGTGATTGTAGGCATAAAACTATATTCTTACGGCATATGCATACATATATTTTTTATTAGCAAGTGATCGGATTCTCGCATGTCCACATGAATTTTGTGTTAATTAATGATTTGGCCGATTAGCAAAGACATGCACCATAGTGTCTTAATATGTTTGCTTTAATTTTCTTGTAATCATTACAGTGGTGCAAATTACACTTGTTCCGGTTTATGTGAGTGAGATTAGGCATAATGCTAATCTATTTAGTTAGGGATTAATTTAATTTCAGTGACCAACACGTGATTATAATTCCAAACACACACACATAAATATATATATATATATATATAGATATAAAATAGTATGTGACTTGACCTTGTATACACAAGTTAGATGCTAACACCGTTTGGTTGCCTACATACTTACACATCTACCTCTCTCTATATATATACTCATCCGTATCTATACCATTTAATGAGTGTACATGATTACAATTTCATAAATTAATTTTGAGACAATAGATCATACATTCTGACTGACAAACCCCATTACGTTATTAGGTCCGAATAATCGTGATTAGGATTTAGCTTGTTAAGCCTCGACGATTGTAGAGATTTGAATAGACTCGGGTAAGTGGTTTCCTCTCTCTATTTATTTAATAAAAATAAGTTTTCCATAAAGTTATGTTTTCGTCGAAAAAGTTATTTTCATATATAAAAAAAAATGGATTTGAGCATGCTATTTTATGAGTTTTCTTGATGTAAAGCTAAAAGTTGTTTCATGTTGTGCTCTATGTGTATTTATGAACATGCTCCGAACACTTGGGATACTATTGTTAGGAACACGTTCCAAAATTTCCGACCGAGCTACGGGGTACAGTAGCAATTTCTGAACCCACTTAACGGGGTTATAGTTAAGGCCCTCCTACGGGTAATAATAGTAGTGTCCGAACCCACTTAACGGGATTGTAGTTAAGGCCCTCCTACGGGTAATAATAGTAGTGTCCGAACCCACCTAACGGGGTTATAGTTAGGGCTTGATCAAGTTGGCCAATAGAGATTTCAAATGTTCACGAGCATGGATATATAAATGAATTTGTCTGATTCTGTTTTGTTATCTGTTCCGTTACTTGAAAAGTGGAAAATATTAATTTCTGAATTTTGTCTATGTGTGTGCAAAGTGTGATTTTAATGATATATATATATGTATGTAACTTGCTCAAATTCGATAGAGGGTCAAGAGATCCCTTACTGGGCGAGTGCGCTCACACCACTAATAATCATTTTGCAGAGGATAGTGCCGAGAAAGGTGACGAGGAACAATTTTGGGGTTGGTGAGTGGATGGATGGAGTCCTTGCGTAGAGACTTTAGTTATAGTTATTTGTTTTGAGGTTTTCTTTTATGACTATCCATTAAGACTATTATTGTTTGGTTTTCGATTTATGTTTTAGAACTAAAAATGTAATAGTTAGAATTATTATTTTATCCGTTGCGAGACTAAGGTTTTTGAATGGATATTTAATGGTTTTTAGTTTGTTCTGATTTCCGTGGCTTGGTGTCTCTGAGTCCTTCGGGCTTAGGGGCATCGCCGTGCCGCGTCCCGGATTCGGGGCGTGACAAGTATCCCCTCGGTTTAACCAAATTCTCGTGATTCACACTCCCAATCATCGTCATCCATTTCTCCAAATGTCTACGTAGAAACAAAAACTTCACAACAACGGTAACATCTTCTCCTAAGCTCACCACAAATGATTGATTAAATGTCCCTACTTCGTCGCCAAGATTGTTGGAAGGAGCCTTTAACAATTCCTCAACCCCAAACTCGAAAGGGGAGTCTTCAAGAAATGCGACAAGGTCAGGTTCTTGTGCTTCTTTAGTCCTGCTTGCCCCTACTTTGAGGCCAGCTAGAACTTGGAATGGGAGCGAACAGCCGTGATTAGGTATTAATCCACGTCTTGGATTGGCAAAGTTGACAGATGGATTGCGAGAAAATGAAGAATTCAAACTGAAACGATCGCTGAAATCTGAGGTTGCAGAGCTGGAGGATATTGAATCGGCGTAGCATAATTGCCGGAACTGCTCTCTCCGCAGCACGGCATTGACTAGCCTCTCCCAATTATCATAGATCCGAGACATCTCAAATGGACTTTTGCTTCATATTCTTGATTTAGAAAACTTTTTCATGAATTTTAGAGAGAAAATTCATTCCAGTCAACCCAAAAAAAAAAGACCCTTCTTCGGCCCTGGATATGTAACGCATTATCGGCGTTGACGACAAAGAATTTCTTAGAAGTTATCTTTGAATTAAACTAGGTCGAGGAAGACGGCTATTCAAGAAAATAGTTTGGAACACTGAAAAAAAAAACTAAACAATTAAAAAAGAGGTTGAAGTGGAACCTTGATATAAAAACAAGTCTCCTTTGAAAAATTAATCAACACATTCCATCAACATCAATCATAAAATTAATCTTAAGCCACGTCAAATGCTGTTTAATTATGTCTAAATTATAAAAACACTTTGTCTGCACATAATCACTGTGAGTTGACGTTAATTTCACAGGTCGGTTTTTATCCATTAAAGTATTTTGCTTATGCTGTGTGTCTATCTGTATGTATATTTGTTTATTTCTGTATGTATGTATCCAGAACAGCATTTATTGCCATTGCGTTTTGTGATCACTGATCAAGCCCCAAACAATTTCATGGCCACCATTCTTTAGCTTTCCGAGATATTGCCGACCTCAGAATACTCCAGGCCAGAGTTGTCACTCCCGTTGGTATTTTTTGATGTCATATTTTACCGAGACCAATAAGAAGTGTTCTCTCTTCTACAAGTTCCACTGTATCAAACATGGTTCATCAGAATGCCGGGAACGGAACAGGAGCCACCATTTCAGTTCCATTGCAACATCCCGAAACGTTTGTGGCGGGTACGGATTTTTTAGTTAAAATGCCCAAAAAGCTCTAATAAATTTTGAAAAAGACACACATGTGATTTTATAACCGTGTTCCATGCTTTTGTTCCATATCTTCGCCCAGCAATCCATTCTGAAAATCGTTTACATGCCCTATTTTAGCTCTCCAGGTAACGCTATACTTGTTTTGGCCTGGCCTCTGATCAACAGAAGCCCACCTCATGGAGCAGATGAATGTGTGCGTGACCTATTAACAGAAGCAATTTGTTCTCCATTTATAGTCCAGGGATCTTGAGTGTCACGCCCCGAATCCGAGACGCGGCACGGCGATGCCCCTTAGCCCAAAAGGACTTGGAGACACCAAGCCACGGAAGTCAGAACATACCAAAACTATAAAATATCCATTAAAAACCTTAGTCGAACATCGCAACGAAAACGATAATAATTTTAGCTATTACACTCCAACTTAAAACATAAATAAAAAAACCAGTCTACAATAGTCTCCAAAAATCAAGGTCTTAACAGAAGATGACGTAACTAAATAACATTGACTATAATCACTAGGCAAAGGTGACTTCCATTGAATCACCAATCCCAAAATTGATCCTCATCATCTCTCTCGATACTATCCTCTGCAAAATAGTTATTAGTGGTGTGAGCACACTCGCCCAGTAAGGGATCTCTTGACCCTCTGTTGGATTTGAGCAAGTTACATACATATACAACAGAAAATCATATTTGTAACCCAGACAAGTTTCAAAATCAAGGCTTTACAATTTCAAATAGCAAAACAGATAACAGAGCAGAATCAAACAAATTTATTTATATATCCATGCTCATGAATATTCGGAATCTCTATTGGCCAACTTGATCAAGCCCTAACTATAACCCCGTTAGGTGGGTTCGGACACTACTATTATTACCCGTAGGAGGGCCTTAACTACAACCCCGTTAAGTGGGTTCAGACACTACTATTATTACCCGTAGGAGGGCCTTAACTATAACCCCGTTAAGTGGGTTCGGAAATTGCTACTGTACCCCGTAGCACGGTCAGAAATTTCAGAACTCGTTCCTTCCGATAGAATTCCAAGTATTCAGAGCATGATCATATATACACAAATAGCACAACACAAAATCATTTTTAACTTTAAATAGAGAAAATTCATAAAATAGCATGCCCAAATCCACTTTTGTATATAAGAAAGTAACTTTTCCAAACAATACGTAAATTTACGAAAAACATATAATTTTTACAAAACATGTCTTTATAAAAGAAATAGAGGAAAGAAACCACTTACTTGAACAAAACTATAATTTTCATAAAACATATCTTTATAAAAGCAATAGAGGGAGAAGAAACCACTTACTTGAACAAAACTATAATTTTCATAAAACATATCTTTATAAAAGCAATAGAGGGAAAAGAAACCACTTACTTGAACAAAACTATAATTTTCATAAAACATATCTTTATAAAAGCAATAGAGGGAGAAGAAACCACTTACTTGAACAAAACTATAATTTTCATAAAACATATCTTTATAAAAGCAATAGAGGGAGAAGAAACCACTTACTTGAACAAAACTATAATTTTCATAAAACATATCTTTATAAAAGCAATAGAGGGAGAAGAAACCACTTACTTGAACAAAACTATAATTTTCATAAAACATATCTTTATAAAAGCAATAGAGGGAAAAGAAACCACTTACTTGAACAAAACTATAATTTTCATAAAACATATCTTTATAAAAGCAATAGAGGGAGAAGAAACCACTTACTTGAACAAAACTATAATTTTCATAAAACATATCTTTATAAAAGCAATAGAGGGAGAAGAAACCACTTACTTGAACAAAACTATAATTTTCATAAAACATATCTTTATAAAAGCAATAGAGGGAGAAGAAACCACTTACTTGAACAAAACTATAATTTTCATAAAACATATCTTTATAAAAGCAATAGAGGGAGAAGAAACCACTTACTTGAACAAAACTATAATTTTCATAAAACATATCTTTATAAAAGCAATAGAGGGAAAAGAAACCACTTACTTTAATCTTCTCGAGTTTCTATGATTTTCAAGACTTCATGAATCGGGCACTAAGCATGGTCGCATGAATCTCATAATATAAGACTATGAGCATACGCTATCTTACTATTTCGAAAATTAGTATATATATATCAAGATATTAGTATATATATATACGTATGTGTTTGTATTTGTATAAAGAGAAGTTTAAAAGAGAGTAATATATCTCTATCTATGTATATAAGTGTGTGTGTTGATAAAAATGGGAGCCAAACCCCCCTATTTATACTAGTTGGAGCAAGAAATAGAATTAGTTTATTAAGCTTATCAAGAAGCTTATGTCATGATCTTATCCAATGTAAGATCTTATCCATTTGTCATGCTTATCCGATTTCTCATGCTTATCCAACTTCATGCTTATCCAATTATCATTCTTATCCTTATCTAATTGTTATGCTTATCCTTATCCACGAGTCATTGATCTTATCCGCATTTCAAGCATATCCATTCAAGAATCTTATCCATATGTGTGTCATCGATCTTATCCGATGTAATGATCTTATCCACTTGTCATGCTTATTCAATTTTTCATGCAAATCTTCTACAATCTTATCCAACTTAATAATAGTAATAATAATAAATGATCATAATAATAAGGTGCCTCTTGAAAGGGTCAGGGTACCACATTCTCTCCTTCTTCCAAAAAGTTTCGTCCTCGAAACTTGCCATGCCTTAGGTTTCAAAACAAAACAGCGAGGATAGGCTCACACAAATTCTCTTCCAACTTCCTCGTCACTTATTAGTGAATGTTTGTAAATAAATAACTTTCTTACTAGATATCTGTAAATAAACTTGTATATCTCATATTGTTCCAAGGCAACGGAAGACAGGACAAATATACATGTATCCCTCTACTCTAGTCCCAAAAGTCACAAGGGTAACAACACAACGGATTATAAGCCTACGCTCCATCATCCATCACCAATGGAAACTATTAAATCCATAATTTGCTGTCATATCTTTCCAATAGAATCCCAAAAGATCATAACCTAAGGCTCTGATACCACTTTTGTCACGCCCCGAATCCGAGACGCGGCACGGCGATGCCCCTTAGCCCAAAAGGACTTGGAGACACCAAGCCACGGAAGTCAGAACATACCAAAACTATAAAATATCCATTAAAAACCTTAGTCGAACATCGCAACGAAAACGATAATAATTTTAGCTATTACACTCCAACTTAAAACATAAATAAAAAAACCAGTCTACAATAGTCTCCAAAAATCAAGGTCTTAACAGAAGATGACGTAACTAAATAACATTGACTATAATCACTAGGCAAAGGTGACTTCCATTGAATCACCAATCCCAAAATTGATCCTCATCATCTCTCTCGATACTATCCTCTGCAAAATAGTTATTAGTGGTGTGAGCACACTCGCCCAGTAAGGGATCTCTTGACCCTCTGTTGGATTTGAGCAAGTTACATACATATACAACAGAAAATCATATTTGTAACCCAGACAAGTTTCAAAATCAAGGCTTTACAATTTCAAATAGCAAAACAGATAACAGAGCAGAATCAAACAAATTTATTTATATATCCATGCTCATGAATATTCGGAATCTCTATTGGCCAACTTGATCAAGCCCTAACTATAACCCCGTTAGGTGGGTTCGGACACTACTATTATTACCCGTAGGAGGGCCTTAACTACAACCCCGTTAAGTGGGTTCAGACACTACTATTATTACCCGTAGGAGGGCCTTAACTATAACCCCGTTAAGTGGGTTCGGAAATTGCTACTGTACCCCGTAGCACGGTCAGAAATTTCAGAACTCGTTCCTTCCGATAGAATTCCAAGTATTCAGAGCATGATCATATATACACAAATAGCACAACACAAAATCATTTTTAACTTTAAATAGAGAAAATTCATAAAATAGCATGCCCAAATCCACTTTTGTATATAAGAAAGTAACTTTTCCAAACAATACGTAAATTTACGAAAAACATATAATTTTTACAAAACATGTCTTTATAAAAGAAATAGAGGAAAGAAACCACTTACTTGAACAAAACTATAATTTTCATAAAACATATCTTTATAAAAGCAATAGAGGGAGAAGAAACCACTTACTTGAACAAAACTATAATTTTCATAAAACATATCTTTATAAAAGCAATAGAGGGAAAAGAAACCACTTACTTGAACAAAACTATAATTTTCATAAAACATATCTTTATAAAAGCAATAGAGGGAGAAGAAACCACTTACTTGAACAAAACTATAATTTTCATAAAACATATCTTTATAAAAGCAATAGAGGGAGAAGAAACCACTTACTTGAACAAAACTATAATTTTCATAAAACATATCTTTATAAAAGCAATAGAGGGAGAAGAAACCACTTACTTGAACAAAACTATAATTTTCATAAAACATATCTTTATAAAAGCAATAGAGGGAAAAGAAACCACTTACTTGAACAAAACTATAATTTTCATAAAACATATCTTTATAAAAGCAATAGAGGGAGAAGAAACCACTTACTTGAACAAAACTATAATTTTCATAAAACATATCTTTATAAAAGCAATAGAGGGAGAAGAAACCACTTACTTGAACAAAACTATAATTTTCATAAAACATATCTTTATAAAAGCAATAGAGGGAGAAGAAACCACTTACTTGAACAAAACTATAATTTTCATAAAACATATCTTTATAAAAGCAATAGAGGGAGAAGAAACCACTTACTTGAACAAAACTATAATTTTCATAAAACATATCTTTATAAAAGCAATAGAGGGAAAAGAAACCACTTACTTTAATCTTCTCGAGTTTCTATGATTTTCAAGACTTCATGAATCGGGCACTAAGCATGGTCGCATGAATCTCATAATATAAGACTATGAGCATACGCTATCTTACTATTTCGAAAATTAGTATATATATATCAAGATATTAGTATATATATATACGTATGTGTTTGTATTTGTATAAAGAGAAGTTTAAAAGAGAGTAATATATCTCTATCTATGTATATAAGTGTGTGTGTTGATAAAAATGGGAGCCAAACCCCCCTATTTATACTAGTTGGAGCAAGAAATAGAATTAGTTTATTAAGCTTATCAAGAAGCTTATGTCATGATCTTATCCAATGTAAGATCTTATCCATTTGTCATGCTTATCCGATTTCTCATGCTTATCCAACTTCATGCTTATCCAATTATCATTCTTATCCTTATCTAATTGTTATGCTTATCCTTATCCACGAGTCATTGATCTTATCCGCATTTCAAGCATATCCATTCAAGAATCTTATCCATATGTGTGTCATCGATCTTATCCGATGTAATGATCTTATCCACTTGTCATGCTTATTCAATTTTTCATGCAAATCTTCTACAATCTTATCCAACTTAATAATAGTAATAATAATAAATGATCATAATAATAAGGTGCCTCTTGAAAGGGTCAGGGTACCACATTGAGAGTGGTTTCCAAATCGGCTTGTCAAAAACTCTGGTTCAAATGAATGCTTTTACCAAGGTTTTTTTTTCTTTTCCTAGTTTTCTTTTTATTTTATTTTATTTTTTGTTTTGGGGTTGGGGTTTGTTTAAATAAATAGTACTAGAATTAACCAGAACGTCGGGAGGCCTTCTATCGCAATTGTTATGAAATTAGAAATTTTTATATAAGGGGGGTTGCAGTGAGATCAAATTTCTATATTTTTTTTTTTGCTTTTCAGGGTATCCCTCTGGTCGATAGCCAGAGGACTAATCCCCCGTCCCTACTGTCAGCGCACTAAGCTGTAGGGGACTGGCCAAATGGTTTGCTCCATTCACATGGGTAGGGATCGAACCCCTGACCTCATGCTTAAGGGACGAGGTGCTGAACCACCACGCCAACCATGTTGGTTAGATCAAATTTCTATATAATAGTGAAATGATGTTTATGATTTAGAATGAGCGAAATTCAAAAATTTTATAACAATACATAAAAATTTTAATTGGATATCAGCTTGAAGGGGGTCATCCCCCCTCCAACCCCCCGATTCTGTTCTTGACCATGGATAACACTTTCGGGTTTGATGCGGTGCCAAAGCTGCTAAAGATTCGGGCAGAACGCATCTAATAAATCAATAAGATGAAATTGATTAATTGATTTATGTGAGCCTTTTTAATAGATCTAGAATGAAAATTTATTTTAAAATTTTAATTGGGCTTTGTTGGGAAAATCGGGTAATTTTCCACTCAAACTACAACTAGTGAATTGTACTGATTCGATAATTTCCAGGAAAGACTACTGAGCAGTCTCCTTAGACAAAATTATCATTCCAAATAAATTCCCAGGAAAGGCTGGAGGGGTCACAAATGGTCCCACTTAAAATCCAGTCTCCTAGACAGAACTTACTTGCACAGTATATTATCACAACCTAAACCCGTGTATACATGAACAGTACCATACACGTGAATAGAAAAATACACCCAAATGAATAGTACAATACACTATAAATAAACCCGACAAACAAATATTGAATACTATACTATAACCGAAAAGAAACAAATCAAATGCGGAATAACTAAAAGAGATAAGGAAAGAACACACCCGAAAATTGATAACGGAGTTCGGCCAATTATGCCTACGTCTCCGAGCACTACTAACGCAGCCTGCTCTTTTAATTTGGGAGAAGAGAGTACAAATTTTTGGGATGATAAACTAGGAAGGGAAGGAGTCCTTTTATAACATTAAGGAACTTCCCATCTTAGTTCACAAAGCAATGTGGGATAAAAGAACTTATGCCAAAACATAACAAATCTCCACCTTGGCATAATTTCTGGTCCCACCAAATGCAATTCTTCTCAATCAAACAAAAACTATCTTCGTAGTGCTTCCAATTTGCGCCTTCAGGCGCTAACTCAAATATGCAGGATATTGACCAAGTCTAAACAATGTTTAAACTTGACTTTTGTCACCACCTTGGTCATCATATCTGCAGGATTCTCCGTAGTTCGAATCTTTTGGAGAAGTATCTCCTCTTCTTCGAGAATTTCCCGCACAAAATGATAGCGAACATCAATATGCTTCGTTCTTGCATGAAAAACTTGGTTCTTTGCTAAGTGAATAGCACTCTGACTGTCACAATACACCTCAAGGTGTTTCTGACCAACTCCCAAGTCTTTTAGCAATCCTTGAAGCCAAATTGCCTCCTTCACAACTTCTGTAACTGCCATATACTCTGCCTCTGTTGTAGACAAAGCCACTGTTGACTGCAAAGTAGACTTCCAACTAATTGGCGCCTTGGCTAAAGTGAACAAGTAGCCAGTTGTGGATCGCCGCTTATCCAAGTCACCTGCATAGTCAGAATCACAATATCCAACTACACATTGACCAAGTGATTCATCCTGCTCAAACACTAAGCCAACATCTACAGTACCTTGAATATACTGTAGAATCCATTTCACAGCTTGCCAATGAACCTTGCCAGGATCATGCATATATCTACTCACAACACCAACTGCCTGTGAAATATCGGGTCTCGTACACACCATTGCATACATCAAGCTTCCAACTGCATTAGCATACGGGACTTTCGCCATGTATTCTCGTTCTTCATCTGTCTTTGGAGATAACTGGCTGCTAAGCTTCAAATGAGGAGCAAGCGGAGTACTTACAGGTTTGGTATCTTCATTTATACCAAAACGTTGTAATATCTTCTTCAAATACTGCTTCTGTGTCAGCAAAAGCTTGCCTCTCTGTCTATCCCGACTTATCTCCATGCCGAGAATCTTTTTGGCTTCTCCCAAATCCTTCATCTCAAACTCTTTACTCAACTGAGCCTTCAATTTGTCAATTTCAACTTGACTCTTTGATGCTATCAGCATATCATCAACGTACAAGAGTAGGTAGATGTAGGACCCATCTTGAAGTCTGCGCAAATACACACATTGATCGTATTTGCTTCTTGTGTACTTCTGACCCATCATAAACTTATCAAATCGTTTGTACCATTGTCTCGGTGATTGCTTCAATCCGTACAACGATTTGTTAAGTTTACAAACCCAATTTTCTTTACCAGCAACTTTGAATCCATCTGGCTGAGACATATAGATTTCCTCCTTCAAGTCACCGTGTAGAAATGCGGTCTTCACATCAAGTTGAGCTAGCTCCAAATTCAACTGTGCTACCAAGGCCAACAAAATTCTAATGGAGGAATGTTTAACAACTGGAGAAAATACCTCATTATAATCAACTCCCTCCTTCTGAGCATAGCCTTTAGCTACCAATCTTGCCTTGTAGCGAACATCATTCTTGACAGGAAATCCTTCTTTCTTTGCAAATACCCATTTGCATCCAATTGCTTTCTTGCCTTTTGGTAACTGTGTCAACTTCCATGTCTTGTTCTTCTCAAGAGATTGCATCTCTTCTTCCATTGCATCTTTCCATCTACCATTTTCTGAACTTCGGATGGCTTCTGGAAAGGTGGATGGGACTTCATCAACAACTGGAAGTGCATAAGCTACCATGTCAACAAAACGAGCAGGTTTCTGAATTTCTCGTCTTGTCCTTCTAACAGCAATTGAATCTGGCTGTTGTTGAGGTTCTTGGGTCGGAACCTCTTCCTCGTCTGACTCTTCTTCTGCCATGGGAGAGTCACTAATGGTGCTTTTTTCTGGGCTCACCATTATCTGTTCAAACTCCACCTGCTTCAGCGTACACTCCACCTGCTGTGGAGTATCATCAATTCCTTCTTGAGTTACCTTATGCAACATGGCAGATTCATCAAAGGTAACATCCCTGCTGATGATGGTCTTCTTTGCCTCTAGACACCAAAGGCGATATCCTTTAACTCCAGCATTGAAGCCCATAAACAAAGCCTTCTTTGCTCGTGGATCCAACTTTGATTCATTTACATGATAATATGCAGTAGAACCAAAAACATGCAAAGAATCATAATCTGTTGTAGGTTTCCCGGACCATACCTCTAAAGGAGTCTTGCAATCTATTGCGGATGACGGCAAACGATTTACGAGATGTTGAGCATATGTCACAGCCTCAGCCCAAAACTTTCTGTCTAACCCAGCATTAGACAGCATACAACGAACTTTCTCCACTAGTGTTCTGTTCATACGCTCCGACACCCCATTCTGTTGTGGTGTTTTTCTGACTGTGAAGTGCCGAACTATGCCAAACTCTTGGCATGCCTCCAGGAAAGGATCACTCTTGTATTCTCCACCGTTGTCTGTTCGGAGAACTTTGATCTTTTTTCCAGTCTGATTCTCAACTTGAGCTTTCCACTTAAGGAAAACTCCAAGCACTTCATCCTTCTTCTTCATAGTAAACACCCATACTCTTCTGGAAAAATCATCAACAAAAGTGACAAAATAATGTCTACCTCCAAGAGATGGAGTCTTGGCAGGTCCCCATACATCTGAGTGCACATAATCCAAAATACCCTTGGTATCATGGATGGCAGTGCCAAATTTCACTCTTCTTTGTTTTCCCAGAACACAATGCTCACAAAATTCTAATTTGCAAGTCTTCGTACCTTTCAACAATCCTTGCTTAGCAAGAATTTGCAAGGATTTTTCACCAGCATGTCCCAAACGCATATGCCACAGCTTTGTCGCCTCTGCATCCTTCTTGCTACTAGATGTTGCAGTTGCTACTGTCCCAACTACTGTACTACCTTGATAGTAATACAGATTATTCTTTCTCATGCCTTTCAACATCACAAGTGCTCCTGAAGTTGCTTTGAGAATTCCATCTCGCATCATCACAACTAGGCCTTTTGACTCTAAGGCCCCCAAAGAGATGAGATTCTTCTTCAAATTCGGAACGTACCGTACATCCTTCAAAACTCTTGTAGATCCATCATGATTCCGCAGCTTGATTGAACCTATCCCAGCTGTTTTACATGGATTGTCATTGCCCATGTAAACAACTCCACCATCACGTTCTTCAAAATCGAAGAACCACTCCCTGATGGGAGACATATGGTAGGTACAACCGGAATCCAAAATCCACTCGTCTGGATGGGATGTTGAAGGTGATGCCACCAAAGAGACATCTGACTCTGCATCACTTTTGCATTCTGCAACATTTGCATCTTGCTGAGCCTTCCCTTTATTCTTCAACTTTGGACAGTCTTTCTTCCAGTGCCCTTTCTCATGACAGAAAGCACACTCATCTTTGGCAACTCTGCTTTTCGACTTTGATCTTCCTCTTCTTCCCTTTGACTGGCTCTGCTGACGACCTCTCGCCACTAATGCTTCATCTGCTGTAGCTACTTTGTTTTTCCTTTTATCTTGTTTTCTCAATTCATGACTATACAATGCAGAACATACAGCATCTAAAGATACATTCTCCTTCCCATGAAGTAAAGTAGTTTCTAAGTGTTCAAATTCATCGGGAAGAGATGACAACAGCATCAAAGCCAAATCTTCATCTTCAAATTTTACATCTAAGTTTAACAGGTCTGCTACTAATTGTTGAAACAAAGTGATATGTTCATTCATAGTAGTACCTGGTTGATAATCAAACCGGAACAACCTCTTCTTCATAAGGAGCTTATTCTGACCACTCTTTTTCAGAAATTTCTGCTCCAACGCCTTCCACAATTTATGTGCAGAAGTCTCATTCTTGAATGCATACTTCTGCTCTCTGGACAGGCACGATCGAATTGTTCCGCATGCTAACCGATTTATGATACTCCAATCCTTATCTTCTATGTATTCTGGTTTCTTTTCTTCAATGGCGATGTCAAGACCCTGTTGGAAAAGGGAGTCCATGACCTCGCCTTGCCACATGCCGAAATGGCCAGTACCGTCAAATATCTCTACCGCCAACTTCAAACTTGACATTGGAAACCTTATCCATGAGGACGAGGAAGTCGATGTCCCTTGTGTCATATTTGATGTAACACTATTTGTTGGTGGAACTTCTGACGCCATTACAGACTCAAATGATAGTATTCAATATAAACAATATTACAAACAGACCTAGGACGAACCTTCGGCTCTGATACCACTTGTTGGGAAAATCGGGTAATTTTCCACTCAAACTACAACTAGTGAATTGTACTGATTCGATAATTTCCAGGAAAGACTACTGAGCAGTCTCCTTAGACAAAATTATCATTCCAAATAAATTCCCAGGAAAGGCTGGAGGGGTCACAAATGGTCCCACTTAAAACCCAGTCTCCTAGACAGAACTTACTTGCACAGTATATTATCACAACCTAAACCCGTGTATACATGAACAGTACCATACACGTGAATAGAAAAATACACCCAAATGAATAGTACAATACACTATAAATAAACCCGACAAACAAATATTGAATACTATACTATAACCGAAAAGAAACAAATCAAATGCGGAATAACTAAAAGAGATAAGGAAAGAACACACCCGAAAATTGATAACGGAGTTCGGCCAATTATGCCTACGTCTCCGAGCACTACTAACGCAGCCTGCTCTTTTAATTTGGGAGAAGAGAGTACAAATTTTTGGGATGATAAACTAGGAAGGGAAGGAGTCCTTTTATAACATTAAGGAACTTCCCATCTTAGTTCACAAAGCAATGTGGGATAAAAGAACTTATGCCAAAACATAACAGGCTTTTCATTTACGAGGTTCTAAATTCTAATCTCAATTTGCTTCAAGAAAAATTATAATCTTAATTTCGATATTTTGTACATCTAAGTATTTTTAATATTTCAAGTTCTTTTCTTGCGCGATAAAATAAGCGGCCATTTTATTCAACCAAAAAAATGATCCAGTGGTCATTTTAAATGTTGAATTTGAAAATACTATTCAAATGTATAATTTCTCTTGTTATTTTTAAATATTCTTTTAAATTTATGATCATTAATTTATCAAGTTTTCTGGTAATGTTGAACAGAGCTTAACGCACTTCTCTCAAGATATATATTTTGAAGGTGATTGTAGAAATGGATTTGATCGAGACAAGGGTTTTTGAAATCAAATTAAGCGAATATGAGCACCGTCATCATGAAAGATCAGCAACCTGTATATTCTTTGCCTGTTGTTGCTTCGTCGAGACTCCCTCCGCAATTAAATGTTCTTAATTATTTTCATTTTCAATAATATATTTTCATTTAAAATAATTAATAACGTAATACATTAATTTTTCACAATTGTTTTTAAGTGAATATTACAAATATAACATCTTCCAACTACGGCTTTAAACTTTTAATTTGTTTAATTAAGAGGATATATAAGATGTTGACTCTTATTTTAAAAATAGGTTATTAAAGTGTTTGAATTAATAAAATGAATGTAAATTATAAGATGTTAGTAATAATAATATTATAATTAAATTTATTAAAAATAAAAGAGTTTGATAAGATCATAAAAATAAGCTGGAAACTTCCATTCTGATTTAATTTTAAAAGTTTAAAATTTCCTTCTTTAAAAAATTTGTGGAAACATTTTATTACATCTTATAAACTTTTAAACATTTGCGAGGTGCCTTTTTCATCAAAGGACAAAATCCCGTTGTCTTCAAGTGTGGAACAATACATTGTAGGATCGACCCTTCATGTTTGGGAATGGATTTGGGCATCATCAATATTAAAATTAATTCATCAAATTAAATATATAACAATTGAAAATTTATTATGATCAAGTCTTTAAAAGGCGTTGCAAACTCTTAACAAAAAGTGCAATTTTCGTTCAGATACATTGGAAAACTCCTCAAATGTTGTTGTAACTTTTAAACACCCTAACTATTATTTTGCTCTATTTTTTTTTCAATCGATTTCCACTTTTACTATCCTAATTATTTCTTTTTTTTTTTTTTTGGCCTAAAACTATAACTCTTTCAAAAGTAAAAGCATTTTCAAAAAACCCCTTATATATATTTTGACTAGTGATAATGGCGGAGCACATCTTCTTCAAATGTCTTTTTTACTCTCAATGGTCAATGAATTAAATGATACTAAAATTTACTTTCTAACATTACTAGTATAATTAGTGCAATTGAGCAGATTCCCTCTAGATTCTCTGCATAAGGTTCTTTAAGGTTTGTGTTCCTTTATAAAATTAATAAAATAATTGAATGGGATATTAGATATTGAAAAAAATAGAAAAAAGATGGAACAAATGTCAAGATTATCCCAAAAAGTAGCATTTTTTCAAATTTTGTCCCATCAATTACAAATATCTTACATTATATCTCATAAATGGTCAATTTTCTCAATTTATGTTGTTTTCATCATATCATTAACGGCTTGGACACATGAGTTGTGTGTGGCCATTAAAGTGGGAGCACAATTCGCGGATTAATTGCATTTTAATTTCATATCACTTAAAATTATTTTGAAAAAAAAAACACACCATACAGAAATAAATAAATAAATCCGACCGTTTCCGGACAAAAGCTGAAAAAACGTTGCCAGAAGGCATTTTCGGGCATTGTAATGGGACATTTTCAGTAGCCATTCCTAGGATTAGACGGTCATTACATCTTCCATCATCTTCACAACCTCAGACAATGTCGGCCTCTGCATCGGATCACCTTCGACGCACCGGATTGCCAGCAGCAACAACTTCCACATTTGTATCAGTTCCTTAGGATTCCCGACAGGAACAAATTGGAAGACTATAAGGGTCCCTGATTCAAGAAACTCACGACTAACCCATTTCACCAGGTGTTCTTTATTGATAACGTTGCCCCTTAATGGGAATTTTTCAGTGAGAAGTTCCAGCAGGACAACTCCAAAGCTGTAGATATCAGCTGATTCCAGGGACCGGTTACAAGAGTTGTTGACGAGTAATTCAGGAGCGCGGTAAGCTGAAGTGGGAAGGGCTATTGATGCTGCCGCCATGTTTTCCAGGGCAAGATCAGAGAAGCAGTCGTCCGTGTCGTCTCCATGGCCAAAGTTCCCGGGACATTGCGAGTGGGTACTAGCTATAGCCCTTGCTAGAGCAATTGCGATTCTCAGACGGGATCCCCAGTCTGATAAAAATGTCTTCCCTGTAAAATGGAAGTAAACCTCAGAGGTGGTGTTGTAGTTCGGGTTAATTATACTCTGCACTTTTGAAATATACTATATGCTGCATTTATCTCTCCAAACTACAAAATATAATAAATTAGCCCTTCGTGATGGTGAAAGACATGATAAATCGGCCTCTAATATCTATATTCAATAGCAGATTTAGAGCCCATTTGGATGGGCTTTATTTAGAAAAGAAATACTTATTTTTTAAGAAAAAAAATACTTTAATAAAAAAAAGATTATGTTTGGATGGGTTTGGATGGATTTTTTATGAAAAGCAGAAGTCAGGAAAATAAAAGTTGTTTTTAAAAGTTATCTAAAATAGTTTCAAATAAAAATATTTTTTAAAACATTTTTAATTACTATAATCAAACGCAAAGGTGTTTTTGGCTTTAAAAAAAAAAAGGAAAGAAAGCTCTAGTTCAAAAATCACGGCTCCAGAAACAGTCTCTTTCAAATTCATCCAAACGGACTAATTGTATTTTGTAGTTAATTACGAAGATAAGCGTGGCATAGTGTATAATTCACGCATGTAAAAGGATTGGGACAAACTCAGTCGGTTTATGGTAACCACCCCCATACAGAAATGGACATGAAACTGGTCATTGACTAGATAAAAGGATCCAACTACTTACATTCGTCAAACCTACACAATTTTCAAATTGCTGACACAGAAAATTTAACAATTTTAAGACATACATACCGTGCAGCCCACTATCCCGACTTTGGTACTCGTATATTATCAGCATTTCATCTTCCTTGCTAGAAAAATAAGCCTCATTTTCATGCATACTACTACTGGAAATGCCTGCTGATCCCCTCAATCTCATCACGGCAATTGTGATTCCATTATCCGCGACCGACCTATAGGGAGTCGTTGCGAATTTCTCCTTTCTAAGCGTTTCAAAATGTAGCTGTGGCGAGACGATCTCAGCAGAACTGTTATACCGAAGGTATTGATTCTTGTGTGACGTTTGAACCCCGGAATAATTAGCTGGACTTTGCTCATGATATGGAGAAGGCAGTTCACTAATTCGTGAACTGTAAGCCGATGATGACACAGAGATCGAATCAGCCCGAAAAAGTTCCCTGAGCTCCTCTCTCTTCAGAACAGCTGCCACCAGCCTCTCCCAGTTATCATAGATTGCAGACATGATCATAGATTCACCTTAATAAACACTTGTAATGGAGGCCAAAATGTGCAACTTAGAGGGGAGATACAATTAAATTTTTACATATGAACTCTGATACTGAAATTTTTTCAGGAAGAGCAACACCAATACTATTTTCTGGTGAATAGAAGGCCAAGTCAGGAAACCTGATGTGACTTCCTCAACTAAGGCAACTTAATTGTCAGCGAATGTTTCTTTCACCAAAGCTTATTGAAAGTAAGCCCAACTTGATCAGCGCATCATCACCAACATACTGATGAATTAATCCCCACCGCTACTGTTGGAACAATATAGGTCTAAATAGGACAGAACCAGAAATTTAGCTGAAGCAGACCATCAAATTGAATCTTTACAAAGTATATATAACATTGTTCTGTATATATAGACCCGTTTAAAAACCGAAGTAGTTTAAATTTGTAATCTTCAGGCATCAGCAACCTGTGAAGATACATAGAAAAATAGAAATTCAAGCATTAGAATGTTAAACATAAATTTCTAATAACCCCCATGAACTAGATAATTAAATATATTGCTCATATTTCCCGATGGACAAAATATTAATATGATAATAACTTCAAAAAAAAAAAGTTGCTCAACTTACTTTCTTCTTATTCCTGCTTAATCGTGTATTAATGGTTGAAGACAATTAAGGTTGGGATCTTGCGGAGAAGTTTAATTGAGCCTAAGTACTTAGTAATATTGTTTAAATAGAAGTTACTTAGAAACCAGGTATATCATATCAGAAGCTTCAGAACTAAAACAAAATTTTTCAAGTTTACATTTTACAACCTGACGTTCAACGGTGGATCGAGTCAATTATTTTCCTTTTAGAATGTTGAAATATAATATCTCATTTGAAAAGTATTTTTTTGGTTTCAAAAACAGTAAATTTTATTTAAAATGATTGTTAACGTTATATATTAATTTTCCACAGATCAGGACTAATTTTAAGTCAATATTATAAATATATTTCCAACTTTTGTTTTAAACTAAATTTGTGTAATTAAGTTAAAAATGAAACACTCATCATTGAACAGAAGAAATACAGGTTGACTTTGGAAGCTGCGATCGAGTCAGTGCAAAAGAATTATTCCCGGGACAACGTACACGGTACACCATAGATGTCCACCTCAAGACAGGGTCCAACAATTACAAGGATTTCATAGGAATAACCGTCTCTCTCAAATTTATATAAAATTATATCATTTGTACATTTTCGGGTTAATATCACTTATTGTTCCTAAAATTTAAAATTAAAATCACTTTAGTTTTGAAAGTTTAAATTGATTGATTTTAGTTCTTTATGTTATACATAAATGATATTTTAGTCCTTCTGATGGATTTTTTCAGTCAAATTTTACCAAAAAAACACTTACATGAAGGGCATTTTTTCATCACTCACTACAAGAAAAAGTAATGTTATGGCCAAGAATTAAAAACGGTAATATAGAAGTCACGAATGATTTTATTAAGTGGCAATATTATTTATTTTGTTACTAATTAAGTTTTTTTGTGACAATAAGTTTTATGTTGTCACTCAATGATGACAAAACTTAATATTTTAGCTATCATCATTAACAATTAATGACACACCTGTAGTGACAACAAAAACTGTTGTTAGGATTTTGTGACAAGATTCAATTGCCACTATTTTTTTTTTTTTTTGTGATCCCATTGTCACTAAGTTGTCACAATATGTATGTTACTAATTATCAATTTTGTATTATATTATCAGCTTTTATAGTGTGGTGTCACCATTGACATTGTGACAATATAAATTTATTGTCAATAAATGTATATAATTAATAACAACTTTTTTATTATCACTTGTTATATTATTACAAATTTATTCATTTTCTTGTAGTAACTTTTCACAAAACAACTTATTTTTTTTGAAACAATTTTTAAACAAAAAGTGATTAAAATGCACTTTAAGTAAGTATTTTTCAATGAAATAGATTTATCTAGATGAGCAAAGTATTACTTATGTATAATAATAATATAAAGGACCAAAAGATGACGATTTAAATGTTAGGGACCAAAATTTTTCTAACATTAAACTTTAGGCATTATTAGTGACATTAAACCTATAATTTTCTAATTGAAAATTAAAGCTGATTTTATCACCTATTTTATAAAAGTTTATATCTTGCAAATTCCAATATCGTCCTCTCAACTTAAAATTTTGACTAGATTTATGCTGCCTAACAAAAATGCACATATAGTGTATATCGTAAACCCTTCAATATCATCGTCAAATAAGTGCTCTCAACTTGGACTACATTCTCATGCTCTCTAATCTCTTTCCAATAATGTTTGAAGAAGCTAATAACAATTCTTAATTAATTTTTTACCAAGTCATTTAAAATTAAAAAAAAAAAAAGAACCGAAAATGTAAAAAGAACTCATTTTCTTTCTTTCGCTCTTTTTTTTGTTGTGTGTATGGGGGGGCACCTACGCCCTATCAATGTTCTTTCAAAGCCCACTCTACTTGGTCCGTCTTAAAGTGGTTTGGGCTTCGTACTCATTTTTTGGGCCTCCATCTTAATGACAAACATTACTAGTAATTATGAACCCCTTTGAATGGATATTTTTCAGGAGACGTGCAAGGGGCGCCCCATGTGATACGTCTAATAAACAGAGAAAACCCTATAAAAAAAATAAATTAAATTGAATTGAATTAAAAAGCCTCATGATTTTGAAAAGTTGTTGACTGCCCATTAGAGTTGATTTTTAGTCAAATACAAATGAATAGACTGTTTTACCCTTCTTTTATATTTCAATAAACAAATAAACTTTAAAATTTTATATACAAAATATGTGAATATATATAACATATACACATGATACAAATGATTTAGAAAAGTTGTATCTTATTTTATCAAATTCAGACATTAAACTTGATAAAAATGTCAAACCTGTTGTTTTTGTTTAATTTATGCAATGCATTTTTATTTAACAAAAAAAAAGTTGCAATACTTGCCTACTATCAGCCGCCATCAAACTCCGCCGCCAGCCGCCGGCAATCATCGCCGGCTTTCATCATCTTCACACCCATGGACTCCTCTCAATATTTTAAATAAAACCCCCAACTTAATTCAAGTAACAAATTACTCTTTTCCGTTCAATTTCAACTTCAAATTCGCCACACTTTCACCATGACAAGGCACCACAACAGATCTGCTCTTTTTTGCTTTCTTCAAAGAATTTTTCCCTCCTCAGCCATTTTCTTCTCGACCCATAAGACCCTTTTCACGGCAATCTGTGTGAGCCGTCTGGCCTTCTTCTCTACCGTCTATTAAATATTTGATAGAGCACATGTCCCACCTTTTACGTTATTTTTTTTTTATGTTTTACGAAATTAATTTCATATTTATGTCATCTCCTACATTTAAACTATTAGTGAAGTCATAGATAAATAGGTATAATTAATGAAAATTTATATTTATGTTATCTTTCATTTTTAAATATTTAGTGAAGTTATAAATAGTTACTGGTATGGGTATATTTATATTTTGATGATCATTATCTTTATTTATAAGCATGTATAAGGATTAAACATTTTTTTAATTAAAATATAAAAAAATAATTCATTATCTCTATCTCTTGGCCGTGATAGATTCTACCTTCTTTTCTATTTTATATTACCATCTTCTATTGGTGGGAAGAAAAAGGGGTGGGTAGAGCGAGGTGGGGCTCCGTGCAAGTGGTGGCGGCGGCGGGAAGAAAGAGTGGTGGGTGGAGAAGTGAGGTGGTGTTACTGCTTCTAGGTAGGTTTTTTTCCGTTTTTTTTTTGGGGGGTTTGATTTTTTTTATTTTACAAAAGAAAAAATGAATAAAATTCATTGTATGGATAAAAAAGTAATTTTACTAGTTAATACACATGAAGTTTTGCAGTCAAAGCACGTGTAATACATGCGGCTTTTTTAACCAAAATAAAATATGGTGTGTAATTTTTTTTTAACAAGATTTTTTTACTCTTTTTTAATAACACGGGATAGTAAAATATTAATTAACTCGATATTTTCCAAACTAAAAATATATTTTTCTTTTTTGAAAAAAAAATACTTCATTGAAAAGATTAGTGTTCAATTGGATTTTTTTGAAAAATAAGTCTGCAGTGACTTTTAGTTAAAGATATGTAAAGTAATTTCAAAAAAAAAAAATTACTCCTTAAAACCTTTTTTAATTACTAAATTCAAACATAAAACAATTTAAATTTAAAAAGAGATTTTGTCTATTATAAACAATAAAATTCGACAAATACCTTTTTTTTTTAAAGTCTGTTCAAACGTACTCATAACTACATGTAAAAACTTAGCAATTTAGCTTCATAAGCTCGAGCTTCAAAAGGATAAAGCTTTATTTTGTTCAATATGACTCTAATTAGGTGGGCGGGCGGGGGGACCATTGCCGAGCTGTGGAATCATTTCCATTAATAATAATAATAACTATAATAATAAATTAAAAAAAATTATATATTTTACTGATATTCATTCCTTAATAAGCGGACACACAGATCCCGCCAAGAATCATAGTCAAAATATTTCAGTAACTAAACAAACCATAACTTTTGACTTTGCATGAATCAGGTAGCCTAACAATTTCCTAATCACCAATCAAATTTGTCAAACAAAACCAAAATACAAAGACTAAATCAACACCAAACCGACCATGTGCCCACAGGCTCCCTAGTGACAACCCTAGCCAAATCATCATTCAACCAAAAAAAAAAAATTATAGAGAAAAAACTATAGCACATGAACTACCTTCTATAGCCAAGAATCTAACTAGGGACAGAAGAAGACGACCCAATCTCACCCCCATGTGGCGTTAGCATCGGCGTCGATCCGGGAGACGGGCTATTGCCTGTGTTGACGCCTCTAACGTCCTCCACCATTTTCACCACATCACCGATTTTAGGCCTTTGCTCCGGCATTCTCGCCACGCAGCTCAACCCTATTTGCAACATGGCCACCATTTCTTCCTCTATGTTAGGGTACCTCAAGAGCTCCACATCAAAAACTTCACCGGTCCATTCCTCTCGGACCACAGAATGAACCCACCTCACCAAATGGATGACTTCTTCGCCACCCAGTGCGTGGACAGGGGACTTCCCGGTGAGAAGTTCGAGCAAAAAAACTCCAAAGCTGTAGACATCGGACAGCTGTGATGCTTTCCTGGTGTCCGTGACTTCTGGGGCACGATAACCTATTGTGCGAACTGCTGGTGGCGCAGTGGGGCTCATTAGTGTTGCTAAGCCGAGATCGGATACACATCCATATAGTTGGGGGTTGAGGAAAATATTTGAGGCTTTTATGTTCCCATGCACAAGTTTACCGCCTCCTTGTGAGTGGATATGAGCTACACCTCTTGCTACCCCAATCGCAATCCTTAGTCGTGTTTCCCAGTCTAATGGTACCCTGTTTTCGCCCCTTTTTGCTGCAAAAGTTGTAAATGAATCAGCTAATTAAAGAAATAGGAAGACGATCCCTCTTTTAATTCTTTTCTTTTCTTTTCAGGTCAGTTACACTGACCTGCCGTGTAAGTGTGTTGTAAGTGGTAACTATACAATTTGTTCATTTTAGTATCAAAACTACATGTACTACCTTTTGGTCATTGAAATTTAACCAAAACTAGAAAGATTTATTCATAGACTTGTATAACATCATCCAATCATGTGAGAACAATTTAAAAAGCTTACTGAAATTTAAAATATAACATCATTTAACTATGTTCCGTAATAATCAGCAGAAGGGGGTAATTGTAAGGATGTGGAAATACGTTATGAGGGAGCCATCCATAATTGTGAAAACACACAGTGTAATTGTATGTAGTTCCAGGGGAGGTTGCTGTAATTATTGCTTTATACACTTCTACTTGATCTACCGTTTGTGTGAAAAAATGTCATCTTTTTGGCACAATTGTCTAGTCCAGACAGTTAAAATATATAGTGGAGGTATGCCGCGAAGAACAAAAACTTGATTCTACAAAGTAACAAATAATGCAACAAATTGTACTTAACATACCATGGAGCAGAGCCGACACGCTTCCCTGATTATAGTAGTCGTACACCATGAGCTTCTCATCCTTAGAATAGTAGTAAGCCCTTAAGGGTGCCACATTCTCGTGCTTGATATTTCCAACAATCTCCATTTGCTGCTCAAACTCCTTCCTCCCAACAACGACTTCCCTCAATCTCTTCACAGCAACCGTGGTTGCATCCTCTAGAGCTGCCTTATAAGTAGTACCAAACGTGCCCTTCCCAAGCACCTCAGCAGAAGCCCTCAACAAATCTTCAAGATCAAACGCAAGATTACAACCCTCAAAAAAAGTGATCCTCCCATTCCCATCTCGATGCTCAGAAACCGACCTAATTGTAGAGTTTTCTTTCTTATTGGTCAACTCATCTTCTTTGTTCTTTCTATTGGTAACGATTAACAATAAAGCAATTGCCACGAATGCCACTGTGCAACCACCAATCACAATTCCAAGAATGGCGGCTTGACTAAATTTTGAGGAGTGCTTCTTTGGCGTGGCTGCGGATGAAGGGATGGGAGTCGAGGAATTTTGGAGGGTGATATTGTAGTTACCCGAAAAGGCCGAACTGGGAAATCCTTCAAGAGAATGGGGCACAACCCCACTAAGATTGTTGTTGGACAAATCCAACACTTGCAGAGTAGGGATGTTGAGATCAGGTACATCACCAGAAAATGAGTTATTAGCAAGATCAAGAGCTGTCAAATGAGTCAAATGAGAGATCGACAATGGGATAGTCCTGTTGAAATGATTATTCGATAAATTCAACACTGAAAGACTCTTCCAAACAGAAAAATCTGATGGCAATGGACCCTGAAACTTATTGAACTGAAGATAAAGGCCTGTTAAATTTCCAAGTCTCAAAAGATCAGAAGGAAAAGGACCACTGATGCCATTAGATCTCAGACTCAAGATCTGAAGGGCTGATAAACGGCTGAGAGTGTTTGAAGGAATGCTGCCTTTGAATCCAACACTGGGCAATCGAACCGCTATAATTCTTGAACTATCATGATTGCAAGTGACTCCAGTCCACTGACTACAAGCAGAAGTAGTCTCCTTCCAATTCAGATTTCGCGAGTGATAAATGTTACGGATGAAATCAAGCAAAGCTCGTTTATCCTCAAAAGGCTCAGCTCTTGCCAGCAAGAACAGAGTACCAAGCACTAAAATTGCTGAATAGATGAACTTGAAACCCATTTTCCCCTAGTCTCTCTCTAGTCAAAACTTGAAAGCCCTCAAACAGTGCACTTACTCTCGGACATCTCTATAGACCAAGAGAACCAAAAATTAAAAAAAAGAAACGGAATTTACAGATAATAGTTATCAAATAATGGCCATCAAGAACGTAGACCTTGTGTTTACCTAAGCAAGATTAGGTAAACAATCAAATTTCAATGGTTGGTTTCAATAAAATATATCCAAAAAGCAGCCAAAAGAGCAATCTTTTTTCTTCCCACCTTCGTTGACTCTGATCACCTGTTACATTTTTCAACATTCTTGTTTCTTTTTGTACGCTTATGACGAAATACAAAATCCAATTCCAAAAGCATCACCATTTGATCAAATTTCAAGCATGAAAACCAATAACTTCACTCCAAGCAAAAAACCCACATAAAATTTTCAGATGATAAACAAGCACTCACCTCCAAATCCCAGAAATCAAAGAGCTTTCTCCGGGGCCTCAGCCACCCACCCACCAAAACCAAGAATTCTGAAAAAGGCAAGAAAAAAGAAAAGGGCCGTTACAGTTCCATAAATTCCAAAAAAACGAATGCAAACAGACAGACAAAAAAATGCATTATTAGAATCAGATTAAGGACACCCATAAACAGGAACACAAACACATACCGGTTGGTGGAGGTGATGAATAGAAAAGCAGTGATTTCTTGCTTGAGGGAGCGGAAATGGAAATGATTGGGGGTAAAGTGGTGAAGGGGACAGAGCAATAAATGATTAGAAAGCAGAGAGTTTGGTCTTTGTTTGATTTTTTTGCTTATTTTAGTAGTGCTTTAATGGCGCGGGAAGAGGGGGAGATGCACATGCTGTAGCGTAAAGCTCACAGGAACTGCTGCACACAAGAGAAGAGAAAGGTTTCATTTCTTTTAAAGGGTTAATTGCACTTTCCACCCCTCAAATATATTTTATATCACTTTTATCTCTCTAAATTATAATTTCAACATATAGAGAATTTTTTGTAATTATATACAAATTTAAAGTTTTTTGATAAATATTTTAGAATATAATTCGGGAGTGTAAAATAAACTAAATCTTTTTTAGATTAGTGTGCGAATTATTTAGGGTTGTGGATTGAAGATGGATCTGAATTCCTGATTATGCTTCCCACACTTTTAAAAACGAGATACATATTCATTAGACTAAACATCCCAAACAATTCAAAAAAATTGATTAATGTGATAAATAATTTTAACAATTAGAAAATATAGATGCTACAAATAATGACATATCTGAATGACTTTTAATCTACAATTCTTGTTTTTCTTTCAAAATTATTATAATTTGAGAAGTTTGACTTAAATATTTCCATCAAGTCCACCCGATGAGCTTAGCACATACGTTTTGAATTTTGATGGTCCAACCATAATAAGATTTGAATGAATAATTTGATTTTAATTCCTTTTATTTCATTAAATTTTCTCTTAAAAGCCACAAATCCATTTATGAGCAACCATTAGAAAAGGAAATAACTTAATTATGTTGTTGCAATAATTTGTCACGTTCAGATGACATTCAATGTGAATAATTAAGGTGATATCACATGACATGCTAAATAGGTAAAGTCAGCCGACTATTCCAATCCTAACCATTACAAAAATATTAATTAGTCCAAATATAAATTGGTAGCCTATCATTCACAACCAAATCTCACTGGAATTTTCCCCCAATTGCGTCACAATTATATACTTAAAAACATTTCTCTTTTGTCTGTTGCATGTAGACACTTACGTGCCTGTTTAACATTAGTACATAATATATATGTGTGTGTGTATATATATATATATATATAGAGAGAGAGAGAGAGAGGGAGAGAGATTGGATAATGGTCTTAGATGAGACAACTATATATAAATATATATATATAGAGAGAGAGAGAGAGAGAGATTGGATAATGGTCTTAGATGAGACAACTATATATAAATATATATATATATATATATATCTTAGATGAGACAACTATATATAAATAAATATATATATATATATATATATATTCAGATTTCAGAGTACAGCAAAGTAACAATTAATTAGCACACAAAGTAACGTGCGCTGTCCTTGGAGAAAGCAACTTTATGATTAATTAGGCAATTTTTTATCCTAATTTGGCCAAATTAAATAAATTATATGATGAGTATTATATTTATGAAATAATTGGTCATTTCTTTTAAATTATTGACTAATCAAATAAAAAATATAAAATTCTTACTGTGTAATTAGCACTGATTCAATTAAACCAAATTGAAAAAGTGAAAAGTTACAAAACAAAGAGTGTTTGGCTAAACTTATTTTAAGGGGCTTATAACATGGTTTTGGAGCTTATAAGCTCCTACGTTTTATTTTAAAAATGAGTTCCTAAAGTGTTTGAATAAAATAAGACACTTTAGCTAATAAAATATTTTTAGAATTTATAAATTATAATTTTGTTTGGTAAAAATTAGAGTTTATATGTTTTTTAAAGTGTAATGATGATTGACAAATTAAAGTAAAATTAATTTCATATAAATAAATATTCTTTGAGATAATAGAAATGTAATATTGAAATAAAATTAATACATTTATGTTATTTTATCTTTTAGCATTAGATAATTTATAAATTATTTAAAAAAAGTTGGGAAAACTTACCTTTTTTTTAACTTATGGGCTCTTGACAACTTATATTTCGAGTTTATAAACTTCTTTACTAGAAAAATTATCAAATACTTTTAGAAAGCTTATAAGTTTGCAAACAACTTATAATTTTTTTTGAAAAAACTTATAAACTTAGCCAAACACTCTCGAAATCTCACGTATAATGAAAGAACTAACACGGGTAAGTGCTTATAGAAAAAAAAAAAAAGAAAGAAAGAAAGAAAGAAAGAAAATTAATTGTATTATCTAAGGAATTTATTATGATTAAAACTTAAAAGTCATTTTTATGGTTATCTTCAAAACATAGTTCTTATACATGTATAAAGTCAATTACGCTTATTCATTAGTTATTTGAACAGCATCAACTTCATTTCAAGTATAATTTGAATACGAATAAAAGAGATCAGCCTCAGAAAATTGTTAAAAATGATGAATAATTGAATATTCACTATAAATCTATAATACAATCTTAAATTTATGATTACCTCACACGTATGAAATGATCAAAGAATTATTTTCATATACTTAATTTATGATTCAAACTAACAAAAAAAAAATATTATAATTAATTTTAACCATAACTTCTATTTTGTTAGCCTAATTTAAAATTTACCAAAATTTTGCCGGGATATGATTGGGCCACGTGTGCATATAAAGCCGCAAAGACCAAAAAAAAAAAAAAAAACAAAGTCTCAAAATATCGCGAGAAATCCCACGAGTCTCTCTCAGATCTGCAAAACTTTCGAGCTCTCTCTCTTTGTAAGTTTTTTCTTCGTCTTATTTATCTCTGCGATTTATCACTTTTCTCGTGATTTTCCCATTTTAAATTTTCTTTTTCTCAAATATATATTCCTGAGAAAATGGAAGAACATTATCGGAAAAAAAAAATTGTTTTTTAGTATATCAAATTGATGAAATTTTGCTAATATAGATTTATGATAGCAACTATGAATTTGTGAGATATGAAATGGCAATCGATACCTGAAACTCGGTTGAATTTTGGGGTTTCGGAGCGTGTGTTAAGATGGAAGTTCATGTAACTGGTGAAGATAACTACTGCAAGAAAATGTATGAATATTTTGAGTGAGAAGCTAATTTTATTTACCAAAAGTTAATAATTTTGCGCTTTTGCTTTGTAGACTATGAAGATTTGGCTAAGTTATTTTGCTTAGAATTTTTCTTGTATTGGATTTTTGCTGACTGCTTTTATTGGGAAATTTTATTTATTTATTTTTTTTTTCCTGCTGATTTAGGCAAAAGCATAGCTGGGCAGCAACAAGGCATTTTCATACGAAGTGAGTTGTACATTTTTTTATTTTTTATTTTTGGTCTTTTTTATTTCTGGAATTTCAAGACAAGATTGAATTTTTGTTGGATATTAACTTGGACCCACGTTAAATCACTGAATTTTGGTGATAAACAACGCCTATTTGAATCATGATAATATAGGTAGAGACGACGGAGGAGGGGTGGAGGGGACACCCCCTCTCAAGCTTATGTCGAGCTAAAATTTACATATGTTTTTTCGAAAAATTTGAATTCCACTCCCAAATCATAGAAATACCTTAATATTTTATAGAATTTCGACATAGCCCCCCAAACCCAAAATTCTTGCTCTGCCCGTGAATATAGGTTTTGCAGTAAGTGGAATGGATATGTAAGGTGTCTTTGGTTTCTTGCAGTGGTTCGAGAGAAAGATGTTTGCTGGGAATATGCTGATAGATTAGAAGGAAACAAGGTTAGATGCAAATTCTGTGATAGAATTCTCAACGGCGGCATTAGCCGGTTAAAGCATCATTTATCTAGACTTCCTAGTAAAGGAGTAAATCCATGCACCAAAGTAAGAGATGACGTGACTGATAGAGTAAGAGAAATCATAGCATCGAAGGAGGATGGTAAAGAAACTTCGATTGTTAAAAAGCAAAAGGTGCCGGAAGTTAAATCTCCCGTGGCGGTTAGTATCTCTGCAGGGAAGACTTTGATGGCTGTTGAAGCGGCACCACTGATCGGAAAAGTGTTTTCACCCATCACATCTTCGAGTTCTTTGCCAAGATATGATCAAGAAAATGCAGAGAGAAGCATTGCCCTTTTCTTTTTTGAAAATAAGTTGGATTTCAGTGTAGCCCGTTCGTCGTCTTATCAGCAAATGATTGATGCGATAAGGAAGTGTGATAGTGGATTTATAGGACCGTCTGCAGAGACTTTGAAAACGACTTGGTTACAGAAGATCAAAGCTGAAGTGAGTTTGCATTCAAAAGATATTGAAAGAGAGTGGGCTCTGACTGGTTGCACTGTTATTGTAGAAACGTGGGCGGACAACAAATCGAGAGCTTTAATAAATTTCTTGGTTTCATCCCCTTCCAGAACGTTCTTCCACAAATCGGTCGATGCTTCTTCATATTACAAAAATATAAAGTACCTCTCTGATTTGTTCGACTCCATCATTCAGGACTTCGGCCAAGAAAATATAGTGCAGATAATTTTGGACAATGCTTTGAACTGCCCCGGCTTAGCGAACCACATCCTGCAGAATTATGGGTCTATTTTTGTAACCCCTTGTGCTTCGCAATGCATGAATGGGATCTTGGAGGAGTTCTGTAAGGTGGATTGGGTAAATAGGTGTATTCTACAGGCACAAGCTGTTTCAAAGTATATATACAACAATTCTTCGATTCTTGAAATGATGAAAAAGTTTACAGGAGGACAGGATATCATCAGGAGTGGCGTTACCAAGTCTGTTTCGAATTTTCTTTCTTTGCAATCTATGCTGAAGCAGAAATCAAGATTGAAACATATGTTCAACAGTCCAGAGTTCTCTACCAATTCAGCTTTCGCAAACAAGCCCCACACGGGAACTTGTGTCGGCATTCTTGATGACAATGAATTTTGGAGGGCGGTTGAAGAAAGCGTTGCTGTATCTGAGCCATTTTTGAAAGTGATGAGGGAAGTGTCGAGCGGTAAGCCTGCGGTGGGGTTCATTTACGAGCTGATGACCCGAGCAAAGGAGTCGATAAGGACTTACTACATTATGGATGAGGTGAAATGCAAGACATTCTTGGACATTGTCGACAAGAAGTGGCAGAACAACCTCCATTCGCCTCTACATTCTGCAGCGGCTTTTCTGAACCCCAGTATCCAGTACAATCCAGAGATTAAGTTTCTTGGATCCATTAAGGAAGACTTTTTCCGAGTTCTCGAGAAACTTCTTCCTACACCCGAATCAAGACGCGATATAACAAACCAAATTCTTTTGTTTACTAGGGGAAGCGGGATGTTTGGGTGCAACCTTGCGAAGGAGGCGATTGATACTGTTTCGCCTGGTAATTTTTTCGTTGTTGGTCTTTTTGGTTGTCTATTTCCCATTTCCCAGAGTTGATATATGAATTTATTGCCAGGCATTTGGTGGGAACAATTTGGCGATGCAGCTCCAGTGTTGCAACGAGTGGCGATTCGAATACTCAGCCAAGTCTGCAGCAGCACTTCTACGTTCGAGAGGCAGTGGAGCACATTTCAACAGATTCATTCAGAGAAGCGCAACAAGATCGATAAGGAATCGCTAAACGACTTACTTTACATCAACTACAATCTCAAATTAGAAAAATCTTCGAAATCGAATTCTTCAGAAGTAGATCCCCTTCAACTGGAGGACATAGACATGACTTCAGAGTGGGTGGAGGAGACCGAAAACCCGAGCCCCGTCCAGTGGCTTGACCGTTTTGGTTCTGCTCTCGAAGGTGGAGATCTTAATACAAGGCAGTTTAATGCTGCTATATTTGGTGCAAGTGACCACATTTTTAATTTGTAGCCAGGGAGGGTTGTTGTGCATGTTATGTAGGTGTACAGAAGTTTGTATTCAACATTTGGAGCACTCTAGATTCGGAAAAACACAGAAAACACCTAACATTTGTTGTACATTATGGCCCCTTTTGATTGGGTGGATTGGATAAATGTATATTTAGTATTGAGTTGGTTGGTGGGTTGGATAATTGTAGTTGAAATGCCATATTTGATTTGTGGAATTCAGTCCATGGCTCAAATTTCAGTGATATATAAATCTTGTTTGATTTTGTGGATTACATTGGATTAATAGCAAAAGTTCCATTTTGCCCTCAAAATTATTTTTCATTGGTTTTTGACTTTTTTATAACAAGGATAATTTAGTAAATTTAATTTTGGGATATTAACAATACATTCTAACTTCCTCTAGTAGCACCCTCCCCCTAAGACTGAATCCAGCTTAAATGATGGCTTCAATCCATGGTATCATGGATTGAGGCATTTTAATACATGATAAAATTACGAATCAAATATAGAATTTAGATTGGACTATTTATTGTATTACAACGTATTATAACAAATCAAAAGGGGCCTATATGTAGAAGTATGTATTCAACATTTGGAGCACTGCGGATATGGCCTAATCCTCGATGTGCATTTAAGGATTTTCCATCCATACATGAGGGCCCCTTTTGATTTGTTATAATACGTTGTAATACAATAAATAGTCCAATCTAAATTCCATATTTGATTCGTAATTTTATCATGTATTGAAATGCCTCAATCCATGATACCATGGATTGAAGCCATCATTTAAGCTGGATTCAGTCTTAGGGGGGGGAGGGTGCTACTAGAGGAAGTTAGAATGTATTGTTAATATCCCAAAATTGAATTTACTAAATTGTCCTTGTTATAAAAAAAGTCAAAAACCAATGAAAAATAATTTTGAGGGCAAAATGGAACTTTTGCTATTAATCCAATGTAATCCACAAAATCAAACGAGATTTATATATCCTTGAAATTTGAGCCATGGACTGAATCCCACAAATCAAATATGGCATTTCAACTACAATTATCCAACCCACCAACCAACTCAATACTAAATATACATTTATCCAATCCACCCAATCAAAAGGGGCCGAGAAGTATTATATTATAGTGTGGAATTGTTTCATACTACTTAGTTGGGTATTATCAACCGGTGTTTCAGCCATTCAATTTGAATTTGATGATGTTAAAAAGTGTTAAAAATGAATATCATCATATTCAATTCAACGGTTAAAAACACCAATTGGGCAATATCCAATTGAGTAGCATCTAAGCATTCAAATCTATGGTGTGGCAAAGAGAAATGTGATATCCAAAATTGAATCAAGCAAGGAGAAATAAAATTGTCATCACTCATCAAGAACCCTATGCAATCTTACAATATCTTCACAAACCATTCTTTGAAAGTAAAAGGAATCAATCTTTATGATACTACATGATAAACTGTATATCAATAGCATTTCAAACTGTTATTTCAGGACGTATTGTTGAGAAAATGAGCCAACGCCTTGTCCGTATCATTGTCATACATGAGTAAGGCTTCTGCAACATGATTTGATGAGAATCCCATTTCACGCAAAAGCATAAATCCATTAGCAAATTCCTTAACCTGCAAATAAGGAGTGTGATTATCAATAGTGGCCTTATAAACGCAACAAAGACATGGTTATTTTAGTTTTATCCCAGTTTTGCATTCATATTAGGTAATGTGCATCCCAAAGACACTAACATATTTGTTCATCAAGACACTTAACATATTTGTTCATCAGATACCACTTGTATTTCTTCCCTTTCTTCTTTCTTTTCTCTATTATGGTGTTGTGAGTTTGATAATAAGATACTAACCCATTACGTTTGCAGCATTAAAAGAGTAGTGGTAGACTTCTCTGACATAAGCAGACCACATGACAATTGGTGTTTCAACATATGAATATCGGGGCAGGAACTAAAGGCCATCCTATCTTTCTTTCAATTTCAACCTTCTTTATTTCAAATGTGTAGATTGAATATTATGAAACACAATCACCAAGATATTACCTTGGTGGGATTATCTCCATAATTTGCAACTGCAAGCGGCACAGCCTCCCTGTTGAGACCTGCTGCCATATACTTGTTCACTAGCGGATCAGCAGTAGGACCCTGCATTCAATAGCCAATTTAAGCAATGATCAGGCATCAATACACCCCAAAGCCAAGGAAGGTATTCACTTAGTGCAGAACTGAATTCTATACAAAAAACAGGAGCTAAAAATCACATAAGCTAAGCAACAAGCACCCCCATGGGATGCATACAGGTCAATTTTTTGGAAGCGAGTCAAATGACTAGCCCAATCTTCCATAGATCATGATCATCGACACACCTCAGATCCAAGGAGGGTATTCATTTAGTACAGACTACAGAACTAAAATCTAGACAAAAACATGAGCCAAGCATAAACCAAGCAATAAGCAACCATCGCACACATACAGATATCAATCTCTAAACGAGTCACATGATCATCCTAATCATCCATAGATCATAATCAACAATGAGAAAATGGATGCTAAAGCCCAAATTAAAAGAATAAACACATAGGGCACGTACATGAGAAGATGTTGATTCAGTTGCCTTTGGAGGAACATTTTCAATCCCAAGCCTACTCCAGTTGGGGTTCTCCTTCACTGCCTCAGTTGAAACATTTTTCTCAAATTCGAAATCGAAATGGAAATTGCTCCGCGGAATCTCCCCCAGATGTGGCGACAATTGAGGCTACAAAAATTTCTATTCATTAAACTCTCCAGTACACGCAAACAACAAAAACCCAAAAATCGAAACTTTAAATCCAATTAAAAGACAATACCGGCGGCGTATTTCGATACTCAGGTTTTATAGCTACCCCAATCCCCATCCCCATCCCAGCTGCGAATCAAACACCAAAAATTGAACCAAAATCAATCAAAATCGATTACAGTCCAAAGAGGGCGTAATAAATACGTAAGTAAAGCGAAAAGAAGAAGCGTACAACTGGAGGGCGGAGGAGGCGGTTGCTGAAAAGGAGGGTTTCGGACGTGTGTGGCGGCGGAGTGAGGGCCGGCGCCGCCGATCTTGGGGTAGAGTGAAGGATGTTGGCCGTACATCGCCGACGACGCTGCGGCGGAGGGCGGCCTACTGTGCGCCGGAACGTTGGATTCGGATGACGATCCGGTTCGTTTTCTGTAATCGTTGTCCATTTTTGGGAAAATCAAATGGTGCTTTCGATTGAAGTGATAGGAAATTTCTTGTTTATTTGATCAAATAATTTGATCTGAAATTGACTCCTTTTTTTAATTATTAAATTTGGAGACGGGGTAAAATAAAAAGAAAGTCTATGTCCTCGTACAATTGCAAAAAACTCTAGAGTTAATTGCACTAGACTCCCTTAAGACTTTTAATTGTCAAAACATTCTATGAAAAAAAAATTAGCACAAACCCCCTTACAATTTGAAAATGGTGCAGAGGAAACCCTCATAGGCTTCCTGCACTACTGGTGCAATTTTTATGGATTCTTATCTATAGAATGACGTATATGTCCATTAAATATCAGTCATTGGATATATAATGAAATGAATGATTGAGATCATATTTAACAATAATCAATGGTCAACATTCCACTTTGTTTATATACATATTTTTAGATGGTGAGACAAAATAAAATCCAGAAAAGTGTTCAATAAATATATCATAAAATTTAAAACACAAATTATTTCTTAGTGTATATATAACTATATCTATATACATATATATATTGTAAAAAATATATATTACGTATAAATATATTGCAAAAGATTTATAAACCAAACTTGAGAAAAAGCAACACTAGCCTTATGAAAAATAAAAAGCTTTCTTGATGATTCACCAAAAGAAACCAGAAATGGGGGTGGACATGGTGAATCTATAAAATTGGATGCCCAGATCGGATTGGGAGAAAAGAAGACATCAATAGAGGTTGGGGAGAGAGAAGAGAGGATGCCAAGTTGGGTTGGGCATTGTTTTTGGCGGCAAATGGACATCGGAGTTTTAGCGGTGGCGGCGGCGGCAACTGCACGGGGGAGTTGGCATTGCAGTGGTGCAAATCTGGTGGCGCAAGGGCTGGAGGTGGTCCATGGTTTGATGAAAACTTGGTTTGATGAAAACTAGATACATATTCATTAGACTAAACATTCCAAATAATTCAAATAAACTTGATTAATGTGATAAATAATTTTAACAATTAGAAAATATAGATGCTACAAATAATGACATATCTGAATGACTTTTAATCTACAATTCTTGTTTTTCTTTAAAAATTATCATAATTTGAGAAGTTTGACTTAAATATTTCCATCAAGTCCATCCGATGAGCTTAGTACATACGTTTTGAATTTTGACGGTCCAATCATAATAAGATTTGAATGAATAATTTGATTTTAATTCCTTTTATTTCATTAAATTTTCTCTTAAAAGCCACAAATCCATTTATGAGCAACGATTAGAAAAGGAAATAACTTAATTATGTTGTTGTAATAATTTGTCACGTTCAGATGACATTCAAGGTGAATAATTAAGGGGATATCACATGACATGCTAAATAGATAAAAGTCAGCCGACTATTCCAATCCTACCCATTACAAAAATATTAATTAGTCCAAATATAAATTTGTAGCCTATCATTCACAACCAAATCTCACTGGAATTTTCCCCCAATTGCGTCACAATTATATACTTAAAAACATTTATCTTTTGTCTGTTGCATGTAGACACTTACGTGCCTGTTTAACAATTATTACATAATATATATGTGTGTGTGTATATATATATATAGAGAGAGAGAGATTGGATAATGGTCTCAGATGAGACAACTATATATAAATATATATATATATATATATTCAGATTTCAGAGTACAGCAAAGTAACAATTAATTATATATATATATATATATATAGAGAGAGAGAGAGAGAGAGATTGGATAATGATCTTAGTCTTAGATGAGACAACTATATATAAATATATATATATATATATATATATATTCAGATTTCAGAGTACAGCAAAGTAACAATTAATTAGCACACAAAGTAACGTGCGCTGTCCTTGAAGAAAGCAACTTTACGATTAATTAGGCAATTTTTTATCTTAATTTGACCAAATTCAATAAATTATATGATGAGTATTATATTTATGAAATAATTGGTCATTTCTTTTAAATTATTGACTAATCAAATAAAAAATATAAAACACTTATTGCGTAATTAACACTAATTCAATTAAATCAAATTGAAAAAGTGAAAACTTACAAAACAAAGAGTGTTTGGCTAAACTTATTTTAAAGGGATTATAATATATTTTTAGGGCTTATAATCTCTTAAGTTTTATTTTAAAAATAAGTTTCTAAAGTGTTTGAATTAAATAAGACATTGTAGCTAATAAAATATTTTTGAAATTTATAAATTGTAATTTTGTTTGATAAAAATTAGAGTTTATATATTTTTTAAAGTATAATGATGATTGACAAATTAAAGTAAAATTAATTTCATATAAATAAATATTCTTTGAGATAATAGAAATGTAATATTGAAAAAAATTAATACGTTTATGTTATTTTATCTTTTAGCATTAAACAATTTATAAGTTGTTTAAAAAAAGTTGAGGAAATTTACATTTTTTTTTTTTTGAACTTATGAGCTCTTGACAACTTATTTTTTGAGTTTATATTATCAAATACTTTTAGAAAGCTTATAAGTTCACAAACCACTTATAAATTTTTTTAAAAAGACTTATAAGCTTAGCCAAACACTCTCGAAATCTCGAAATCTCACGTACAATGAAAGAGCTAACACGGGGAAATGCTTATAGAAAAAAAAAAAAAGAAATAAAGAAAGAAAGAAAATTGTATTATCTTGAGTTGGTACCTAGATTCTAAGTAATTTATTATGATTAAAAGTCATTTTTATGGTTATGTTCAAAACATAGTTCTTATACATGTATAAAGTCAATTACGCTTATTCATTAGTTATTTGAACAGCATCAACTTCATTTCAAGTATAATTTGAATACGAATAAAAGAGATCAGCCTCAGAAAATTGTTAAAAATGATGAATAATTGAATATTCACTATAAATCTATAATACAATCTTAAATTTATGATTATATCACACGTACGAAATAATCAAAGAATTATTTTCATATACTTAATTTATGATTCAAACTAACAAAAAAAAAATATTATAATTAATTTTAACCATAACTTCTATTTTGTTAGCCTAGTTAAAATTTACCAAAATTTTGCCGGGATATGATTGGGCCACGTGTGCATATGAAGCCATAAAGACAAAAAAAAAATCAAAGTCTCAAAATATCGCGAGAAATCCCACGAGTCTCTCTCAGATCTGCAAAACTTTCGAGCTATCTCTCTTTGTAAGTTTTTTCTTCTTCTTATTTATCTCTGCGATTTATCACTTTTCTCGTGATTTTCCCATTTTAAATTTTCTTTTTCTCAAATATATATTCCTGAGAAAATGGAAGAACATTATCGGAAAAAAAAAATTGTTTTTTATTATATCAAATTGATGAAATTTTGCTAATATAGATTTATGATAGCAACTATGAATTTGTGAGATATAAAATGGCAATCGATACCTGAAACTCGGTTGAATTTTGGGGTTTGGGAGCGTGTGGTAAGATGGAAGTTCATGTAACTGCTGAAGATATCTACGGCAAGAAAATGTATGAATATTTTGAGTGAGAAGCTAATTTTATTTACCAAAAGTTAATAATTTTGTGCTATTGCTTTGTAGACTATGAAGATTTGGCTAAGTTATTTTGCTTAGAATTTTTCTTGTATTGGATTTTTGCTGACTGCTTTTTTTGGGGGATTTTATTTATTTATTTATTTTCCTGCTGATTTAGGCAAAAGCATAGCTGGGCAGCAGCAAGGCATTTTCATACGAAGTGAGTTGTACATTTCTGTATTTTTTTTTTGTCTTTTTTATTTCTGGAATTTCAAGACAAGATTGAATATTTGTTGGATATTAACTTGAACCCACGTTAAATCACTGAATTTTGGTGATAAACAATGCCAATTTGAATCATGATAATATAGGTAGAGACGACGGAGGAGGGGTGGAGGGGACACCCCCTCTCAAGTTTATGTCGAGCTAAAATTTACATACGTTTTTTCAAAAAATTTGAATTCCACTCCCAAATCATAGAAATACCTTAATATTTTATAGAATTTCGACATAGCCCCCCAAACCCAAAATTCTTGCTCTGCCCGTGAATATAGGTTTTGCAGTAAGTGGAATGGATATGTAAGGTGTCTTTGGTTTCTTGCAGTGGTTCGAGAGAAAGATGTTTGCTGGGAATATGCTGATAGATTAGAAGGAAACAAGGTTAGATGCAAATTCTGTGATAGAATTCTCAACGGCGGCATTAGCCGGTTAAAGCATCATTTATCTAGACTTCCCAGTAAAGGAGTAAATCCATGCACCAAAGTAAGAGATGACGTGACTGATAGAGTAAGAGAAATCATAGCATCGAAGGAGGATGGTAAAGAAACTTCGATTGTTAAAAAGCAAAAGGTGCCGGAAGTTAAATCTCCCGTGGCGGTTAGTATCTCTGCAGGGAAAACTTTGATGGCTGTTGAAGCGGCACCACTGATTGGAAAAGTGTTTTCACCCATCACATCTTCGAGTTCTTTGCCAATATATGATCAAGAAAATGCAGAGAGAAGCATTGCCCTTTTCTTTTTTGAAAATAAGTTGGATTTCAGTGTAGCCCGTTCGTCGTCTTATCAGCAAATGATTGATGCGATAAGGAAGTGTGGTAGTGGATTTATAGGACCATCTGCAGAGACTTTGAAAACGACTTGGTTACAGAAGATCAAAGCTGAAGTGAGTTTGCATTCAAAAGATATTGAAAGAGAGTGGGCTCTGACTGGTTGCACTGTTATTGTAGAAACGTGGGCGGACAACAAATCGAGAGCTTTAATAAATTTCTTGGTTTCATCCCCTTCCAGAACGTTCTTCCACAAATCGGTCGATGCTTCTTCATATTACAAAAATATAAAGTACCTCTCTGATTTGTTCGACTCCATCATTCAGGACTTCGGCCAAGAAAATATAGTGCAGATAATTTTGGACAATGCTTTGAACTGCCCCGGCTTAGCGAACCACATCCTGCAGAATTATGGGTCTATTTTTGTGACCCCTTGTGCTTCGCAATGCATGAATGGGATCTTGGAGGAGTTCTGTAAGGTGGATTGGGTAAATAGGTGTATTCTACAGGCACAAGCTGTTTCAAAGTATATATACAACAATTCTTCGATTCTTGAAATGTTGAAAAAGTTTACAGGAGGACAGGATATCATCAGGAGTGGCGTTACCAAGTCTGTTTCGAATTTTCTTTCTTTGCAATCTATGCTGAAGCAGAAATCAAGATTGAAACATATGTTCAACAGTCCAGAGTTCTCTACCAATTCAGCTTTCGCAAACAAGCCCCACACAGGAACTTGTGTCGGCATTCTTGATGACAACGAATTTTGGAGGGCGGTTGAAGAAAGCGTTGCTGTATCTGAGCCATTTTTGAAAGTGATGAGGGAAGTGTCGGGCGGTAAGCCCGCGGTGGGGTTCATTTATGAGCTGATGACCCGAGCAAAGGAGTCGATAAGGACTTACTATATTATGGATGAGGTGAAGTGCAAGACATTCTTGGACATTGTCGACAAGAAGTGGCAGAACAACCTCCATTCGCCTCTACATTCTGCAGCGGCTTTTCTGAACCCCAGTATCCAGTACAATCCAGAGATTAAGTTTCTTGGATCCATTAAGGAAGACTTTTTCCGAGTTCTCGAGAAACTTCTTCCTACACCCGAATCAAGACGTGATATAACAAACCAAATTCTTTTGTTTACTAGGGGAAGTGGGATGTTTGGGTGCAACCTTGCGAAGGAGGCGATTGATACCGTTTCACCGGGTAATTTTTTCGTTTTTGGTCTTTTTGGTTGTCTATTTCCCCTTTCCGAGAGTTGATATATGAATTTATTGCAGGCATTTGGTGGGAGCAATTTGGCGATGCAGCTCCTGTGTTGCAACGAGTGGCGATTCGAATACTCAGCCAAGTCTGCAGCAGCACTTCTACTTTCGAGAGGCAGTGGAGCACATTTCAACAGATTCATTCAGAGAAGCGCAACAAGATCGATAAGGAAACGCTAAACGACTTACTTTACATCAACTACAATCTCAAATTAGAAAAATCTTCGAAATCGAATTCTTCAGAAGTAGATCCCCTTCAACTGGAGGACATAGACATGACTTCAGAGTGGGTGGAGGAGACCGAAAACCCGAGCCCCGTCCAGTGGCTCGACCGTTTCGGTTCTGCTCTAGAAGGTGGAGATCTGAATACAAGGCAGTTTAATGCTGGTATATTTGGTGCAAGTGACCACATTTTTAATTTGTAGCCGGGGAGGGTTGTTGTGCATGTTATGCAGGTGTACAGAAGTTTGTATTCAACATTTGGAGCACTCTAGATTCGGAAAAACACAGAAAACACCTAACATTTGTTGTACATTATATGTAGAAGTATGTATTCAACATTTGGAGCACTGCGGATATGGCCTAATCCTCATTGTGCATTTAAGGATTTTCCATCCATACATGAGAAGTATTATATTATAGTGTGGAATTGTTTCGTGCTACTTAGCTGGGTATTATCAACCAGTGTTTTCAGCAGTTCAATTTGAATGTGATGATGTTAAAAAGTGTTAAAAATGAATATCATCATATTCAATTCAACGGTTAAAAAACACCAATTGGGCAATACCCAATTGAGTAGCATCTAAGCATTCAAATCTATGGTGTGGCAAGGAGAAATAAAATTGTCATCACCCATGAAGAACCCTATGCAATCTTACAATATCTTCACAAACCATTCTTTACAAGTAAAAGGAAACAATCTTTATGATACTACATGATAAACTGTATATCAATAGCATTTCAAACTGTTATTTCAGGACGTATTGTTGAGAAAATGAGCCAACGCCTTGTCCGTATCATTGTCATACATGAGTAAGGCTTCTGCAACATTGTTTGATGAGAATCCCATTTCACGCAAAAGCGTAAATCCATTTGCAAATTCCTTAACCTGCAAATAAGGAGTGTGATTATCAATAGTGGCCTTATAAACGCAACAAAGACATGGTTATTTTAGTTCTATCCCAGTTTTGCATTCATATTAGATAATGTGCATCCCAAAGACACCAACATATTTGTTCATCAGATACCACTTGTATTTCTTCCCTTTCTTCTTTCTTTTCTCTATTATGGTGTTGTGAGTTTGATAATAAGATACTAACCCATTACGTTTGCAGCATTAAAAGAGTAGTGGTAGGCTTCTCTGACATAAGCAGACCACATGACAATTGGTGTTTCAACATATGAATATCGGGGCAGGAACTAAAGGCCATCCTATCTTTCTTTCATTTTCAACCTTCTTTATTTCAAATGTGTAGATTGAATATTATGAAACAAAATCACCAAGATATTACCTTGGTGGGATTATCTCCATAATTTGCAACTGCAAGCGGCACAGCCTCCCTGTTGAGACCGGCTGCTATATACTTGTTCACTAGCGGATCAGCAGTAGGACCCTGCATTCAATAGCCAATTTAAGCAATGATCAGGCATCAATACACCCCAAAGCCAAGGAGGGTATTCACTTAGTGCAGAACTGAATTCTATACAAAAAACAGGAGCTAAAAATCACATAAGCTAAGCAACAAGCACCCCCATGGGATGCATACAGGTCAATTTTTTGGAAGCGAGTCAAATGACTAGCCCAATCTTCCATCGATCATGATCATCGACACAACTCGAATCCAAGGAGGGTATTCATTTAGTACAGACTACAGAACTAAAATCTAGACAAAAACATGAGCCAAGCATAAACCAAGCAATAAGCAACCATCGCACGCATGCAGATATCAATCTCAAAACGAGTCACATGATCATCCTAATCATCCATAGATCATAATCAACAATGAGAAAATGGATGCTAAAGCCAAAATTAAAAGAATAAACACATAGGGCACGCACATGAGAAGATGTTGATTCAGTTGCCTTTGGAGGAACATTTTCAATCCCAAGCCTACTCCAGTTGGGGTTCTCCTTCACTGCCTCAGTTAAAACATTTTTCTCAAATTCGAAATCGAAATGGAAATTGCTCCGCGGAATCTCCCCCAGATGTGGCAACAATTGAGGCTACAAAAATTTCTATTCATTAAACTCTCCAGTACACGCAAACAACAAAAACCCAAAAATCGAAACTTTAAATCCAATTAAAAGACAATACCGGTGGCGTAATTCGATACTCAGGTTTTATAGCAACCCTAATCCCCATCCCAGCTGCGAATCAAACACCAAAAATTGAACCAAAATCAATCAAAATCGATTACAGTCCAAAGAGGGCGTAATAAATACGTAAGTAAAGCGAAACGAAGAAGCGTACAACTGGAGGGCGGAGGAGGCGGTTGCTGAAAAGGAGGGTTTCGGACGTGTGTGGCGGCGGAGTGAGGGCCGGCGCCGCCGATCTTGGGGTAGAGTGAAGGATGTTGGCCGTACATCGCCGACGACGCTGCGGCCGAGGGCGGCCTACTGTAGGCTGGAATGTTGGATTCGTATGACGATCCGGTCCGTTTTCTGTAATCGTACTCCATTTTTGGGAAAATCAAATGGTGCTTTCGATTGAATTGATAGGAAATTTCTTGTTTATTTGATCAAATAATTTGATCGGAAATTCACTCCTTTTTTAAATTATTAAATTTGGAGACGGGGTAAAATAAAAAGAAAGTCTATGTCCTCGTAGAATTGCAAAAAACTCTCGAGTTAATTGCACTAGACCCCCTTGAAACTTCTAATTGTCAAAACATCCTATGAAAAAAAAAATTAGCACAAAACCCCTTACAATTTGAAAATGGTGCAGAGGAAACCCTCATAGGCTTCCTGCACTACTGGTGCGATTTTTATGGATTCTTATCCATAGAATGACGTTTATGTCCATTAAATATCAATCATTGGATATCTCGATTATAAAGATGAATGATTGAGATCATATTTAACAATAATCAATGTCAACATTCCACTTGGTTTATATATAGATTTTTAGATGGTGAGATAAAATAAAATACAGAAAAGTGTTCAATAAATATATCATAAAATTTAAAACACAAATTATTTCTTAGTGTATATATAACTATATCTATATACATATATATATATTGTAAAAAATATATAATACGTATAAATATATTGTAAAAGATTTATAAACCAAACTTGAGAAAAAGCCACACTAGCTTGATAAAAAATAAAAAGCTTTCTTGATGATTCACCAAAAGAAACCAGAAATGGGGATGGACATGGTGAATCTATAAAATTGGAAGTCCAGATCAGATTGGGAGAAGAGAAGACATCAATAGAGGTTGGGGAGAAAGAAGAGAGGATGCCAAGTTGGGTTGGGCATTGTTTTTGGCGGCGAATGGACATTAGAGTTTTAGCGGCGGCGGCGACTGCATGAGGGAGTTGGCATTGCAGTGGTGCAAATCTGGTGGCGCAAGGGCTGGAGGTGGTCCATGGTGTGGTGGTAGCGGTGCAGATGAGGCGTGTGGCAGTTGGCGTTGGTCTATTATTAAGCGACGGTGGCGGCATGTTGGCTGTAAGACGGGGTGGTGTCTGCTTGAGGAAGATGGATGACTAAATTGGGGAAAAAGATGTCTGATTGAGAAAGATGAAAACCAAATTGGGGAAAAAGATATCTAATTGAGAAAGATAAAAACCAAATTGGGGAAAAATAACAAAAAACTAAGGTAAAAATTTAATTATAAATATATTAAGATTTGAGGGTATTTTTGACATTTCAATTTGAAATCCGTGGTAAAATTAAGCAAGGGGCAGTGAGCTTCATCATTAAAATGTCAAGGAGGATTTGTGCTGTTTTTTTTTAATAGGTTAGTTTCACAGGGAATCTAGTGCAATTAACTCAAAACTCTAGGTCTCTGTTGTTATTTTGATTTTTTTATTTTTTTTTGAGAAAATATCATTATACTCTTTCTTTTCATAATACGTCATTTATTTTCATCCGTTAGATCACATGACACGGTGTTTTTTTAAATTTTTGAGAAAATTTACAAACTGTTGGCTATTTACAAAATCTATGAATATATTAAAATCAACACCGACATCCACGGTTGATGTAACTTGTTTGATATTTTAAAATCTTTTATAACACAATGTGATATTTTAAAATATATTTGAAATTCATGTCGAGCCAAAATTATATGTAATTTTATGAAAATTTTGAATTTTGTCCTTCCTAAATTATAAAATTCTCTTTAATACCTTGCAAAAAATTGACCTCACCCTCTAAAGAAAAATTCTAATTTCGTTCCTAATTTTAACACAATTGATATGTGATTACTACAGGAAAAAAAAAAAAAAAAGGAGGAAATTCATGGTGATTTTTACTAATGTAAACTGTGTTTGGCGGGGATAAAACGAGGCAGTTGGCGGTTGGGGGCGGGGGGCGGGCCGGGTCCGGCATCGAAAGTAGAAAAAGAAAAGGGGTTTTAAAAGCCTATTATCGTATTATATAGGTAAGTCGATGAAGAAATAATTTTAGATATGGTAACGCTCACGTTTCAAGTAATCTTAATCTACATGTGTGCGTGTGTATATATTTATATATATATATATATATTATAGAAACCGTGAGAACATCAAAGTAAGTAGCATATGTGTACATATTCAGATACTCTCATTATATTTTATTGTGACACATACAAAAATATAATTATTTTTAATTTTAATTTATATATGGATATTGTTATTTATAATTATCCAAAAAAATCCAATGCTTATCTATAATCCAAACTAAGATATATTATATTTCAATTCAAATTAAATAATAAAATGATTATTAATTTTTAGTTACGGTCTTTTCTACAACACGTATCCATTACTTTAATTTTAAAATATAAAATTACCTATCACTTGCTTCTACATAAATTTAATAGAAAAAGCCATAGGCATTCCAAAACCTATATTATGTTATCAATTGAACTTTTGAATGTACTAATTTATCAATTATTTCACTTATAATATGATCTTAGATATTTTTTTTCAATTTATTTTAATATATAAATAAAAATATTACTTCCGGTGCCAAGGAATAGGTACTAGTTTCATGTTCAGACCTAGGCGAAAAATAAATAATGGGAAAATAAACCTCGAAAATTTGAAAGATGCTCAAACATAAATAATGTTACAATGACCACCATGTACGAAAATGGCGTATACATGTGATATCTTGTCCAAACTAAGTGTTTCCTAATCAGTACATCTCCAATTAAACACAACTGTGGTTCTCGATATATATTTGTATGAAAATTTTGAGCAGAGGAGGGGGAAAATGAATGTGTCCCCATCAAATAAAAGCGTCATATGTGCAATAGATCTGTCAGTGCATCAGCAAAAGAATACAAGAAACTGCTGTCGCTTTTAGACCGTTCCCTCAATCTTCAAGAATACGATCATACGCCTGAGCATAAAGCTCCTGAAAACGAGACGGAATTATTCCTTCAAGTTAGATACAACGTTTTCAAATCCACCCCAGGCACGCACGCGCGCACACACACACACACACACAGACCTGAGGACCAAGATGAGCAGCAAAACTTCCTCTCATCGACATGCTTGACATCCACACCAATAAACCAAGAACCAACGCTCACGTCATCATGAGCATAAGCACGAAGGATAAATCTGCCAAAACAAAAACAGAGTTTAGTTTTGCTTCTTGTGGCTGAGCATTCAAAGCTGCTCGATGTGAGTATATGACAAAAGCATAACTCACCTGTTGATTGAAATGAACTTGGCCAAAGCCTGGGATATCACGAACATCTCACCAGATGCATGGCGGAAGTATCTGCTTTACAAAAATCATTTGTTAAAAAGGCCACACGGACTGGAAAAAAGTGAATTCTGCAATTGTTCACCGTTGCTTGAATATCATGAGAGAGCGAGAGAGAGAGAGTAAATGTGTTCACTGAAATTTGTTAAATGTATTCAATTAAAGAGGAGATTTCGAAAAGTAGTACTAATCTGCTTACGTTTTCCCATCCCCAAATTTCCACCAGTCTGGTTCATACCATCTCTGGCCCCTGCCAGTTACAAGCAATAACAAGCCTCTTAAAAGCTATTCATTTATGAAATCAAGAGCACATTGCCTGTGAAGTTATCGCTGCATCAAAGTTTGACCAGACTCACCGTTCAGAGAAAACTTCTCCTGATTTCATACACCCGATATATACACGAGGCTTGTCTAAGTGAGCAGCAAGAGTATTTCCAAGGGAATCTGTAGAGAAAACATATCGATTGTTTCATATACAACATAATGCTTTCGCGATTTTAAAAGCCATACTCTAGATGCAGAAAACTAATCCAAAAAGGTGTCAAATCAGAACAATCACCAATCATGGAGAAGTATTCGAAGGTAATCCTACTTTACACCTACCAACATTTACATAGACATCATCGTTGACTTTTGCATAGAACTCAGCATCCCATTTTTCTGCAGCATGAGCAAAGAATAATTTTGTCTTTTTTGGAAGTTCGTCAGGTGCCTCTATATGGTTTTCCTGAAGAGAATTTTTTGAAGGAAACATAGTGAACTATAGTTGTGAGAATATATGTGGCCAAGTGGATAAAACCCTAGCCTTATTTTTCACAAAAGAAAAATGTAATGGCAACTTGCTCCTAACTTCAAATTAATCTTCAAATACTGATGACAAGTTCCAGAGAGAGCAATTTGCAGCATAAATCTCAAATATTCGTAAATTTTTTTCAAGAAATAACATCACGATTACGAGAATATTAAAAATGAAAGCATATATTGAATTAATACTTATATTCACCATGAGAAGATAATAGATCGAATTGGTAGCATGCGTAAAGTAGACTCAACCAGATGATGGAGTCAAAGAACTTACAAGAATAAAAATATCATTTGTTTGTTTGTTTTCATTATCAATGGTCCTATCCAAGCTGTCTCCTTGATTGGAACTGCAAGTTAGCGTAACATCAGATAAAAGACTAATGTACAGATACAAATGTAAAAATGGACAGAGAGGAAAGGAAAAATCATGCCTTCTGCCAATCACAAAACGACTAATGATGCCCTTGTGTTCCTCCATCTTGTTCAAAGCTTTACCTGCATATATATATATATATATATGTAACTCAGATATGATCATCCTAGCAACAGTGAAACACTAAGAAAATGCAAAGAAACAAACAAACTTCATGGATAGGTGTGTGAAGACATGATACACCACAAAGTAAGAAAATGAAATAACATCAAGAGTTGGAATGAACAATTCCATTCAAGGAAATAATTCTACGGTCCTTAGTTCAAGATATGATAATATACCAGTGCCCATCCATGCCTTTCGTACAGCATCTCTGTTGCTTTTACGACCAAATCCAGTTAGTATTCCTATCACTACGAGTGGCCTCTTCTTAGGAGTTCCACTGGTCTCAGATAAATGCTTTGAAACAAAACCCTCCTGTCTGGCAGCACCAAGTTCCATCTCCAAGCTTGATAATTTCTTATGCTGTTCCCTGATAGGCATGGGATGTTGATAGGAGTTCATACAAATACTTGAATTTCAAAATACTGCATTCATAATAAAGAAAAGAGAGAAATAAAAGAGTCACCTGCATTCTAGGATTTTCCAAGAATCATCCACTGACATTACAGACTTTGCCTGAGTACAAAAAATGATTATAAGTATCTGGGTATGCAAAAATTAAGTACAGAAAAGCCATCTGCAGAATCCACTAACATCTGAGAATAAGGTTGAAAATAGATGGTTAAAGAAACTTAACCATGAACATTTCACACATGGCATACAATCCCGTATGAACTTATCATATTTGTGACATTAGTTTGAGCAAACGAGCACAACATCATTTTATGCAACCTGCAGCCACATTTTTAATCGACCAGTCTACTAATAATGATGTCCTAAAAGTCTGTTCTTTAGCAAGATAAGAATTTTTAAAGAGAATATTCTAAATACTTCTAAGGCATACAAGTATAGATTTAAATTGTCTTTGTGATGTTTGATTCACAGACACCATAAGAAGCACCTTTAGCCGATAAAGTATAGAATAACTTTTCCTTAGATCTATTTGGTTTAACATACAATTTTACAGCAAGCCTGGCATATAAAGACTGTCCAGTAATCTTTGCAACTTGCCCCAAACATATACATTCCTGCTTTTCCTAGGATTAAAAAGAAGCTACAAAATTGAAGCAAAATAAAAAGAAAAAACGACACACACACGCACACACACACAAAATGCATTGAAAAATTAAAATAGATAGCAAAAAATTCAGTTAAAATATGGTCCAGATTAGCAGTTGTTAATACTCTACACCAGTTAAAGCAATAATTCTCAATAAAACCAAAATTATTTTTACCTGACCAGTTATTCTGTCAAGCTCTTTTGCCAAGTAAACCCTGTTCTGTGAGTCCTGCCACAATCTGCCACAACAAACTCAACGCATCAAGTTCACATTTCCATTTTTCTATTTATATGATTTCTTGAGCACAACCTCTCATCCAGAAAAAAATAAAACCTTGAATTAGTTGATTAATCCAACTGAAGCTCCAGAAACCAATAAATTCCATAGGGATTCGCATCTAAATTCCATCACTTAACAGAAAAATGTAATTAAGTAATTAGGTCCCCAAAAACTATATAATTAGAAACTAACAGACACTCATCCAGAAACAGAAAAAAAAGATTCCAGAAACACAAAAACGCACGTAACTGCACAGAAACTACAAAAGCAAACAACTGAAACTAACCGTCCGGCGACGTATAAAGAAGCAAAAGTCGCGAACATGGAAAGCAATAGAGTCGAAATTCGGGATCGAATCACCATTCCTGTGAATCGCACACTCGATCCCTTGCTCGGCATTTGCTTTTTTTCCTTCAAATTCACTCAACTTCTTCTCCTATTCGATTCGATTACTGAGCTCAAGCTCAAAATTTCAACCGATCCGATTGAATACCAAAGCCGAAAAAAAAAGCATAAATAACTATGAAAATAATCGCCAAAAATCACTTCGCCATTGATAAGGAGCTTCGATTCGAAAGGGAAGATATAGAGAAAGCTCGTAAGTTTATAGAGATTGTAATCTGAGATCGAATTGAAAATAATCGGATTATATGGATTTCGGTGCCGAACAAAAAAGGGCAAAAATGTGAAAAATTTTCAGTTTCGTTTATGGAACATCCTGGGGAAGTGTTAATTAAAATTAATTAATTAATTTCTGGTAACAGTTTTTATTTGGAAATTGAAACAGAAACGATAACGAGTATATTTCCTACGGGCCCATTTAAGCATAAGGTCCATTACAGATGGACTGGGCTACTGTAAGAAAATTTCAGGATGTAAACCTTAGCCCAATTGTATTGAATCCCATTAAAACTAAATTATTGTGCACCCATCACAGCAGGAAAAAAAAAATGAAAAATTGATGGAAAAGAAAATCTTTAGGGGAATAGGTTTAAAATTAAAATAGACGAGCTGGGGCTGTCACCGGGCCGGATTTGGATCAAATTTGGAAATATCAAGTCTTAGTCTTGTAAACTTTTTTGATATCTGAATCCGATCAAAATCCTGTAGGATTATTTTTTTTTGTTATGAGTCTGAATTCGATAAAAAATCCAACCCGAATAAAATTGTAAAAGGATAAAAATTTTCAATCAAGTAATCAATACCAAAACAAAAAAAAAAACACCTAAGAAAATTAAAAGTGGTGTTAGTATAGTTATAATGGTATGTACAATACATTTTATTTAAGCCTTTTTACTAATATTACATCCACGATATTGCTTATTTAACAAAACAATATTGAAATTTTGAATTCGAATTTTTAACAGAGTGGACCATTTAATTCCACCTCTGTTCCATTTATCTCAAATGAATATCTATAATCGGAAGTGATCAATCAGATATTATATCTAAAATTCGAATCGGATTCGGAATAAAACCTGCCCCGTTGACAACCCTATGAAGAGCTACTAATGTTGCCCACTCACTAGAAGCCCAATTCACTTACTGTGAGTATTTTCATGGGCCCAAATTTTACAAACGCTATTTCTCCAATAAACTTTTTGTCTGGCCTTTCCCTTCTTTTTTAACGATATAGGGCCATTTAAACACTGTATCAATAAAATTAATAAAAGACAAACTATTACCTAATATATAAGAACTTACATATTCATAGAATCCAAACCTTTATAAGGGCTCCACCTTATTGTCATATTAGTGACAATAGATAAAGTGACTGCGTGGAGCTCAAATCTCGACAATTTGTTTCCAACTTAATCAAGACAAGATTGTTACCAATTCATTTTTTTTAATCTTATTTCCTTCGTCTTTTATTGGAAAATCAGCATCATTAAGGGCTCTACAACACTCTGTTACAAATTAGTAAGCCAGTTCATTTGTGTTTATTGTTTTTGTTTTTGAATGAATTGGCGGTGTTAACTGTTAAAAATTAATATATATATATATAGACACACACATACATTCCCCATGGCAGAGCCTCAACTTCCCCAAGTCTTCGTCCCCTCATTTTGTGCTCTCAAATAAAGGACAACATCAATCGACAAGGACCCGACAAGACCACAAGGGCTGAAGCCCCTCAACCTAATTGGACCAAGTTCGAAGGGGAAATTCTTTTATAGACCTAATGCAGTCACTATGCAAATTAAATTCAATTATATATATATATATATATATATATTATTTATTAAATTTTTTATAAAATATAAATAATACGTAGCTAAATCTAAATTGTACGGTGTTGATGCGAGTTGGATTCAGAGCTGATCGACACAGGTTGGTTTTTCTGTTCGGGTATATGAACGATGATGTACGAACAGGAAGTTTATCCTGCAACAAGGAAACGGCAACGTGAGCTAGTCGAGATGAGTCTCGGCTAAGACCCTCCGATGATTAAGTCAGTCGATCGATTTTGGAGAGATTTGAACCAAGTAAGGGTACTGCGCATAATTAATGTATCGCTCTTACCATAAATACAGGAGGTATTTATACTATGTCCAAATAGACCGAGCTCCCGTGGGCCCACCAGGCCAAGTAGGTCGTTCAGGACTGACGTGGGCGACCCATGAACCTAGTGGTAGGGCCCGTAGGCATTAGCTGACGCTCCATTAATGAAGGTATGGGATTAGGTGACTCCCCCATACCCCGTCTGACGGAGCATTTAATGTCAGTAGGGATCCGTTGGATCCGACATGGTCCAGGTCGATAATGATGTCGACTTGCTAGGGCAGAGGAGCTGGTTCGAGCCGAGAGAGATAACGATCTGTCGAGGCCGACGGGGAGAGGGGCTAGTGGAGCCAGTCGGTATCCATTAGTCGGTCGAAAGGGATTCGAAAGAAATCGATCGGGGATAGAAAGGAGCTCGTAACGAGAAAGGCGATCGAGAGTCCCCGTCGGAATTATGGCACGTCAGGTGTATAGATAGGACCCATACACTCGATCCATAAAAGAAGTTTTCAGTTCTGAAGGGGTATTCAAGGAGGGATCTTAGATGATTGGCCCCTCGAGTCTTCGATCGAGAGGGCCTTTCGAGACCCTCAATTCGAAGATTTTATTAACCAAACATGATTTTTTGGTTTATTAAGCATTTAATGTTGGCTATATTAGCCTATAAAAGCATTAAATGTACTGTCACATCGACATTGCATCAGTCACCTTGACGTCCCATCTACTAATTCCGCCATTCTAGGAGCCACATCAGCTCGGCTTGGCTCATGCGATATCATGATTGGCTAGAGAAATCGAAGGGTTATTTATGTATTTAAACACATTCCTATCACCCCCAATATTGTAAACACTTCTCTATAGCTCGAACCTTTAATAATATTTCTAGTTGATATTCTCCTTCTAAATCTGATTTAAGCAACGAATGGTTTTAATCAAGAGCATCCTCAATCAACTCACGTTTCAGATCTTCTTGTGCAGGAAAATCCCAAATTCTCTTTCGAAACCTGTCGGGGAGGTTTGTCCTATCGACTCCACCAACTGCAGGAAATTATCCGCGTCCCTTTGCCAACCTATTATAATAATTTTAATAGGCTAATTAGAATTAATTAGAATGTATGGTGCTTATTTGATTAGAATGGGGACAACATATATTCGCAAGGTAGCAAATTTAATACAAATACCAAACCTATATATAATAATTTTGAAATTATCCATTCAATCGTCATATGTGTGCATAAATGAATAGTTTCATTAAACTCTATTTTGAAAAATATAAAATTATAATAAATTTTAATTTTAATTTTAATTTGTATAAGCGTGCAGTTATCTATAAAGTATCAAAAGAATCCAAGTTTTGTTCACATTTTAAGAAAATACATGTTATATTTTAAATGTCATATTTATGAAAATTATCAATCACTTCAATAATTTTAAAGTATGAGAATAACCTTGACGTGACACTTTTCTGACTGGCTTTCGAACTGCCTATACAGTGCCACGTGTCGCCTCCCTGGGGATTTGAGGGAACGAACCTAGGGATATCGACCGGGTCGATAAGATCCCGACCTGAACATGTTGGGATAGTCGGTCAAATCTCTTTTCGACTGAAACCGTACCATATCCAATCAGCTATTGCTGCTATTAAATGCTCTGCCAATTCAAGGTGTAGGACAGCTACCTAACTCCATACATCATTAATTAAGAGCCAACTAATGACACTAGACCCAACTTTTAGGCTTATGAGTCACTTCATCTCATCACATGATGACTTACTAAGCCTAAGGGCCCAATAGGGAAAGATCCACATGGACACGCTATAAATACTCTTGTATTTATGGTAAGATGGGGTTATTAATTACTTTCACCCACTTACTCTGCTCAAGTAACTACTCTATGCGAGCAACTAACTTAAGCATTGGAGGGTCTTAGCCGAGACCCATTTCGACTGGCTCACGTTGCCTTTCCTTTATTGCAGGATACCATTTCCCGATCAATTTCCCAACCTCCCAAAATCGACCCGCATCAAACCTATCCATACATACTTTAAAAAAAAAAATCTTGCCATACCAAAATTAATATTCAAATTGAACATGTCTTGTTATTAATTGAAAACAGGAATATTCTTTTTATCGATTATTTTAATATGTATATAACGTGATCTAAAAATTTCATATTCTACAAAAAAAAAAGGTAAAATTGCACTTTTAGTCATGCAACTTAGGTCTTCTGGCACATTTAGTCCTGTATGTTCGCCTTTTACATATTTAGTCCCGTATGTTTTTAATTTTTGACACATTTGGTCTTGAGATAACAAATTTAATACTGAGCTCATACAAATGTGGTCCTAGACTAACAAATGCAATTCTTTATAGTTGCACTTTTGATCCTCCCTCATTTCTCCGGCCAAATTAATGAATTTTCGGCTACACTTCTTTTACACATGTAGTCTCTTGAGTTGAAATATGTGTAGTTGTGTTGTAATAGATGGTTTAAAGAAGTCATTAATTTGGTTGAAAAAATCTTTAATTTGGCTGGAGAAATGAGGGATAACCAAAAGTACAAACATAAAGGACTACATTTCTGTCCAATACCATATTTGTAGAGATTCGGGACTAAATTTATCGCATCAGGACCAAATGTGTCAATAATTAAAAACATACGGGACTAAATGTGTAAAAGGCGAACATATAGGGTCAAATTGCCAAATGACCTAAGTTGCAGGACTAAAAATGTAATTAAACCAAAAAAGAAATATTCATTTTTATCAGTTTGTTATATCTAAGGTGATAAAAAAAAACGAATGCAAAGGTATCAAAGAAATGGTGAAGCCGGAAAATTATTGTCGGGGAACGAAATTAAATTAATTTTAAAGCTTCTATAGAATAAACTTATAATAATAATACAAGGGAGTTTTACAACCTTCTTTTTTTAAAAGTAAAATTTGTATAACATTAATCAACATAGATATATATTACAGCATGCTCGATTTGCAACAGAGTACAGCAAGAATTTTCAATACTCTGTGCATAAGTGATGGAACAAACAAAATGAGATTCACATTTAGAAACACAAAAGTAGAAATCCAACAAACAAAAAATAGAAAAACCATAGTGTAAGTTAACAGTCGAGCAAACACAATAATCTCTTGGCATAGAAATTAAGGGTCACGTTGTCTTTCAATCGAATTGATTGAAAAGTCGTCGTGGCTTTTACATCCATGGAATAGATTGAAAAGTCGAGATTAATTAATGAACCAAAATTTTAATTAAAGATAAAATGCAATCATATTCTATGGAATCACTTCACAATGCAATCATATATAGTCAACTGACGTAATTGAGCAAATTTTAACCTATGTATATGGACAAAATCAAAACAAATGGAAAAATGTTACTCGAAAATTTTGAAACGAGATGAACTGTTTCACTTGCACTTGGATTTTTTTGGTTAAGGCGAATAATTGAATTTTACAAAGGGTAAATTACACCTATTATTCCTGGAGTTCAGTATATTTATAAAAAACACCCCACATTTAAAAAATTACAATTACCCATCTGAATTGAGGAGATTTCATGTTATATCAACGACAATTCAATTTTACCCCTAAATAATTAAAAAAAACGAAGGAAAAAACTAAAATGAAAACACCCCAAAATATCCTTAGATAATTTTCCTTTCAAATTTCTTTTTAGTTTTCTTCTCTCTCTCATTTTTTTTCCTTCTTCATATCTGCTCTCTCTCTCTCTCTCTCTCTCTCTCTTCCCCCCACCCCTCCCCCCACTCTCTGCTCTTCATGTTTCTCTCTCTCTCTGGTAGTGGTGTACTGGGTGGTAGAGATGGCGATCGGGGTGGTGGGGCGGCGAAGGCGAATAGAGGGAGAGAGACCAAGAGAAATAGAGAGAGGATTGATCGAGAGGTGAGAGAGAGAAGGAGGGCGCATTGGCGTTGGTACCATGAGCGAGAAATGTGTGTTTGTGTGTGTGTGAAAGAGAGTGAGAGAGATATGACCGGGAAGAATAACAAGGAAAAAGAAAAAAAAAGAAACAAAACATATATTTAATTATATATAATATGTATTATAATTTTTTTTATCAAATATTAGAATATCAATAATTTTTTGTGTGTATAAAAACAAAGTTTATTGACGTGGCATATTTTCAACCGACTTTCACGCGCCACGTGTCACCTTTTCCAAAAGCTCTAGCCAGCGAGCATGTTTGTCGACCAGATCAGGGGTCATCGATCGGGTTAGCAATCCATCAAATCCGTTCCCACGATCTTGGCCTGGTCAACTCCTTCATCAATCGGATCCGGTGTCTCGATCCCTCGAACCTATCCTGTCGATGCTTTTGGTCGACATAATTATTGACCAGGATCATACCGGGTCCAACAGATCCTTGCTAGCATTAAATGCTCCGTCAACTAGGATGTGGTTCAGCCACCTAACCCCATGCCTCATTAATTGAGGGTCCAACTAATACCGCTAGGCCCTACCCTTAGGCTTATGAGTCACTCCACCTCATCAAATGATAGTCTACTAAGCTTACGAGTCCTATAGGGAGCAACCTACATGGACACATTATAAATATCCTTACATTTATGGTAAGATCCAGCTCATTAATTACTTTCAACCCCCTTTACTCTACTCAAATCTCAACAAAATCGATGGACTGACTTAAGTATCGGAGAATCTTAGTTGAGACCCATATCGGCTAGCTCACGATGTCTTTCCTTGGTTGTAAGTCAACTTCCCGATCAAATACCTCCACCTATACACTCGACTAGAGTTACTAATCGAGGTCGACCAGCTCCCAAAATCGACTTGCATCATTTATAATATTGTAGGATATTTTTATGTATTTTTTATTTATTAAATATAATTTACATATCACAATTATATATTTTAATGTATATGTTTATAAATATTTGCATATATTATATAAAATATTTATTTTTATTAAAAAAAATTATATGTGTATAATATTTTTAAATTTAAATATGTATAATATAACAAAAACCCCCCATCAAGGGCCAACTAGTCATTTTATTATAGTCAAACACCTATTCTTACTTTTAGAAAGGATAATTTTGGAAGTTCAAAATTTTTGACTAATGGTAGATGTAATTTGTTGGATGCAAAGAAATGTTAGGGGGTAATTGTAAATATTCAAACGTCGGGATATTTTTTATAAGTAGAGTAAGCCTCAGGAATAGTAAATGTAATTCACCCTTCTATATATACTTTAAAAACATGGCAAAGTTTTCTTTTTCTTTTTTGCCAATCGTTCGAAAAAATAAAAGTTACAACTTTTATTACCCTCCTTTATCTATCTATATATATAAAAGTTATGTTGGAAATGGGCTTAATTGTAATAACATTTATAGGAATTAATCTAGGATCAAGTCATTTGTGGTTTAAATCCATAGATAAAGTCTCGTTAAATATTGTCTGTATGTTAAAGGATAAGTGTAAAATCCCATATGGGATATTTAACCTTGACAATTCGAGTATTTACGTGGTTAAGTGTTGTAGTGCAAACTAAACAGCTAAGTACTGCATATGGGTAGTCCCACACGCAACTGCGGGTGTTGGGGTGAATTGTCATGATCCCGATCTTATCTTTTACTGAACTAGCCCCCGAATTATGTTTGAATTGTAAATTCAAACTTAATTTCAACCGTTACAGAATATTAATGCACAACATTAATTTTGAAACGGGTTAACGATTAGAGATTATTAATACGCGATATTGATTGTTGAGTAACCGACGGCTGTTACTTACAGTTATGAATTCAAATTGAATTATCTGAAAAGTTACAAATGGTTACAACAGTTACGGTTTTAGAATTAATTATTGGTATTAATATCCTGTATTATTTTTCCCTATAAGTAGCAACTTCTGTTCCCTGCAAAACACACAGAATAGACACAAAACGAAACAAAGAGAGAGAATAGAAAGTATACTGTTTAGGAAATTGACCAGTCTTAGAATATATACACTTAATTCTTTCGGGTGTGTTTTGTATTGTATACACAACCACTTAAGTTGATTAGCTTTCGAAGTGAGGTTCAAAGTAGCAGTGCGACTCGGAACGAACCTCTGGACTGTCTTATCCTGGAAGGAGTATCGCAGGCCCATCGCATCGGTCAGTGTGGCAAATATTTCTTTAAGGCAAATCGGCTCAACCTGGTGATTTAGTCGTACTTGTTCAAATAAATACTGATAAGTCAACTGTACTTTCTTGTTTATTTATCTGTTTACAACATTGTTTAATTTGTTTTTAGGCTATAGCATTTTTTACTATAAAACTGTTATTGCATTGTATTTATATTATCGAATAAATCCACTTACGAGAATATCAATTTTTAGATATTCTATTATATTGTTATCTAACAAGTTTATTTTTTGATATTTTGCCTTGTTATGATATTATAACAAGGTATATTTAAAAACTTTGAATTCATTTATGTACTCAATGTGGTCGTCAATTAATTATACATAGATCAATATAAATAATAGATTTTTAAGTGTTATGTACATGGGTATATATATATATATGTTGTGTTAGAATTTCTCATGGTAAAAATACTTGAATTATATTAATTTTGTAGGATATTAAAAATGTTATCCCGTTTCACATAGACAATCTTGTTTTGTTTTTTTTTTTTTTTTTTTTTTTTGTTATCTCCTAAAGCGATCAAGTTGTGAGTTGTCTTATCATTTTATGGCGGTACATTATGACCTGATGTAAGATTCTACCAGCAGCAAGAAGGTGACAATTGAGAGTGATTAGTCGTGCCTTTTTTAGGTTCAAAAAGGGATAAAATCAGATATGGTCTCAAAATTTAGTGGAGTTTTTTAATTTTGATCCTTAATTTTGTGGGCTCATAAAAAAGAGGGCAATTTTTCAAATTTTCATCAAATTTGGTCATTTTCAGTGACAAACGTTAAAGACTAACGGCGAGGCGCACATGCTCCTTATAGGTGACTAACGGCACACGTGCGCCTCTCCGTTAATTTTTAACGTCTGTAACTAAAAAAGACCAAATTTGATAAAAAATTTTGAAAAATTGTCCTTATTTTTATGAGATCTTAAAATTATGGACCAAAATTATAAAATGACACAAATTTTGGGACCATATTTGATTTTATTCCTATTATAAAAGTCAATATTTGGGCCAAAAATAAATGTTTATATGAATTTGGAATGGGCTAATTTTGATCTTTTTTGTCATATCAAAATAAATTAATAAAGTCCAGGTCACTTCGACGCATACCCCATATTAGAGGCCCAGACCAGAACAAGTTGAAAGCCCATGGGCCCATATCAGCAGAAAAATAGGAAATAAGAAAATAGAATAAAAAATAATAAAATCAATATTAATCCCTTACTTTTACGAGTTGTTAGAATAATAACAAGATTGACTAAAATCATGCGTTGTTATAAATAACATGCCTCAAATAAAAGGTCAAGCAATGATAAAAATTTGAAATTCAAATAAAATGGCATAACTGCCACAATCAAGAAATAAGGAAGACCGTTCACTTTGACTACCCCAGTCAAGACTAGTTATCTAACTCGAAATAGAGGGAAGAGTGGTTGTAGCTTGAAAGTTTATAAAAAGGAGTTGGAACAACACACGAATTCAACGATCAACAACAACAACACAACTCTCTCAAAGGAGTTGGAACAACACACGAATTCAACGATCAACAACAACAACAACAACACAACTCTCTCAATCAAGAAGTCAACACTTCTCTAATTATTTTAGCTCAAATGAATAGAGCTTAGTTTTAGTTCAATAGGTAGAAAACCGTTACATGGGTTTGTGTTGCCATACCCATTTAACTCGAAATGAGGTAATCAATGCATTCACTCTATAACGTCAGAAGGTCATAGCCATCACTCACTCGGATTGGGCCCAATTCGAGGTGACATATCAATACAGCGGAGTGGTATCATGCATTCATGTCGAGCACATGCATGAAGAAGTATAACTATAATCATCAATGCTCGTCGGATTCAGCAATCTTTCAATGTATTCACGCGTAGTCATCGTACAAGTCATCAATATGGCTAATTTGTAGTCAGAGTCCTAGGTAATCTCTCAATGCATTTTAGTCATAGATGTGACCCATGTCATCAATGCATACATGTCTGTAGCTAAATTTTGCAGCCATCGTATCTCAATACACTTTTATGTTTCGAGTTTTTAGACTCTTTTCGAATCTTAAAGCATTGAATTATTAAGTTCTACATTAAATTGTAGGCAAGTAGAACCTCATAGGTAGTGTTTGCTTACTTCGACTTAGCCGTTTTACAAATAAAAGTCTTAGGCGCAAAACATTTTCACTTCGAATCATCAAGACTTCAACTTATGTGTTCTTGTACACTGGCATGCCCGCATTAAATGCACGAAACGCACTTCAATTTCATTATTTTCTTATCGAACTCAATAACTCCAAACCCTGAGTAACCACGTTGGCAAAAAGTGATAAAATTTATGCAAACAGTTAATTTTTTTTATAGAAACCAAATTTAATCTCAATTGTTTTCCAAGGGCTCCAAACACAAATAGTATCATAGAAATTAGTTATTTACGAACGGATTTCTAAGTTGGATATTTCCCAGTTGATAGCAAAATTGCTAAATTTATGAGGTCAATCAATCAAAATTAATGTTTTAAAGCTTTTAAATAGGAGGTTATATATTTAAATTTGACTAAATATGTGTATTTATGTCACTTTTGTGCAATTATGATTTCATTGTTCATCAAAATTTATCGGTTATTAAATGTAGAGAATTATTGGCGGATATTCTTGCGTAACAATAAAATCTTCCTAGTACAAAAATTAAATTTCACAAATTATTAGCTAGTTCCTAGTTTGGTAGCTATATATTCTAATATACATTTGGGACATTGAGCGTTACAATCAAATATTAATCAAATGGTATTTTTAAATGAGTTTAATATTTGTTAGTTTCTCTGTATTTGAAGAACGCTCGTGCAACAACCTCCTTTGAACTAATCACGACTTTTTTTTTTCTTTTTTCATTTTTTTGGTGAAGTGAAAAAATAAATGCCTATTGAGACACCACGTATAAAGTATATTACAAATGAATATTGTGATATTTTTTATTTTGACAATCTAACAAAATATATCACATAATTTAGCGCTCTAATAGACTATTGAACAACTTTATAGCGATACAAAAAATGTCGAGATACATACTTTTGTACGAGTGCTACAATCGATGTGAATTTAAGACACTTTTTAAAAATACCATACGATATGAAAAATGTTGAGTAAGTTCGCTACTATTTGCATAAATTTTGACAATTATGCCGATGTGGTTACTAAGGGTTCGAAGTCACTGAAATCGATAAAAAGATAGTGAATTCAAAATGAGTCTTGTATTGAAGTGCGGCGTACCAGTGTGCTAGAACACACAAATTGAAGTCTAGAAAATTCGAAGTGAAAATGTTTTGCGCCTAAAACATCTATTTGAAATACGATTGAATTTGAGTAATTAAACACTACCCCCGATGTTCTACTTGCCTAAAATTTAATATAATACTTAACAATTTAGTACACTAAGAATTGAAAAGGGTCAAAAAGTTTGAATCGAATAAAAAATATATGCAAAGACTATAGTTACTCGTTATCTGGACTTTACAAAACTCGACTAAAATGCATTAAGCAACTCCTAAAAGCTCTAGATACAAGTCGGCCACATTGATGACTCCGACCATATCTACGCGTGGATTTACTCAAAGACTGCTAACTCTAACGAGCATTGATTGAACTCCGTCTACACTTTCCTTCATGCATGTGCTCGATAGAAATACAGGATATCACTCAATCGCATTGATATCTCGCCTCGAATATGGCCCAATCCGAGTGAGTCATGGCTAAGACCTCGTGACATTACAAAATGAATGCATTGATATCCTCACTTCGAGCCAAATGAGGTATGGCTACAAATATTCATGTAACAGTTTTCTATCTAATGAACTAAAATTAATCTTTGTTTATTTAGACTAAAAAATCAAAAAAGTGTCGACTTCTTGATTGAAAGAGTTGTGTTGTTGTTGTGTTGACTAATCGTTGGATAATGATTAAGTGGTGAATCCAGCTCCTTTTATAGGCTTCAAGTTGCAACCGACTCCTTTTATTCTTAGAGTTGGATAGTTTATTCAAGTTTGACCATTCGAAATAAATAACAGCCCTTGTTTCTTGGGTATGGCAGTTATGCCATCTTATTCGAATTTTAAATTTTCAATATCACATAACCTTCATTTTAAGTATGTTTAGGTATAACAACAGCATATTTTTAGCCAATATGTTATTTCCTATTTAACAACTCCTAAAAATAAGGGTTTTGAATTTTGACTTTGTTATTGTATTTATTTTATTTTCCATTTTCTATTTTTCTGCTAACTAGGCCACGGGCCTTTAATTTTATCCCGGCCTGGACTTCTACCATGGGCTGCTTTGTAGGCGTCGAAGGAACATGGGCACTACTAATTTATTTCGGCATGACGAAAAAAGCCCAAATTAGCCCATTCCAAATATATACAAAAATTCATTTTGTTAAGCTCAAACAACTACAAAAATCATATGAAAATGCTTCCATGATTGAAATTGAAATTGAAATTGAATTGAATAGACAAGTACCATTTTTATTTTTTTTTGGGTATAGAGTAGTGATCAAATTATTACTACTATTATCAATTTGGTCCTTTTGAAAAATATTGTGGAATTGGAATTTAATGGCGTGGGACTGGTACTTGTCTGTGAAGATCCACCTCTCTTGTTTCGAAGTGCAAATTCACAAATTGTTTTGTCCAGGATCATTGCATAATAAATTCTTGACTAAATACTTTAACTCGAAATTAATGAACTATGAATGAATGAATGATTAAGCAATATAAATCCACGATCAGGCCGAAAAGTGTAAGTATATTTTATTTGAATTTTTTTATTATATTATTTCAAATCAATTAAATAGATATACACTCAATTACACTACAAAAAATAATTAATATTAATAAAAATATATAAAAATGACAACATAAAAATTATCACTAATAATTATATTAAGTCACAATATATAGCTTCTACATTGTCCCTAATTAAACTTAGTTAATGCCAACACCTTTTGATATATAGTTACGATCGACACCAAAATCTGTACTGTTTCTATTAAAAATTTATGACGAAGATATCATGTAGTGCCACATAACATGTGATATTAATTCTTTGAACATCATGGTATTCTGTCTTTATGAAACTCATACACACGTCACACATGTGACATGACAAGTTATTTATTTTTAATTGTCGATGGCAATATCTAAGTTTTGCATAATATTAGTGTACAATTTGTTATTTTCACACACTTACGGAGGAAGGGACATCGGGAGTCGGGGATTAGAGGGTGTGGGTGGCCCCCTTAAATTTATAATGAACAAAAATTTATATGTATTTTTTTTTTTTTGAAAGTTTAACACCCCCCCCTCCTAAATCATAAAAATTATTTTTAAAATTTTATAAAAATTTGATCTCATCTCACTTTGACCCCATGCTGAAAAAGAAGAATTGTCCCTCTCAAACCCCAAACCGCTCTACGTAAAAGAACTACTTTTATAACTTTATTTGATTAATGTTGCACATATTTTTTGGTTTAGGTCCATTACTCCATCTATATGTGCATTTAAAAAGAAGATTAATATTGGACATATCAAGCGGAAAGAAGAAAATGATGGCACACAAAAAGAAGTCTTAAAATTTGTAGTGGTGTAGCGCGATCGCATGGTCCAATTTGCACTTCAGCCATGCTAGATTTTTTAAACACTGGCATGTAACTCGTGTTATATACGGATATCATAATTTATTATATTATATAAAAAGATAAAAATAAAATATACCATTCATGTAAAATAACATTTATTCTAAATAATTTTCAATATAATTCAATAATTAAATAAATAATAATATTTACTCATATTTAAAGCTTTTAAATTTAAAAAGGAAAAAGAAAAGTATTGTCGTGTCAAAAAAATTATATTAAAAAATTAAAATCTAAATATATGATCCAAACTAAAATTATAAATAAAATTTTTAGATATATTAAAGTTGTAAATGTTAAACTATGAGCTATTGTAAGTTAATGAATCACAAAACAATAAATTATTATCCACATTGAAAGTTGTGATACTATAATTTTTTTTTTCGCACCTAAATATATATGGTGTGAATCATCGCAAAATAAATTAAAATAAAATTTAGTTTACAAAAAAAAAGAATAATTATAAAAATATAAATAAAATAATAATTAAATTATGAAACATCAAGTATTCTTGATGTATCCTGAATGTTGTGAATTTTCTTTTACATCTTTAAAGAAACCTTTCGCCTTAATCTTGTGTAAGATGAATTTTCTAATGTTGTGAATATTTTGAATATCCTTTCATCTCTCTCTCTCTCTCTCTTTGGATAAATAATCTCCTTTCATATCTCAATTTATTTTTTCATAAATATTTTAATTATAAAATATCTTACTTAGTGGAAATCAAAAATTATAGAAAAATGGGAGTAAGTAATTGTATATGTTAGTGGATGAATGTGACAAGAAAATTTTTAATTATTGTTATTATTATTTCAAAAGACCTATCCAATCAATTTTTATACATAAGAAATTCAAAATTTTGAGAGATCAAAATTAACCAAATTATAGCCAAAAGCCACTATCAAAATTATTTTGTGGCTTATTAGATGATTTTGGTCAAACATTGTTGTATTAGATGTAAATTTTTTATAATTAAACTATATAAATAACAATAGATAAATAAAATAGGTGGTGACCTCATTATAACGAACCACGTCCCTACCTGCAGCATCTTAATGTCGTCATCCAATTGCATATAGTTTTACTTGCCAGACTCTCAAATGGTGCATAATCCACAGTGGTTAAAAGAAAGAGGGATCACAATTTGCCAATTCGCGATAATTCATGAAATGGGAAAAAAAAACAGCCTTATTACGACGAAGATATGCTACGAATCAAGTGGGGCCAAAATATATATACAAACATATATATACGGGAAATTTTAGTCCAGATCCGACTTAATCGAATCAGTGTTAATTATGTAGTAAGTTTTTTATACTTGTCCTATAAATGATCAATAATATGGAGAGAATAATTAATTATTTGACAAGTATAATACACTTACCATATATTTTATTAAATTAGTCCAAATTAAATTCGAATAAGAATTTTATATATATATATATATATATATGGTACTGTTGTTGATGGCGGAGCCCCTGCCTCTATGAAAAACATTCAGTTATCAATACCACTCAGTAAATGCTACGATATATTCGTACGCTATTTCAATCATAGAACTCCAGCCCCCAACAGAGAGAGAGAGAGAGACAGACAGAGAGACAGACAGACAATAAGACTTACCTATGCGCATAGCATGTGGTATTTTCATTAAATATTTAACCGAAAGTGGAGGTTGGAACGCCAAACGAAATAAATTTTAATTTATTGGACTAAATGTGATCAAAATGTGTATAACTACGAGACCAAAATTAGAGTAGGATTGAATTGCGAGACCAAGAATGATAAAAAAAATTTCTAGATTTAATTATATGATAAGTAAAATAGTTGTTGGATGATTATTCACTCTTCGTAATTATATAATACTCACGTAAAACGATACTTTTCGTTAATTTTAGTTATACAATAAGTGAAATAGTTGTTGAATGATTAAGCTCCTCGTTTAATCATACAACAATTACATAGCAACTATAGCTTGGTCGTCATTTTATTAATTTTAGTTAAGCAAAATTAAAATTAATCAAACATTGCAATTTTGCAATGGACCATATATTAATCATCTAACCGAATTGTAAGCTGGATTATATAGTGATCCAAGTACTAGGTACTGTTAATTAATCATCCCTGTTTCGTCTTGATAAGTGATGTGGCATGGAATCTAAGGAATATCCTTTTGAATATTACCAAGGTCAGACAGCTTGATCAGGACATGAATCGGATACGATTATGAACATGTATGGTTAGCATATGGTTTTATTTCTTTATTTTATTGTAATATATAATTTCAAATATATATTAATTACAAATTACTACTATTGTTTTATCTATATATATTCTTAAATTTAATATCAATATATATAGTAAACAAGCTCAAAAAAACACTCGAATTCCAATCGAAAATTTTCAAAATAACTTAATCAATTTGTGACCCAATTTAGTTCATCATGCAGCCCCTATTCTGATAGACAATTGGATAAGAGATTCTATTTCAAATGGTAATATCATTTTCTATTACATAATACATCTTCATACCATATGTGTAAATTAATTTTTATTTGAAAGGAAACTTTCAATTCTTTCGAAAATAATATATCTTGCCATATTTTTTGATACAATTAATTCGGAACACCTTATAAATGTGAATTGGAACACCACATACACACACACTCACCTAAAGAAAAATGAGAATGGACAAAAAAATTTGAACTAAGAACTTAAGTGATGCTAGTTCGAACCATCATCATTGAATTATAACTCTAGTGGCCTTACCAACTTAATATATACTTCATTTTTTTAGATGATAATTGGCCATTCAAATTACTTTTGGACCACCGACCACCCCATTATACCGTGTATGTGTGTGTTTTCCTTCTTCGTCATTATATGAAGAAATGGAGAACAATTTGTTTCTTGTTATCAAATATATATGTACATATATACCTACCTACCCACCGACCCACGCACATATATGTGTATGTGTGTGTGTGTACACATACTACAAGAAAGATATCGAAAACAATACGACAACATATTTGTTCTTTTCCTGGAAAAGAACGATGAGAACTTTAGTAATTGGTAAGATAGCTGAGTATTAAAATCCGAATTTGACACTTGCTACTCCAAGAGACGTGAGCCATGACGCGATGCCAAGCACGCCTTCCCCAGTTCACCTATACATATATATTAACCATATACAAAATAAATACGTAAATAAACAAAAAATATACACATTAAAAAAATGAAAAAAAGGCTGAACATAATATATATATATATATATTATATTATATATTATATTATACCAATATGAGTTAGCTCAAATAGAAGGAGCTTGAATTTACTTAATTAAAGATCTCGAGTTCGAGCTCTTGGAATGTAAAAAATCCTGTTGGGAGAGCTCCTCTCCAAATGGGGCCTGACAGCAGCTCGACTCCGGATTAGTCGGGGCCCAAAGTGGCCTACGGATATCGGGGATCATGAACCAAAAAAATATATATATTATATTATAATATAATTACATATAAGTGTCACAGTCGGGCTGTATATGTTCATAGTACTTGTGGCTTTAAATTCGTGAGACCCCACATCTATTCTATACTGAAAAAAACAATTAAAATAATTTTCTTGAATCTTGGAAGCTTGTGTGATTTGGTGAATAATTGTAGTGATTTGTGTTTTCCTAATGAGGCCCACGTTGCTATGTGTAGATATGTTGAGAAGCTGCGCCTGGTGCAGTGCATGGGTACACTTTTAACAATAAATTCCTGATAATTTAATCTTTTTTTAAAATAAAAATTGAATTTAAATAGTAAAACAAAAAGGTCGCAATGCCTATACTTTTTTTTTTCTTTTTATCAGAATTTATGTACATAAATACGTTGTATTCTTTTTTTTTTATAATGTACATGTATCAAATGTGCTTGAGAACTGGTAATGATAATATTTAATAAGCATGTGAGCTTTGTTTTCGTATTTCTTTTACTGCCTAATTGCAGGTCCTACAATAATTAATTTAAAATATAGTAACTTGAAATATTCTAAAATTGGAGTGTTAATATGAGATAAAAAAAATATCAAATTTAATACACACACACACATATATATATATATATGTAAGTAAAATACGACACACTTTTTAAAATTATTTTAATTATATATTAATTATGACGTTTCATAAAATGTATTTGAAGACACTCGATCAATTGTGTCACAATAAACACAATAAATTTTGAATTAAATATATTTTTGTGATGTTATAAAATGATAAATAGGACATTTAATTGTGTGACACTTTTAGTGAGTGCTGTAAAAGTAAAACGTGACGTGTCAATTGAGTTTTATTTTTTGTTTTTTAATAATAAACCTTTTTTTCCCCCTTCGTTACTTGATCTCAACTCAGATATTTCACAAAATAGGCTACGGATTTCATGTCAAATGTCCCATGCCATGGGGCGTGGTTAATATTTTGCATGATATCTTGTCACCGTGGAATTACGCCATAATACCAAAAGTCATAATTAACAACATAATATGTGTGTGTGTGACAGCAATGATTGATGTATTATTATTATTATTATTGATCCACGCTACAGAGATCTGTTAATACAAAATGGAAAATTCTAATTCAATTTGATTTAATCGAATCTAACAAATCATATGACAAATGTATTGCACTTTCAAGTGATTTGTCACTTTCTCTAAATTATTGACCATTTATAGGGTAAGTGTAAAATATTTGCCACATGATTAATATTGGTTCGATCAAACCGAATCTGGGCTAGAATTTCCTATATAGAATAGGAAAATAAACAGAATAAAGTGACTTAAGAACGTGCTTTGTGTGGAAAAAGTTATATTTGACACCATTTAATTTTAATCCAAGCGGTTAAGAACAAATTCGTGACATATTAAAAGTAACTTATTCTTTTTTGATCACTAGATGTCGAAAATATATAATAAACTGATCAACAATATTAAAATAAATAAAATATTAAATCATACTCATGTAAGATTCAATCTAAAAATCGCAACTATTGAATTTTGAAAATTTCATTATAATCGTCATAAAAAGTTTTACTTAATTTAAAAATTATTTAATAATTGACTACTAGTGTCAATTTATGAATTGTCCCCGTTTTATTTTTCAATTGATTCTTTATGTAAAGGCCCTAAAGTAAAAGCAAAAAACATTTTTTGTAACCCGCACACTTTACGACGAATTTTATAGCATCCTTTTCGTGACATATCTTTATCATGTCGTAGCTTTTTACTGTGTGGCGTTTGTCTTTCTTCCTCCAATAGACCACATACAATGTGATCCCCAGAGTGTATGTCTTCTATCAGTCTATGCATGGAGTTAGATTTGGTTTCGCCCAAAAAAGTTGACTCCATAATGTGTTGGAGGAAAAATCTCTCTCTCTCTCTCTCTCTCTCTCTCTCTCTCTCTCTCTATATATATATATATATATATATATATATATGTATATCCACACACACACACACCATATACTATTCATATCCTAAAAAACAATTTCTCTCTCTCTCTCTCTCTCTATATATATATATATATATATATATCCACACACACACACCATATACTATTCATATCCTAAAAAACAATTAAGTAACTTCAACTTAAGAAAATAATAAAATCATATTTCGGGAGGATATTAGGCTCGCAATTAATTAGTTCTTATTTATTTTTGGTCCTATTAAATACAAATTCTTTAATTATAGTCCTCCATCTTTTATTCTTTATTTTTAAATTTATTATTTCCCCTCATTTATATTACTTTCTTTGTTCCTTTTTATTTTCCATTTTATAAGATTTTTGGGCAAAGATTAAAAAAGACAATTAATATTCATAATTTTAAATTAATAAAACTAAAATATCCTTTTAATTAATTACTCTAACTAATGAATTGTTGAAACTTTTTTAGGAATTTATGAATGATACTTTTTACAATGAAATGGTATATGGGTGAAAAATAATAATAAATACAATCTTAAAATATGGAAATGACAAGTACTTTGAAATATATATATATATATATATATATATATATATTTTGTTAAAACGGCAAATTAAAGGAAACGGAAGAGCAGTATGTTTGAGTGAAAATCACGAGGCATACATTCAATTAATGAGACAATTGTTTTTTTTCCACAACTAGGTGATCGGTGGTCCATACATTTTGCAGTAAAAATGTTAAACGAAAAACTAAAAAGGACTAAATTTGAGAAAGATTTAAATGCACAAAGCTAGTAGTAAATATCTTTTTTTTTTTTTTTTGTAATATTTAGACATTAATCTTGCAATTTCGGAGGATGGAGCATTAAAAGTTATTCCTCTCCCAACAAATACGCTTTCCAAAATTCAAATTTGTGTTTTTATTTTAAGAGTGTTAGAATTGCTTACCACTTGACTAACAACTTGTTAGTTAGTAGTAAATTTCAGATATCATTATTAATGAAATAAAAATACAAAACTAAACGAGAAAAAGGTTGTGTGATTAAAAATGAGATTTTTTTTTACAATTTAATTTATGATTTATTATCCCAAAAACTTACCATATATTATATCACGCGGAGATCAAGAAATAATAAAGACCGAAAAAATTAAGCACGTTTGTTTATTTTTTTCATTTTTTTGGACAAAAATGGGAGACCATAAGCAATTTTAGTCAAATTTGAGTGATGCCCAAGGGGCATTAGTAAACAAAAACCGGGGAACATTTGTCGGCCCATGACAGACGCCAGCGATGACGCCATTTATTATTATCAGCCCCATGATTTACATGATTACATCCATCAAATATACACATATATATATACATATGCACACACAACACACAGTGGTGTGTTTATATACGTAAGTCGATCGGTCGACACCCGTGATCAAAATTATGCCTTATGGCTTGGATTCACCAAGCCCATATCACTGAAAAACCTTTTTACAGCAAAATTCTTGAACATAATTAACATGTACTGACTCTTGATTTCCCGATCGATTTTTTCATGTCAAGAACATATATTTATATTTGAGTCTCTCTCTCCACACACACACACACACACATCATCCTTGGTGGCAATACCCGAGGCTTGTGGGCTTTGTCCGGTTAGTCTTTGCACCCAATTTCTTTCGTTCGTGTCTTTTTATTTCTATTCTACATTTCTTTAAATATCCTCGTTATTTATTTATTTCATCGATGTTGAGCAATGATCTACTTCTATTTTACGAGGAAAACAAATGGCTGTGTTTTGTAAGATAATCTTCTTTAAGTTTCCGTGTTTGTTTTAGATTGTTTTGTCAACGGCTGCTGCCTTCTGTCCCCCCCCCCCCCCCCCCCCAGCATATCTCACGCAGCTGTGTTGCTCAAACCTGGAAATTTATACATACCATACACGCATATTACACACACACACACACACACAGAGCCCACCCCTTCTGCTGTGCCCTTTCAAGCGCATTCAGGACTCTTTAATATTCATACCTGCAATTTTCTCTTTCTTTTCCTTTTAAGGTGAAAAGGCGGTGCAATAATTCTGGAACCGTATTGCTGATATAAACCTATAACAATGAGATATATCAACTTTTTGGTTGAGATTAATGTGGTCAAATAAAGTACGATGAAAATATCATTAATGTTCAAAGATTACTTCTTTTGGAGTTTTATCACGTGAATAGATGTCAATGTGAACCAGAGAGTGCATACTCACTTCTTCCAAATTGATATCCCTCTCAAGATTGTAAGAGAGGAAAAAAAAAAAAAAAGGGATTCCATCTTCTTTTTCCCTTTTTATGTGTTGATCATGTCTTTATAAGTTGATTTCTTTGCGAATGAGAATTATTCGAGCATATCGTTGTATCTGAGTTATGTTTGTGATTGATTTTTCATTTCTCTTTGTGTGTTTTTGTCTACACACACGCACACGCACACGCACACACATATACACATATATAGTAGCATGTTGATGATTTACTCTCCACATAAAACTTGTTGATGTGAATTGGTTCTTTTGTGTATGAACTTTCAGAGCTTCAAGAAAATGGGGAGTCTGTGGACTGCGTTTTGTGGGCAATCGAATTGTCCAAACGGGCTCGAGACCCCTTGTGGTGCTGATTTGATCTCTGTGACACGCCCCTCTTCGTGCACCAACCATGTCTTAATCCTATGTTTCGATGTCCTGCTCTTGATCATGTTCTTATTCACTCTATTTTCCAAGACATCCCTAAAATCCTCATATTTTCGCAACTTTTCAAGTTTGCAGCTGGCATCATCTCTTTATAACGGTTTTCTTGGCTTGGTTTATTTGTCTTTCGGAATCTGGATTTTGGAAGAAAAATTGAGAAAAAACCAAACTGCCTTACCCCTCCATTGGTGGATGCTATACATGGTTCATGGATTGATAGGGTTGTTAATTGGGTTAACTGTGAGCCTCAGGGGACAACATTTTTCAAGAACTCCACTAAGGTTGTTGTCCATTCTTGCATTCCTATTCGCTGGCATTACTTGTGGATTATCGCTTTTCAGAGCAAATTTCAAAACGGAGATGTCGATTAAGATAGCTTTGGATTTGTTGTTCTTTGTGGGAGCAAGTTTATTGTTGCTATGCACTTACAAAGGCTACAGATATGAAGATAATGATGAAAACAGTATTTATGACCCGTTACTCACCAATCCAGATAAAGCTCATCCCGTTCCAATGGTGACCCCATTTGAGAAAGCAAACTTTCTGAGCAAATACACATTTTGGTGGCTCAATCCATTGATGAAAAGGGGAAAAGAAAAAACTCTGGAGGACGAAGATATACCAAGATTGCGTGAGGATGATAGAGCCGAGTCGTGCTACTTGCTATACACTGAGATATACAACAGACAAAAGCAAAAAGAATCTGATCCCTCGATTTTAAAGGCCATTCTTTTATGCCATTGGCAAGAGATTTTGATTTCAGGGTTCTTTGCATTACTTAAGGTGATCACTGTCTCGACTGGTCCAATGCTGCTCAGAGCATTCATTAAAGTTTCCGAAGGACAACAAAGTTTTGAAAACGAGAAATATTTACTCGTTGTGGCACTTTTCTTTACTAAGATTCTTGAGTCAATATCTCAAAGACAGTGGTACTTTAGATCCCGTTTAGTTGGTCTCAAGATACGGTCTTTACTCACCTCAGCTGTTTACCAGAAGCAGCTGAGATTATCCAATGCTGCTAAATTGATGCATTCTAGTGGTGAAATAATGAACTATGTCACTACAGATGCCTATAGAATCGGAGAGTTTCCTTTCTGGTTCCATCAGATATGGACAACGATCTTCCAGCTCATTTTAGCCATCGTCATTCTGTCCCAAGCTGTAGGACTTGCAACAATTGCATCCGTGGTTGTAATAGTGCTTACAGTTGCTGGCAACATGCCTCTCGCAAAGCTGCAAAATAAGTTCCAAAGTAAGCTCATGGTGGCACAGGATGAACGGCTTAAGGCCATGACAGAGGCTCTGGTGAACATGAAGGTTTTGAAGTTATATGCATGGGAAAGTCATTTCAGAAATGTTGTGGAGAATTTAAGGATGATCGAGGATAAATGTCTGAAGGCTGTTCAGCTTCGCAAAGCATACAATTCTTTGCTTTTCTGGTCTGCTCCTGTGTTCGTCTCTGCAGCTACATTCGGTGCCTGCTATATTATTGGCGTCCCATTGACTTCCAGCAATGTTTTCACCTTTGTGGCAACGTTGCGTTTGGTTCAGGATCCTATAAGAACTATTCCTGATGTTATTGCGGTGTTCATTCAAGCTAAGGTCGCGTTTGGTAGGATAGTGAAATTTCTTGAGGCGCCTGAGCTGGAAAATGGAAATGTTCGGGGAAAGAAGCAAACGGGTGACTCGGATTGTTGCATTCATTTTAAATCGGCGAATTTGTCGTGGGATGAGAACCCGTTGAAGCCCACTCTTCGAAATATTAGCTTGGAAGTTAAACTGGGCGACAAGATTGCTATCTGTGGAGAAGTCGGGTCTGGAAAGTCAACCCTTCTTGCAGCTATTCTTGGAGAGGTGCCAATAACACAGGGAACTGTGAGTTGCTTATGACCCTTCTCTTTCCTTCATTCAGTAGTTGAATTATTTTCATTAGATTTGAGTTTCACATAGAATCTTACATCTTACAAATCATTTAGGCTGTGTTTGATATGTTCTGTTCTGTGGTGTCTGGTAGTAGGCCCAAACTAGAATAACACAGATTAAGGCAAATTTGCTAGTCTTACCTATTTGTTCTTATCAAACAGGGACTTGGATTATTAACAAATCCTGTCACGTATTCTCACCATTGATTTTTTTTTCGCTGTTTTCCAGGTTCAAGTACATGGGACCATTGCTTATGTGTCTCAATCAGCTTGGATTCAGACAGGAACCATACGAGAAAACATTCTATTCGGGTCCCCCTTGGACAATGAGAGATATCAAGATACACTTGAGAGGTGTGCGCTAGTAAAAGACCTTGAGCTGCTACCCTATGGTGATCTCACTGAAATAGGAGAAAGAGGAGTGAATCTCAGTGGTGGTCAAAAGCAACGAATTCAACTCGCTCGTGCTCTGTATAAGAATGCTGATATCTATCTCTTGGACGACCCTTTTAGTGCTGTTGATGCTCACACTGCCACAAGCTTGTTTAATGTAAGTACTTACAATTTTCAGTTATAACTTACAAGTTGGACCGGTTTTTTGTTATCATTAGTTACAAGCTGATTTTGAGCTTGGCAGGAATATGTCATGGGAGCTCTTTCAAAGAAGACGGTCTTACTGGTGACTCATCAAGTTGATTTTCTTCCAGCTTTCGATTCTGTCTTGGTATGTTTGTCCTCAAAATTTCATTTATATCTAAATTTCAAAACCAAGAAGGGAGATTTGTGTAATTATAGCTAAAAGAGGAGAGCGCCATAATTATGTCTTTTCTTTTCTTTCTGTTAATAAACAGAGCGCCTTCCCTTTTACTAACCATTTATTCTTTTAATGGGCAAAAAATATCTAAGTTCAAATAAGATAGTACTTTATAATCAATAAGTCGAAAAATAATTACGCTCGTTTTTGTGAACAGTTGATGTCGGATGCGGAGGTTTTGCATGCTGCCCCTTATACTCACTTGCTTGCCTCAAGCAAAGAATTCCAAGATCTTGTTCGTGCACATAAAGAGACCGCTGGTTCTGAACGGCTTTCAGAGGTGACTTCATCTCGAAGGTCTGAAGCTCCATCAAGAGAGATTAGAAAGACATACGCAGATCAGAAGAAATCAAGAACATCCGGTGGTGGCGATCAGTTGATAAAGAAAGAAGAGAGGGAAGTGGGAGACACCGGATTCAAGCCCTATATCATTTACCTAAAGCAGAACAAAGGGTTCTTGATCTTCTCCGTGGCTTCTCTCTGTCACTTGATATTCGTCATCGGTCAGATCGTACAGAACTCTTGGATGGCTGCCAATGTCGATGATCCACATTTCAGCACGTTGCGATTGATTCTTGTTTACTTGCTGATTGGAGTTGTGGCATCACTATTCTTGCTCGGTAGAACCCTATCCACAGTTGTTCTTGGCATGCAGGCATCGAGAGCATTATTTTCACAGTTGTTGATTTCTTTGTTTCGCGCACCAATGGCGTTCTATGACTCTACACCTTTGGGAAGAATTCTGAGCCGGGTAAATCCTTTCGTGAATTTGGAAGCAAGTTTTTGGCTTTTAGGACAAGTAAATATTGTGATGAAACTAATGATCTGTGTGTATGATGGCTATTTTTCCAATAGGTGTCATCTGATCTGAGTATTGTTGATCTTGATATCCCCTTCAACTTGGTATTCACCATTGGATCAACCATTAATTGTTATGCTAGTCTTGTGGTGCTGGCTGTTATCACATGGCAAGTTTTGTTCCTTTCCATACCAATGATATGTCTCGCTATCCGCTTACAGGTAATTCTCATCATGGTAATAAGAATTTAAGCTGTAAAAATAATCTTTGAGCTGTATGTGTTACGGTGGGTCAGGGGGTTGGTTGCGGTGAGAGAGGGCTGGTAGAGATAGTCCCCACCCCCCTTCCCCCCGGGCACGTGTGCACGCGTGTTAACAGGTCTTCATCCCTGATTATCCCATTTGGATCCTAGCGTTCAACACTGTCAATCTTGGGCTAACAGTCTAATGTGAAATTCCAAATTTGCAGAGGTACTACTTCTCCTCTGCTAAGGAGTTGATGCGGATAAATGGGACCACAAAATCTTTCGTAGCAAACCATCTAGCTGAATCTCTAGCCGGAGTCATTACCATAAGAGCTTTTAAAGAGGAGGATCGGTTCTTTGCAAAGAATCTTGAACTGATTGACACGAATGGTAGTCCTTACTACCACTATTTTTCGGCTAATGAGTGGTTAATCCAACGGTTGGAAACCCTTAGTGCAGCCGTTCTTGCCTTTGCAGGCCTCTGCATGGTTTTACTTCCTCCTGGAACTTTTCCCTCTGGTGCATTATAATACTCACTTGGCTCTTCCTGTTTGATTGTTTATCATATCTCTAAAATTCTTACGTGAAATTTTCCCATCTTCAAATGTTGTTTGCAGGATTCATTGGAATGGCTCTGTCCTATGGTCTCTCACTAAACATGTCCCTAGTGTTCTCCATTAACAACCAGTGCATGTTAGCGAATTATATCATCTCTGTAGAAAGACTTGACCAGTATATGCACATACCGAGTGAGGCGCCTGAAGTGCTAAAAGAGAACCGTCCACCAGTCAACTGGCCAACTGCGGGTAAAGTCGAGATTCAAGACTTGCAGGTACCTCTCTCTCTCTCTCTCTCTCTCTCTCTCTCGTATCAGTCCTCAGCTTAACAAAGATTTGACATATATACTAAATGTGTTGATTTGAAAACAGATTAAATATAGACCAGATGCACCACTTGTTCTACGCGGGGTTAACTGCACGTTTGAAGGAGGACACAAGATTGGCATTGTTGGTCGAACGGGCAGTGGGAAGACTACTCTTATCGGTGCCTTGTTTCGTTTGGTTGAACCAGCAGGAGGAAAGATTTCCGTGGATGGGATTGATATATCAAGAATCGGGCTTCATGATTTGAGGTCCCGGTTCGGGATTATACCTCAAGATCCTACTCTTTTCACCGGAACTGTGAGACACAATTTGGATCCTTTGGGTCATCACACTGATGAGGAAATATGGGAGGTAAAGCTTTTGGTTGCTTTTCGTGTCTCGTAGTCTTTTTAACGCGCTCTTCATGATTTGTCTTGTCTCGTGTATAGCCAATATTCAAGACGATACCAAAAATTTTAATATTAGGGAGCAAGATTGAATCTTCACCAAATATAACAATTTTGTTATTTCTAGGGCATAAGCTATTAAATTTTAAATTTATATATACACGTGTATAATATTGTTACATAGACCTAAGGGTAATGACCGCCTCTATCAGCCTCTTCCTAACTCTGTGCCTGATGATCTTGTGCAAAAAATATATGTTAATATCTCTCTACTATGTGTTGAAATATGAAGGTTCTTGGAAAGTGTCAGCTCAAAGAAGCTGTTCAGGAGAAGGAAGGGGGATTAGACTCATCCGGTAAGCTTTTGAGAAATTGGATGTCACATACCCGCACATGCGCGCACACACACATATATAGATATATATCAGGTGTTTTCGATTCATTGGGATTTGGGTATGATCAAACTGACAAAAATCATGTTACTGCAGTTGTTGAAGATGGATCAAACTGGAGCATGGGGCAGCGACAATTGTTCTGTTTGGGGCGCGCTTTATTGAGGAGGAGCAAGGTTTTGGTGCTAGACGAAGCGACTGCATCAATCGACAACGCAACCGACATGATCTTACAGAAAACTATTAGGACAGAGTTTGCAGATTGTACTGTGATCACAGTGGCTCACAGAATACCAACAGTTATGGACTCCACCATGGTTCTAGCCATTAGTGATGGTACGTATCGGGTTTAGGTGTAATAATATGCAGCACCGGGAGACTCAAGTGATCCGTTTTGACCTTATATATTTTGTTAAACAGGGAAACTGGTTGAATATGATGAACCGATGAAGCTTATGAAAAGAGAAGACTCGTTGTTTGCGCAGCTTGTCAAGGAATATTGGTCTCATTCTCAGTCTGTAGACTCGCAATAAGGGCAAACGGCCGATGGTTGGGTTTTCCGAGTTAAATCAAGATGACGCTTATGAACAGAGAGGACTCATTGTTTGCGCAGCTTGTCAAGGAATATTGGTCTCATTCTCAATCTGTAGACTAGCAATAAGGGCAAACGCCCGATGGTTGGGTTTTCCGGGTTAAATCAAGTGCATCCGATTGTAACCGTAACGTGTAATGAAGTAGCCAATCTAGTATAGATGTATGAAATGAACTCTTGTTCATTTTTGTGACCATCACTGTAGCTTAATCTTTCAAGGAACTAAGGACCAAGAACGTAACATAAGGTCTTGTACATGTTGTATCCTGTACAATGTACTGGGTAATTGGATGGATAACAAAGCGTCCATTTAATTCACTTTCTTGTTTCCCTTTCATCTTTCGTTAACACACCGAACTAAAGTGGTGGCGCCATTATTGAACACCTGGTATGCGTCCAACCACGGAATATAGTGTACTGAGTATAACATGAAATACACTAGCGACAAAATTGCATCTTTTCATAACTTTTATGTCAATAGGTCCATGAGTTCTCAAAAGGTAGACAAGCTTTTATTTCAGCAAAGACTAATACAAGTTGCAAAATCAGCGATACAGAAAAATTGAAGTTCTCTATCAAGATCTTGTGATTCTAAATGAATATTATCCTCCATCACTAATATTATACTAACAATTGGTGATGAACTAACAATTTTGAACCAAACCTTGCAAATTAAGCATTATGCACTAACAAGATTATCAGTCTTACGGGCCGCCAAGTATGGCATTTTCGATATCTTCTCTGCTTAGCGCGTAACTGAATCTCCTCTCGACATCTTTCTCAAGATTGCCCGGTCCGCTCTTCAGATACCTGCTGAAATTTGATCATAAGCGACAATAATCACAATGAACATGAATAGAGGAGCATAGCCAATCCCAGTAATATTGAGCAAGAAAATAAACAAGAAGCAAACTAACTGTTATTAATTTGAAGTTCTCAGATTAGGCAACATAATTTTCAGCCTCAACAAAACGAATTAAGAGAAGCCTCCACTAATTTCAATTGTGTCTCATAATTTATCATTTTGAACTGACTTTTAAGGAACATTAGTTCCATACTTGAATGAATGAATTGCAAACAGAATAGAAGCTAACTATACACAAAAATATCATTCAAATTACACTTTCCATTTCCTAACTATTTTACTACCAGAGATCATTCATTCCCCGCCCCCCACCGATTTTACTCACAAAAATATCCTTAATTTCACTTTCAGTTTTTCTCACACCTACCATACAATCCTATTACCACATCTACTATGAGGGTGTTTGAAGGAACTTCTACTTATAGCTTTTCAGCTTTTGGCTAAAAGAAAAGGTTCAAATGAGTGCTTTAAAGTGTGTTTGCAAAAGCATAAAAAATGTAATTCTGTGCTTTTGGCTGAAAAAAACTATAGCTGAGTGTTTTACTTTGCAGCTTCTGCTTCTAAACTGTTTCGAAATAGCTAAACAAGTACAAAAACTAAAAGCACCTCCATCCTTGATTCTAGTGATTCTCAATAAGCTAGAATTTATGCAAACACCCCCTCATTCTTGGGCTTCTCCCTATGAAATGCTAAAGAAAGCTAGAAGGTACAAAATATGAAAGCACCTCCACTCGCTTCTACTTTAGCTTCTTGTGATTGTCAAGAAGCTAAAGCTTTTGCAAACACCCCCCGTATCGTTTCAAAAAAACACAACCAAACAAGCCCTATGGATAGTGCTGAACACAACCTTCTCCCCAGTCCAAGAAGAGCACCACCTTCTAAAACCACAAACTAAAACACCTAATTTGCAGAAACTAAAAAAGGCAACAGAACCAAAACCAAACAACTTCAATCACACGATAATTTGGCAACCCACAAAAAATCATGAGCATCAAATGAAAAATGCGATCTTTGAAAGCTCAAACCTTATGCATAGATCAGTGACATCAAGTAAGAGCTGTGCGTGCCAATCTGGTTTCTCCACAAACCAAACAGCTCTATCATCTCTGCTCTGATAAAATCCCAGACTTTTCAACCATGCCTCAACGCAAGGCAAACTGTGAGAGTATAAAGCCTTCTTTTTATCAGGCAATTTCTGAATCCACTCGTCCTCTGCTTCTGAAACATCAGCTTCTTCTTCCGATGATGACTTCGAGCGATAAAGGGTCTTTCTTGAACAGCAAATTGAGGCTGAAAAATGTGGGCTTAGTGTGAATTTTCTAAAAATTGAAGGGCTTGTGGGGGAAAATGATCTTGGATTGGAGAGTGGTGGGGGTTGAAGGATTGAGAATTTGAAGGCAGAAATGGAGGGCATTTTTCTTTAGTTTTTAATTTTATTCTTCCCCCCTTTGTTTATGTATTTTGTTTTTTTTTTTTTTTTAGTGGATCTTATGGTATTGAAGGTATAGGGAACGAGAAAATATAGAGAGAGAATTTGGAGTTCATGCAGAGAAAAAATGAAGAAGATGAAGATAGGGTTTAATACGTCGTCGTAAAAGGGTTTATTTCCCGAAGGCTTTAGCATATTCAATCACGTGGTCTCTTTTGTGTGTGGTTCTATTGCGTTTTTATACCACACGACTGCTGGTAATGCACGCTTTTTATTAAATTGTAACCAAAATCCTACATTAAATTGAACCTAATGTTATTTTTTCATAAATAATGATTTCAAAAATTAAATTGAATTCTTTTTTTATTTTCTTATCAATATATCAAATAAAAAAAAGTGCGAATTACACTTACCTCCCCTAGATACACTCTATTTTCAATAAACACCCCGACTTATGAAAAATTACAATTACCCCCTCAATTGAGGGGGTTCTATATTATGTCTGACGGTCGTGATAAAAATTCATTTTTACCCTTCAATGATTTAAGCCAAAAAAAAAAAAAAAAGAGAAAAAACCCAAAATACCCCGATTAAAACTAGAAATAAAGTTTTTAAATAATTTTAATGTTTTTCCTTTTTTTTCCTTTTCCTTTTCAAATCTGTTTTCTCTCTCCCTCTCTCTATCCCCACCCCTCTTCCTTCTCTCTCTCTTTCTCTGTAGTGGTGGTGAGGTGGGCGGTGGAGATATCGGCGAATGATGGCAGATTGGCGGTGGCGGCAATGGTGGTTGTGGTAGCGACGACGTCAGCAGTGGTTGTGGCGGCGATAGCGTCATCGTCGTCGTCGTCGTCGTGTGTGAGGGCGGGGAGATAGAGAGAAAGAGAGAGAGAAGCGGCAAAGACAATGGGAAGAAGAAGGAAAAAAGAGAAGAAAAAAAATAGGAAAAGGGGCAAAAAAAGAAAAAATGATTTATTTAATTTTGTATATAATTTGTATTATATTTTTTTTATCAAATATTAGAATGTATTATATATATTTTTATTTATTTAAATTTTTTGCATTTATAAAAATAAACTTTATAATATTATGAGATATTTTTATGTATTTTGTATTTATCAAATATAATTTACATATAACAACTATATATTTTGAAGTATATGTTTATAAATATTTGCACATATATAAAAATATTTCATTTTTTAAAAAATTAAATATGTATAATATTTTTAAATTTATTTAATATAAAATTTTTACATATTTTTTGAAAAAATAACAAAAAACCACTCGAGGGCAAAATAGTCATTTTGCTATGGTCAAACACCTCCTCATACTTTCAGAAGCGTAATTTAGGTAGTTTAAATTTTTTGACTAACGGAAACCGTTAGTCAACTAACGACTGGTGCAATTTGTTGGACGGAATGTAAATTGAGGGGAGTAATTATAATTTCCATATGTCGAGGTGTTTTTTGTAAATAGTGTATACCTTAGGGGAAGTAAATGTAATTCGCCCTAAAAAAAATCAAACTTAACTTCGAGTCTATGTTGAGTTTAAAATACTCTTGAGCATTCAAATTTTGTCGTGTTAAATTGAAGTTTTCATTAAACCAAGTTTGATTTTAAAAAGAGAAAAAATTAAGCCTATCAAGCTCAAGCTAGCTCGTTGAGTTTGACCTCAGTATGTATGTTTTGAGTTCAAGCATAACTTGTCGACCCCTTGAAACATTTTGTATGATCTTAATTCGGGCGGTTTATTTACATCCTGAATTAAAAATAGAGATAATTATACTGAAAGTACCAGAAGTTTGTTTAAATTTCAATATCTAAATAACTATGAGGTTTGCATACTAAATTGTAATGCTAACGGATATGTGAAAAATATAAAAATGCCCTCAAATCTTTTATTATTGAAAAAGAGTAAATTACATTAAACTACCTTAAGGTATGACAAAATTATAAATTTAACTCCCAAATTTCAGAATTTACCTAGATAACCCTAAAATATGCATACTAAATTACAATACTAACATGGATTTTATAAAGATGAGAGATTCCCTCAAATATTTTGTGATGAATGATGTTTTTTATCAAAAAAATGTTTTTTAGTAGTTTAGTATTTTTCATCGAAAATGATATTTAAGGTATCATATATATGGTGTATTACGAAAATTAATTAACATTTATTTAGTTTTTTAAAAAATACCAATTTTTCAATGAGGATTCTAATATTCGTATTTATAATTTTTTTTTGCTTGGTTATTAGCGATTTTATTTGTTAAGTTAATATAAAATATTAGAAAACAAACTTCATGTATTTCAAAATATTAAGAAATCAACCATTGACAATTTATAAAATTTGGTCAAATTTGACAAAAGGGTAAAATTGTTAAAATGTGTTAAAATTTTAACGGTTTTCATTAAAAACCCTAACGGCAATAGACGGAGGGTTAAATATGTATAACGTTTGCAAACCTCAGGATTATTTAGGTAAATTTTCAAAATAGAGCATTTTATTTATTATTTAAACAAACCTCATGGTACTCCAATATAATTATCCCTTAAAAATATGTATCCATATTTTATTTTATGATATTACTATGCATATCAAACAATAAATATTTAAGTAAATTTGAGGTGTTTTGTATTTTGATACCATATTTTTATAAATGTGTATAACATTTATTGTTTATGCGCCAATGGTCTTTTGTTTTCATTATTTCAATAGAATTTTAGTGAAATTTTTAGAAATATTTTGAAGAATATTGTGAAATATTTCACCAAAATGGGGTATCAAAGTACATATTTACAAAAATTAACTATCAAAATATAAAACACTTCAGAAATTGGGGTATTTTACGTAATTTACCCTAAATATTTAATAGCAGTTTCGGCATGCCATTTGAAATTCACCCGCCTTTTTATATTTGCCATTTTCCCGCTCAAAACCCTCAAACCAGATCTCACCTCTCTCTTTGTTTTCCCCTTTTTCTCCTGCTAGGCCTTCAATGGCGAAACAATACGCACATTAGCCCCACCGCTGCACACAAAAACCCTCCAACAATGGCGCCGGCGAATCTACGGCCGCTAAACTTCTCCAATACCCAACGGATTCTGCTCCTCATAGATCTCCACCCACTTCTCACCCTCAAAAGCCCGTCCACATACCTCGCCGCCGTCACCGCCGCCGCAGATCGCCTTCTCCGCTTCCCTCCGCTCGCTGCCTCTCTCTCCGCCGTCAAGCTCTTCTTCTCCTCCCTCTCTCCCCTCCGATCAGATGCTGTTCTCCCCCGCCACCTCTCTGCTCCTTCGCTGTCCTTCAATCTTCCTGCCCAAACCCTAGCTTCCCTCTCCGACACCTTGAATTCCTTTACGACGATAACTGATCTGCCAGATTCACCGCCCGTCGCACGGGCTTCATTTGCGGCCAGCTCGTTGCTTCAACTAATTCATGACTATGCGTGGGAGACTGAGATGGATAATTTGTTAGGTGAGGATTATTTTGTTGATGGTGGTTTTGTGAAAATTCCTTCTAATATGGTTATTTTGCTTTCGCCGATTTGTCAATCTGTTAATTGTTTGGGTGATTATTTGGAGTCGTGTGAGTTTGATGAGGTGTTTTCTGTCGTGAGGGAGGCATTTGTCGCTAGGGATATTCATTTGTGTTGGGTTGATGTTAAGAGTGATGAATTGGAAACCGAAGGGGATGATAGAAAGAAAAGTGGATGTGGGGATGAGTTAATCAGTTTGAAGGGTGGCATAAGGAAAATGGGATGGGGGTTTTGTTCTAGCGATTTGATTGTGTTGGGCTCAGCTTTGTTGCCTTTCGGGCTGATCTATCCGAAAATTTGGCTGTTGAATAACTTTGTGGATATTTGTGGCCTGGATAAGACGAAATATAGGGGAGAATTGAGCCTTGAGATATTGGATGTTAATGGCATACCATTAGGATGCAAGTTCTGTGATCTTGAGTTTGTGAGCCTGAAGGCTTTTTCTGGTCATGTTGAATCTAATGATATTTTGAATGGCTCAGAATCTAGAGATTCACAGAGTTTTGGTGGTCAAGATATGTTTTACATGTGTTTGGGTAAAGGAAATATGAAGCTATGTGTTAAGAGTGTTCATAAATATGATGAGTATGACAGGATTAGAGGCTCTTCAGAGATCATTTTAGTGCGAGAATGCTTTCAAGACTTGGGGAAAAACAGAAAAAAGAGTAGTGATGACCTCTTTGCAGATAGGGTTCTTGAGATGCTGCATGAAGAAATGAGTGGAGTTCCTTGCAGAAATCATATACCTACATGGCAAATGTTATTGAGTTTTCTCCACATGAAAGGTTATTGGGCCTTGGTCTCTCTTTCAGGTAGCAATGGAGAAACATTGATGGGTAGTTTGAAGCCTTTCACAGCTGATTTGGCTATCCTCTACATCTTGGATTTTAATCATGTTTCAATTGGAGATAAAAGTGAATGTAATAGTAGGACCTGTGATACCCGCGCCGATGACATGAATGACTCAAGCAGGTGTTGTGGTTCCCAAACTGAAACCTCAACGTCCGGTAATTGTCAACAATATGGTGATGGAAAAAGGAAAAGGAACAATAGGCAGTTGTACGAGGAGATGACATGGAGTTCCTTCTGTAAAGCAGCATTTGAAGGATCTAATTTTGACTTGTTTGAGCTTTACATGGTCAGGTATTTGGAAAAATCTAAGAAGCTGAAGTTCCTTAAATGTTGGATAAAACAAATAAGCAAAGTCGATGAACATTTCTTGACATCATTGCTTGGATCCAAGTCAACCAGGGAATTGTCTGCTTGTAATGAATTAATGTCTAAGCCATCTCCTGCAAAAGATGGAGGCATGCCTGTTTCAAATTCAGAGACTTCAGAAACCTTTTTCAAAAATCTCTCTAAGAGAATCCAACAGGGTTTGGAATCAGGAATGGACTTGCAGAATTTGGCAGATCGAGTTGTCAATTCATCCATTCATTGGTTGGAAAATAGGAATGAGAATGAAAATAATTCTGAAGGCCAAGAGTCAGTGAGAAATTCAGATGATTCTCATAGTAAGGTTGTCTGTGAAAAACTAACAGAGCTTCTACTGAGGGCTCCTAAGGAAATGAAGAAAATACATGAGGATTCTGATCCCTCTTCACCGTCAGAAAATATTGTCAGAGCGTATCCTTTTGATGAATTTATTTTCTCCTGTGTCTGATATGTAGTAGGTCCACTTTCTTCAGATTTTCTTTTAAGTATTTCCTTAATTTGCACCAGATATGAACTGCAGATTTTACTTCGAATGGAGATTCTGCGGTCGGATGTTTCAGTGATGATGGGAGAGTCTAGAAAACAGAAGCTGCTGAAGCAGATATGTTCCCTGTTGGAGATCCTTCAGTACATTGTGGCAGGAGGAATTCACGGTCATGTTAGCCTGTATGATTATGTTGAACGGACTATCAGAGCAAGGTAAATACTTTGTTCAAATTAATAATTCTTCCACGTTTACAATTTCTTTTTTATCCCGCCCTTTTTCCATTGTTTGTGTTGCTTTTGATGTGTCAAAATCCAACTAATTTAAAATATTTACTGCAGTAGACTTGATAAAAACATTTTTTCACTCCTAATGCTCAAATTTTGACACTAGCAAGCAACCATTTTTGCTTCCATTCTTAGCATGGGGACAGCCCCTTAGACCCATAATGAATAACTAACTCCATTCGTGCAATAGGGTAAATCCAGCCAGTCTTCTACGAGCAATAGCTAATCTCTAATGTATAACGATGGAACAGTTTGTTGGGGACTCAGAGTACAATGTTTCATAATCCTCAAGGCATCTATAAATGAGTTAAAAATCTGAAACAAACGGCCCTTGTATTCTAATATTCTTGCCTCAACACCGGTGCTTACTATTGCTTCAATGTTTCTAATTGAGATGCTTTTGATCTCTTTCTTCCTTTTAATGGTATCCAAGGAAAATTGAGGAATAAGTAGTCACTTTGTTCTCTCGGCATTATTAATGGATGAATCAAAAGTAAAGGAAATTATTCTAACACCCACATTTCTCCAGGTACTCAGACGAACTTGAAGATGTCGTGAAAAAGATATACACGAAAATGGATTTGCTGCCATTTGGTGATGAGGATGAAGCTGCAAGTCTCCTGTTTAACAGTGAGGATAGCAATCAATCATGGAGAGATAAGTACGATAGAAATGAGAAGGCCGAGACCAACAACATTAACCATTCAGTCTCAGCGGAAGGAGAGTCCTCACAGCCTTTTCCAAATGCAGGCGATACCCCACTAGAGACTGAAAATGACGAACACACCCGAATCCTAAATGAAGCCCGGGAGAGGAGGGAGAGGGCTAGAAGATTTGCACCCTTCATAGGTAAGGCCCGTGATTTGCAAAGAGTTTGGGCCCCGAAGCAACCCAAGGCAACCAAACGTAAGTTTGATCATCTTCCAAACAAATCAAAAAGGAAGGATAGGCAAACACCTAGTTATAGTGTGGTGTGTGAGACTCCAATGACAGGAAATAAGTGGGCTTTCTCTAAAGTAAATAACACAGAAGAGCTTGGGAGCCCGTCATACTCTGTTTCCAAGGCTTTATTTCAAGATTGACTGATAGATTCACATTTACTGGATCATCTCAAAGAAAGTGACCACGGAGTTAAAACCAAAGGTATGGTACAAAAGCATTTGATTTCAAAACTTTCGATGTAAATCTTATTAACCTTATCCGATGATTATGTTACTGTATAATATCACTTAGGAGGTGTTGTATGACTCTTCTCTGTATAAGCCATAAGGACCTTATTTTTTCATATGTTGTACCAAGGAATGTACTCTATTGACACATTCTATTTAACTCTATGATGTAAGAATAGATAAAGGAAAGAATAATAATAGCTTTCATACATTGAGTTGGGGAATTTTATGTTATCTAGTTGGGTATTGCCCGATTGATATATTTTAGTTGTTGAATTATATACGATATGTTAAAAAAATGGCATTATGATATTATCATATTTAATTTGATAGTTGAAAATCCAAGTATCTCTTGAACCAAGTTATGAATATGGAACCAAATGTTGCAGCTTTTTTGGGATTGAGGGTATTAAATGGATTGTGGACACTAGGTTGAGTTTTGACTTGGGGGTTTTGTTCATACTACTCATGTGGGTATAATTTAATTAGTGTTTTTAGTTATTGAATTTGAATATAATGATATCAAAAAATGTTAAAAAAAATATCACAATACTCGATCAAACAGTTAAAAACTTAATTGGGTAGTATCAAACTGGATAGCATCTATTCTCCCTTTGATTTGTTCATCGTTGCGCTCGATCGGCCACTCTTTGAATTTATGGGCAAATAATGAGGACTCATTTACTTCGTCAAACCAACTTAAAGGTGGGTAACGATCCATTGGTTTAAAAGAGCAGTTAAATTAAACTCTCCAAATTGGGGAGTTAAAATTGATAAGAGTTTTCACGCGTACGAACTTGTAGGAGGCAAAACTGCGGGCCCTTCACCAAATAAAGTAAATGACGGAAATTAAGACTTAACTAATATAAACCTTAGTTATTTGTAAAAGTAAATACGCACAAAGTATTTAGAAGGGTTTACTTTATAGGAGTTTATGTAGAATTTTAGATTTTATAATTTTTATTATACTTTATTTTAAAAATAAATTATTAAAATATTACCGAATTCGAGTTAAAAATTTCTCATAGTTTCACATTAATCAACCGCACAAATATTTTAGTGGAACTTTACATCCTATAGTTGACCATTGCACCCAATAAGCAATAATATTTGTGCCTAGTTTACTTCTTCACCCAAAAGTCTTTGCACCCATTAATCCTCCATTTAAAATCCAAGAAAATGGATTCATTGACTTCAACTTCCCCACGTTCCCCCATCATTAGTCAAAATATTATGATTCTGCACCTCATTTAATACACTTGAGTTAGTTGAATAAATAATATATATATTTAAACTTATTTTTATTTATTTTATAAATTAAAATTATTATGTTATTTTTAAATACATGTCATTCATTTAATTATCCAATACATTATACTAAATGTAGAATGAAATATATCCTGTTCCCACCGTTAAAATTTTAAACTCCTCTCTTCCCCCACTTATATAAAGAGCAGGCTTTCCCCTATAATCCCACAGTTACACACACCAAAAATGGAAATCAAACGAGAACTCATACCTCTACTTCTCTTCCTCGTCATCCTCCTCCAAACTCTCCGGCAGACCTCTGCTGTCGCCGCCGGGGGCATCGCCATCTACTGGGGCCAAAACGGCAAGGAGGGCACCCTCGCCGAGACATGCACCACCGGGAGATTCTCCTACGTCAACATCGCCTTCCTCAACAAGTTCGGCGGCGGCCAAGTCCCCGAGCTCAACCTCGCCGGCCACTGCAACCCCGCCGCCGGCTCCTGCAGCGTCCTCAGCGACGAGATCCGCGCCTGCCAGAAACAGGGAATCAAAGTCATGCTCTCCATCGGCGGCGGAATCGGAAACTACTCCCTCTCCTCCAGAGAAGACGCTAGAAGCTTCTCCGTTTACCTATGGAACAATTACCTCGGCGGCGGATCCGCCGCCCGGCCTCTCGGAGACGCCGTTCTGGACGGCATCGACTTGGATATCGAGCTCGGATCTTCATTACACTACGGCGATCTAGTGAGATTTTTGAAATCGTACGGTAGATTTGGGCGAAAAGTGTATGTAACGGGTGCGCCGCAGTGCCCGTTCCCCGATCGGTTGTTGGCGGAGGCGCTTAATACGAGCCTCTTCGATTATGTTTGGGTTCAATTCTACAATAATCCGCCATGCCAGTACAGTTCGGGGAATGCGGATAATTTGAAGAGTTCGTGGATGCGTTGGACGAGCTCGGTTCATGCTGGGAAGATATTTTTGGGCCTGACGGCGCAGGCCGCCGGGCGTGGGTTCATTCCGGCGGAGGTGCTGACGGCAGAGATTTTGCCGGAGATTCGGAGGTCGAGGAAGTATGGTGGGGTGATGCTGTGGTCAAAGTATTGGGATGATCAAAGTGGCTATAGTTCCGCCATTTTCAAAAGTGTTTGAATTTTCGGGAGTGTTTTCTGGTTATTCGGTTTACAAATTAAGATTTTACTGCGTGTTTGGTTTCGTTTTCTTCTTATATATATATATATATATATATATATATATATATATATGTATGTATGTATGTTGTGAGAATTGAAATGTATCTTAATTTTGTGCAAAAATGAGTATTTTTCGGATTAATGTTTTGAGATTTTGATATATGTAATTGAGATGAAATTCAATGTGAGGGTAATATATTATGCAGTTTGAAAATATATATTTTTTCTATAATTATGTTACATCAATTAAATCTTATTAAAAGAAATAAAATTTGATACTATTATGGGTTCTATTAAGTATTACCTTATTTAATTAATTAGTAAAATCATTTTCTATAGACATTATGAACTTCACAAATAATACTTGGGACAGGGTACCCGGTCCGGCATTATACCGACTTCATATTAATTGACTATTATATAAATAAAAAAGTTTGTAATACTCTATAACAAAACTAATTATATATGTCATATTATGATTCTAAATTAATTAATTCAATGATAAATTTGACTAAGCTTGTCATTGTCTAAAGGAATTACAAACATGATTTATGTGAAAATAATACGAAAATAAGACTTATTTTTACTTTTAAAAATCTTTTTCATATAATTATATTCGTATGTCTATTTAATTAGTGAAATTTGGGTCTTAGTTAAGAAAATCGGCGTGAAGAACTTTAATTAAAAAAAAAACTTTGACCAACCTTCATTAGGGATAATGAAGGTCAAAAGAATCAATTATGAATGGATTATTGAAGAACAAACGGTAGAATGAAGTTATTTTCATTGATTAAACGAACGATTCAAATTGCCGACGAAAATCTCTATTTTTATAGAATACGAATCATTAGAAGATATCATATATATATATATATATATTGATGATCATTAGAGGAATAATTTGGGTGCAATTTAATTTGGTTGGACAAACTATAGACTTTGAATTTATTTAAAACTTAAGTCATAATTAAAAGACTGTGTGAATAATGAAACCGAATTTTGAATAATTACTTGCATCCTTATCAAATGGCTGACTTTCGAGATCTCTTGCACAGGTCAAATTCCAGTTGTTTAGTGTATATTTAAGAAGTGGAATAAAGTGACAAGAAATGTTAGCAAATACAATGATTAATATTATTTATTTTCGAGCAAGGTTGCGCGTAGGTGTAGTAAAATGAGTTAAGAATCATAATTCCAACCCATTTCAATTAATTTTGAATTAGGTTGAGTCTTCAAATTTTATAAATGGATAGGACTTTAATGAACTTCAAAATTTGTTTGATCCTAGATAGATCCTGATGCTTTCTAAATAGGTCTGTGTGATTTTTAAATGATTCCAACAGAAAAAGTATTATAACTTAATAATACTTTTAATGATAAAATTATTTTTGCAAATTAAAGAATATGTTAGATAACAAGTAAATAGTTGAAAATTATACAAAATTATATTGAAAAAAATATATTTTATTTTGTGTTGAACCCGTTAAGAAACCGCATTAATCAATTATTAACCCATCTCAAATCTATTAGCAACTCAATCTATATACAATCTATTCTAAAACCCAATCCATTTTCAATCCGATCTAATAAAATCCAATTCAAATCCAACCCAATCCGCCCACTTGCCACCATTAGTTGCGAGGATTAGGAGTCGTGGAGCCTGAATTATAATTCAGGTCAACTAAAATAATAACGCCTTGATGAATAATATGATTGCTTTGAATAATAACTGATTTTTTTTTGAGAGAGAAAGAATTATAAATGAATAGGATAATATTTAATATATTCTTTACTTTGGAAGTGGACTTTTTGAAGGAGATTTTTGCATAACCACCACTCAATCATGCAATTCAAACACATTCGATTACATAAATCCCGTTTGGATGGGCTATGTTTAGAAAAGAAATATTTATTTTTTGAAATAAAGCACTTTAGAGAAGAAAGAAAAATTTGGGTTTGCTAAACTTTTTTAAAAAAGTAGAAGCTAGGGAAAAAAAAAAATCCAAAAACCATCCAAAATAGTTTCAAATATAAATACATTTTAAGACACTTATAATTAAAGCATTCAAAAGTAAAATTGCCTGACCTAAAAAAAAAACTCTATAATAACAAACAAGACTCGATAAGCACTTCTTTTCTAAACCTACCCAAACGGGTGTCTAATATAAAAACTATATGTAGGACTTTTGCGTACACATTCCTACATTCTGCAAAAAATCCCTGCTAACACAGACAGGAGGGGCATGTAAACAGGAAAGAGCAGCTGGAAACTTGGACTACAGTCCAGTAAAAAATTATTGATTTTAGTATTAGAAACAACATCTAAATTGATGGATGAAAGGAGAAGAGGCAGGCAGCAGGCATTAATCTGAAACTTTTAACCACTCATAAGTTCCTTCCATTCCACTTTAATTCATTACAAGCTCAAAGAAACCGAACGACTGTTTGATGAGGTTAAAAACATGGGGTATAATTGGACATCAATGATGAAAAGGAAAGCGAAAAAAAAATATGGAACCACCAGACGGACCCACAGGAAGTCAAAAATCAAACATAAGGTTGCTGCATCAAGGTACATCATACTAAGACGTGACGATCAATGTAAGGTGAGGGCATTTTTCTTCAATCTCTGTCCCATATATGCGTTGAAAATCGATGTAGTCACATGAGATAATGTCCAATTCTGTTTCCCATCTATACTTTCCTGACCTGAATATTATGGGTGGATTGGAACCGCCAGATAGGCTGTCGGCCACTCTGAACAAGAGCGACCTGCTCGCCTTCTTTCACCATTCCTTGCTTCTATAAATTGGCCAAAAACTCAGTGAGAAAATAGGTTGTAATGCTTTCCTCTGATACTGAGACGAGTAATGGACTGAAGATGTATATAAAGAAAGACAAAGCTAATTATAAATGTAAGTTTAAGATTATTTGAGTGTTTTAGCATCAAGACTAAATGAATTTTATAGATGGAGACTGCACATTTAATTATCATTATGTTCTTATTTTGATTTGGTTAGGTACTTTGTATATGCCTGTTGTGAAATGCCAGTGCATCAACTGGTACAGCCAAAATGCTTGACAGTCAAAAGCTAATCACAGAAGAAACTGAACCTGTAACAAAGTCAAAGCATTCGCAAATGTCTCCTCAGCATCAGCAGAGAACTCCATGAGTATGGGGCAAACACCTTGGTACAAAGCCAATCTCTGCTGTACTCTCTTCCTGTTACACAATTACATAAAAAAATATTAATGGGAAATGGAAAAGATTAAGAATTTGAATTACTATTGATGTAATCATGTTTCGGTAACCGCTAAGGAGTATCTGATGGTATACTTGATTATTAGACCCTTAAGACATCAAGATGCATAAAAGTTGGGTGATTGTAGCCTTATATCCTCAAAGATTCGCTTTTGCTTGAAAACACAATTGCATTGAGTTACACAACTCACTCATTTGTGAAAGCGAAAATTGTGCCAGATGGCCGATAATGGCTCAGTAGAATAGCCATGAAGCCAGTTTGGGTGAAGACAACAATTGAAGTTCCGAGGGTATTAGACATCATTGTTGCATGGAATGCAAACATTTCGCTCATGTGATTCTGCACAAAACAAAATTTATCAGTATATAACAGTGCTATTGAGTGTCCATGCAGATAATTCAGGCAAATCACCCTGACCCTTGAATGCTTGGCCCAGATTTGATGGGGTTTGTGCATGAACTATTGTAGCTTCAGTCCGCAAAGAAACTGTGTGCATGACTTTGACCGCCTTCAGTGGAAACCTAACATGGATTTGAAACTAAATCAATTCAGCCATGCAGGAGAAGGCTTATAATGAGCGCGCACGCGCACAAAAAAAAAAAAAAAAAAAAAAAGTGAAAAGATTTTCTGTTTTATGTAAACCAAAAGAAAGGTAACTTACTTCCCATGAGCAGTTTCACCAGAGAGCATAACCGCATCCGCCCCTTCTCGAACAGCAATAGCAATATCTGATACCTCTGCTCTGGTAGGAGTGGGATGAATGATCATGCTTTCAAGCATATTGGTTGCCACTATGACAGCCTTCCCCATACTACGGCAGATCCTGATAATTTCTTCCTATAATTTTTTTGTAAATTGCTTTTGTAAATAACGTTTGGACTGATAATGTTACTAGCATAGGTAAATCCAACTCTCCTTATTACCAGCGTTATAGACTAGAAAAAGGGCAAAGAGCAGATATGTGTTCCCTCAACAACACATCTTGATGTTACTAGCATAGGTAAATCCAACTCTCCTTATTACCAGCACTATAGACTAGAAAAAGGGTAAGAACAGAGATGTGTTCCCTCAACAATACATCTTGATGTTACCTGCAATAAAGGAACTTCTTCAATTGGCAATTCTGCACCAAGATCCCCTCTGGCAACCATAGCCTAACGAAGAAATACATTCAGCCATTACCTTGCAGTGTTAATCCCATATTCACCAAATTAAAGGACGTAAGAAAGTAATGAATCAAGAATGAGACAAGCAGCTGTTTTAGGCTGAAACAAATGATAGCTCTACATCCTGCTGTTTCAACAATTTCACAACAGTATTCTGGAAAATAAAATGACCATCTCATACCACAAATGCAAACTGCAAAATCACTTACATTTGACAATTGGCAACAACCTAAATTAAGATAAACTTCTACAGCTCAAACTTGATTCTCCGCAAATTCAAATTCATTGGCATAAATAACAGTTCTCTTTCAGCTAAGTGATGTAAATATTCATGTTCTTACCCCATCAGATGCAGTTATAATTGAATGTAAATTTGGTATGGAATCTGCACTTTCAATTTTTACGATGACATGAATATCTGCATCAGCATCTGCAGGGCAAAAAATAAGACATTTGAAGTTAAAGACAAAGCATTTGACATGTCAAACTTTCAATTAACACTTGTAAGTCACACTGTGGTTAAATGCCCTAGATTTTAAACTTTACCTTTCAGATAATTCTTCAGTTCATGGACCACAGCTGCATCCTTGACAAAGGAAACAGCATAAAAGTCAACTTTGTTGTCCACTCCGAATTTGATATCATCCCAATCTTTCTCTGTTTGCCAATAAGTCATCTTAGTTGTCAGCCAAAGGAAGATAAAGTAATTAACTACCCCAAGTCCAATGCAGAATTAACAAATATGTCTATGCAACAGGATCACTGTGCATGAAACGAAGCATCGCCGAGGTACGAAGAATCATTGCCGAACTAACCAGTGATGGATGGAAGTGTTGCACTTTTTCCTCGAACATTGAGATGTCGTCGAGATTTAAGCTCTCCACCATCAACAACTTCACATTTCACCAAATCTTCAGTCTTTGATTTTACCACTAATGACATCATACCACCTGCATCATCAAGCAGTAGTCACTAACAGAGGAAAAAATAAAAGCAGCCTCACTATTCAACATGAATAGAGTCTCTGAAAACAGTCTCCTTTGACATTCACTTGATGTGCTTTGACCCCCGGAGAACAAGAGAAAAGTGCAGTGTCCACACACATCAAGATCATTGCCTTCAGACCATCACATGCGTAACCACATAAGCAATTTTTTATACACAGTTATTTGGCATAGAACAAAGTTCAGAATGTTTTTCACAAAGTAAAATTTCAGCATACTACTATCTTGCTAACATAATGAAATGATGATGATAAGGTCCAAATTTCAGTTGATAACAAACACAGTTAGCTGAAATTTATAGTGTTATACCATCAACAAGAAGCATGTCCCCCACTTCTACATCATTAACAAAATCATCATAGTTTACGCTGACGCAGTCTACTGTGCCAACTCCTCTTCGAATTGTAAAAGTAAATTCCTGACCAGTTGTCAATGTAATAGGTTGAGGTAAATCACCACTTCTAACCTCAGGACCCTGTCATCAGAATTTACAAGGAATTAGGAGCATGCATTAGACCCTTATAAGTATCACATGAATATTTCCTCAGCCATACTTCTTTACTTCCATATATTTTTTTACAAAAAATGTACTAGCAGTACCATGATAGCATACCAATGAAATCCACTGTAATGTACTAGCGGTACCAATGAAATACAAGAAAAAATGAATTTGAATATAATAAAGCTGTAATAAAACAACTTCTTCATTTCGATACAGAGCACGCTAAGCAATTGATCACATGCCAAAATAAACAACTTACCTTGGTGTCGAGCATGATGGCAATAACATTGTCTTTTGCTTGGGCATTATATTCCTTAACCAAATCAATCACTTTCTGGTGAGATGCATGGTCTCCGTGGGACATATTAAGACGGGCGACATTCATTCCAGCCTCTGCCAGTTTCCAAATCATTTCCCTGGTGTTGGTTGATGGACCTATGGTGCAAACGATCTTTGTCTTACGCCTGACTGAAGGCTTAGACCACACGCCCACTGATGTGTTGCCCAGTTTTGGAATGCCCTGTAAGTATTGATTTTGCTCTTCTGCCTGTTCGAGAGAAAAGCAATAGGAATGCTATTAGCAAGAGGATGCAACCGTATACATACTCGTTCATTTAATGAACTGCTTATTCAGTAAACATGCCTCAAAATGCCTCAACAGTTAAAATTTGTCAGTTACCCAAGTTGATCCTGGAAAATTTGTCAGTTAGCCAAGTGGATATCCTCCAGGATTAGTGTTAACTGTCACAAAAATACTAAGATGTGGCCTACTTTACAATGGATTGGACAAACCTCAAATCATGAGCTAGGTTTTGGGGTTGAGTTAGGCCAAGTCTTTAATATTTCTACAAGTAGAGATAACATTTTTTTTTCATATACTTCTAAAGATGAAGCCCAAATCAACGGTATAAAAATAGGCAAGACAGATATAACTACTTTATTCTAGTTTATACAGGTAAAAATTCATTCTAAATCTTGGCAATAGAAAGAGATAAAGTTGTCTTCGCAGAAACTAGCACTGATATTTCTTCTTCTCTTCTACACAAAAGCAGTTGTACACAATCATCATTCACAATCCTAAAATGGAACTAAAAATGCATAGGCAAACAAAATAAAAAGATCCTCACCCCCCCCCCTCCCCCAACCACCCACCCCAACCCCGAAAGAGGAAAATAGACAACTACTTGTACTCTTTGATTTCTTCTTCTTCTTATGCAATGCAATCCAAAATGATATTAAAATTGTGGAACTTTTACTTCGGGAAACATCATCATATCTAAAAATAGTATTCGTCCACACACAGCGAAACCCATTATTATCTGACAAATAACAATTAATAAAGCTGGTAAAACAGCATTTGCTTCCTCAACATATCGACGTTGTCGAAATTTGGGAAAGAGAAAAAGGACACACACAGAACTCCAAACCTGAAGCACGTCTTCGGGAGACACCGGAATCAATTGCGGCTCAACGCGCGTGGTTCTCACCGCCACGATCGGCGCGCTGACCTGCACAGCTGCCCCGCGGCGGCTCCTCTTCTCATTTTGGGCCAAAACCTTCGCCTCGAAGCCAGAACTCGGCCTCAGCTTCTTCGTCCGTCTCCGCAGAGATCCTGAGTCAGGATTCGCCGCTAATGCGCCGTGAATCAACCGCGTCGCCACCACTTGCGCCATCGCCGCCCAAGAAAAAAGCTCCTAGAGAGAGAAAAAACGATAAATACTATGAGAGATAAACTGAGTGGGCAAAGGAGGAGAGCTGCGAGAGTATTAAAATGCGATTGAGTTTGGAGAAATCGCCGATAAATTTTGGAGGTTGTCTAGTGCAGGGCAGCTTCTTGTTTGTAACGAAACCAAAAGAGGGACTTTTTTTTTTTTAGCTCAGCTAACTCACAACGGTTTAGGGGGGCTAACATGGGGTTTTGTGCATTTTTATTCTCTAATGCGCCGTCGTTTTCGGTGGGCATCACGGAGCAAGTATTTTTGGTCTACGGTTCGGAGTAGTGTGTTACCGTGGATCGTCGAGGAGTGGGCCCTAGCAGAACAGGATGGACGAAACACGTAGGACTTGTATGGTGGATAGAGGTGGCAATTGGGTGGGTTGGGTCGGGCTTTATGGGTTGGGTTCAAAATGGATTATTCATAACGGGTTGTAAATGGGTCGGGTTGTAAATGGTTTGAAACGGATTGTAAGTGAGTTGTAAGCGGTTCGTAAATGGGTTGGAGCGGGTCGAAAACGGGTCCGATAACAAAATACTCATATAAATCAAAACTTAAAAAATAAAATAAATTTTAGATAAAATCAATCTTCAATATCATATTTTACATAAACTTATATCTCATAACAATAAATTATGTTTCAAGCATAAAATTGAATAAAAAAAAATGAAAAAAAAAAGAATATTGATCAAACATTAAGGAAAATTACGACTAAAATGGACAATCTCAGAACTTTTTTGTGGTATGAAAAATTTGGACGTATTCTACATTAAATAAAATTGATGATATTTATAGTAGTTGATAGGATTTTTTTAAGTTTTGGGTCAAACCCATTATGGACCCATTAAAGAACCATTTAAAACCCATGAAAAAATCATTTAAAATCATAATTAGTTTAATCCATTTAGACCCAACCCACTTTAACCCATTTAAAAATCTTTTCAACCCAACCCAATCCATAATTAATTGAGTTGGGCTGGACCCATAATTTACAACCCATATTGCCACTACTAATGGTGGACATTTTGTGCCCGTTTGAACGGGTATTTTTTTCGGGGGAATAAAAAAACAATCTCTTTTTAAGATAATCATTTTAGTAAAAGAAAAATCAAAAATGATTTTTTTTTCAAATTATCCAAATTGGTTTACGAAAAAAAAAAATCACATTTTGAAATACTTTTTGGGACCATTCCGATAAGTTTGACAACAAATGATTTTGAAGTCGTGTTTTTTATAGTATAATTTTTTTTAATCAAATCAGCCTTGTGTTTGGATAAAATAAATAAACTTGTTTTAAAATATATTTTTATTTAAAAAACTATTTTTGCCCTTTTTTTTTTGACTTTATCTTTTAAAAAAAGCTTAACCAAACATGTTTTTTATTAAACTATTTTTTTCTCAAAAAATAAGTATTTGCTTTCTAACAAAATCATCTAAATAGGTTCTTATATTACATCATCCAAACGTGAAAACAACTTAATTTTGAAAACGAAAAAAACACTTTGTTGTAAAATACAAGACTTGATGAGTACTTTTTTCTAAACTATCCAAATGCTTGTTTAAATTAGCATACTTTGAATTAAATTCTATACTATTAAAATATTAAGTATAAATTTCATTAAAAAGAACACTAATTGTAAGATATTTATTAAAGTATACATACAATCACATTTTTATTAATTTTATAAATTTATTAAATGTATGATAAATGAAAAAAAAAATTAAATGCTGCAAAATTATATCATAAATAACTAAGAAAGAGAAAGTACAATGATCATTAAGAGAACAAACAAGACATAAAAATAAGGCGAGGGAGAAAAATTTAAAACTATTTACCAAATTAATTAAAGAGATTAAAAGTGATCATTGTCTCACTCCAATGTTACATGTAATAGTATAAATTAAGACAAAATTTAAATAAATCATAATTTTTTCATGAATATTTATGAGACACCCACAAGTTTATAAATTTCCATAAAGCATTTCGAAGATGCCCGTGAAACCCGAAAAATGTCTTACGATATGAAGGTATTTTTAACGTATTTGAGACAAGTTTAATCAAACGGCCACACACATTTTTATTTAAAAATATTAAAACGGGTAAGTCGATTTTGTTAAATAGACTCCCGCCACTCGCTCAAAAAAAGGCGGGAAATCTTCTTCTTGCACAGCGCCAAGTGAAAAGCCCAAACATCAGAGTTCTCAGATCCAGAGCCCCAAATCCAGTTCCACAGACCTCACCCTGTTTTCATTCACCATTCTCGCGAGAATCGAGTTTCTGATTCAATCGACATGGATGGATTATCCAGCATTTGCGCTGGCCTCGGGATATTAGATGAAGACGACAATGGGAAGCGCATCGGCTATGCCAAGGGAGAGTATTGCTCAGGTGCCACTTTTTTTTCTTGAATGATATGTATAAAATTGTTGAGATCTTGTTCGATTTTACTTATCCAGACGATTTTTGTTCATTTTTTTGTTTGAAATGGTTTGGCAGATAACTTGAAGGATTTATTGAGATTTCTAAGGCGCGACGATCCGGAGAAACGAGATGTGTTCAAGCAAATTTGTAAGTGGAATATCGTGGGTAAAGATTTGATACCGATCATTGAGTATTGCCAAGAAGATCGGAATTTAGTGTTAAATTCAGGTAAAAATTGACTTAGGTTAATGGAAATGTAAATTTTTGGAGGTCATAGCTTGCTATTGGTTTCATGTTTCGATATTGTACTTTTTTTCTGCAGTGAAGGTGTTGGTGTTTCTTACTATGCCTATTGAGCCTACATCCATTGATATACCTCAGCAGATTGAGTATCTTTGGGGATTGAAGTCCGCGATCACCTTCAGTGATATTGTTCCAGTGATAGTGTCTCTTCTGGAAACTCCCCTAGAGAATCTTGAAAAGTAAGTGGTGTCTATGACGAGTATTTGTTTGTTTGCAGGCAAGGATTGCTTTTAGTTTTTTGGATAGTTATGGGACATTAGTTGATGGATTATCAGTTATGATCTTGTGAATTTCATTTTAATGGAAATTGGAGTTTTATCTGGGCTTGAAACTGAAAAATTACAGAAATCATCTCAAGATTCATATGAAAGTTACCAAGAGACATGAAACAGGAGATGATGATAGATAATTTTTCATAGGGCACAAAGCTAAAGCATAAGGACTGTTGTAATTTTATTTTTCTATGATTCTCCTACAAATTTAATTGTATATTCCAGTTTTAGCTTTGTTGTTAAACTTTGATTTTAGAGGCTCCAACCTGATGGCTTACTCCATGATAACCAGTGAATCGTTCACGGAGGATGACTGGAAATTGGTCCAGCTGGTGCTTACTTTATTTCGAAACATTCTCGCTATTCAAGATATATCAACTCTGCAGAAAGCAGGAGGATCAGCCACTCAATTCTTATCCATTCGAGACAGGTTTCTCGAACTACTTTTCCAGGAGAATGTCATGGACCTGATATTAGTATTATCGCAGCACACTGGTGGTTCTCATGGCTATCTACGTCAAGATAACTTGCTTTTACTGGAAATTTTCTATAACACATTTAAGGGACAGGCGCCAGAGTTGATTGCTGAGGCACATTTGAAGGGCTCAAAGGTTTGTTTCTTGCTTTTTTCTAGACTAAGTGCTACCAACTGGTCCAAAATCCCTGATATAGAGATAAATTTGGATGGCAGTTTTGGAAAATTCCCATGGTTTGCAGAATGAGATGAAGTTTTATCTGCTTCACTTGAGAATATTTTATTTATTTTCATTTTGCATGTGCCTCTAGTTTTGATACTTTTTTCCTGCACTATCTGCTTCTTTATCCATGTTTCTCAAAATCGTCTTCTCGTTTAGATAGCGATTATTTAGAAACTAGAGTTGCTTTGTCATAGATTCACAAGGTGCTGTATAGCCTCACTGAGAAAGCTCATGCAATTATTAGTGTTTTCTTCTCTTTAACTGCTTCCATCAGAACTTGGATAAAGAGTTGGGGCAGCTTTTGTCAAATGCAGACCAATTTATACTTCTTGAAACTAACTTATCACAGCTACACAATGGATGAACTTCTTTTTTTGGCTTTCGGTTTGACTGCCTTTTGGTTTCTTTATCTGTATGTTGGTAGTTGCTTCATGTGAAAAATATATGTAAATATTATCTATTTAGGAAATATATTATAGGTATATTCCTATATTGATTAGGGTTTATTCTTTCCTTTTTCGTTAGCATTGTCCTTGTATATATAGGACATTCTTAGAGTGAATAATATATGAGAATTTTCTCTCCCAAACTACACTTCAATCAACATATGTCATAGATTCTATCTATTCACTCACACACACATACATATGAACTTGTGTGATGTCTGTATATCCTTCCAGTTTTGTTGTCCATAGGGAAAATATACATCTTACGGGAATCTGTTATTAGGTGGAGGACACCACTGAAAATTCACTTACCAGTCTCCAATCTATTATGAAAGAGGAACAAGAGCAAAGAAAGCTTACCAGATTTCGCAATCTCAGTTGCTATTCACAGTTTACTGGAACATTTACCCGGGTCACTGTGGTATGACATGTGATCATCGTTTCTGTCTTAGTAATTACTTTTTGGATCTAGTGATTCTTACTATTTTTGTCTAAAATCTATAACAGGATGGTTCAAAGGCACTTTTTCAAGGAAATCCTTCTGCTTCTACTGATGCTTTGCTAAAAGCTCACAAAAATCATCGAGGTCCATCAAAAAGAGAAATATGGGACCACAGAGAACTACCATCAACAAAAACTCAAATCTTGCAATTACTTGCTGATTTTATAGACCAGTTTCTGATGGGGGGATACAATGGTAGTACATTCTTGATTTAGCAAAATGAATCTTTCTTTTCCAACTTTGCACATCGTTTAATAGTTTTGTAGCACATAAGCTCATTTGACATTTGTTTTCATTAGTTCTGATGCAGTCAATCCGGGAAGATATTGATAATGAACATCAGGAAATTCAAAGCAGCGATATTGTCATATTTTTTTGGGTTGCTCAATTTGTCACCTCATTTCAGTATCACAAGTGCTTAACCTCAAAGGTAAGTTACAAGTAGCATAACTCAAAACATTTAATCATGTCATGAATTTTGCATTCAGTTAGGATAAAGATACTTTTAGCTATGGACCGTGCCTAATAGGAAATCAGATTAGCAATCATCTGTCGAGCTCAATTTTGGTATCGACTAAAGACAGAAAAAAGATATTATTTGTGCTATCAAGCATGGGCCACTGTAATTTTTCTTTATCTATGCTCCATTCAGACTGAGCATTAATCACGGGTGGGAAAAGTCCTAAGCTATGTCTAACAGCAAACAATCAATCACAATCTCTGACTAATTGTGACTTACATATGTAAACCAGAGATTTCCACTGTGAATTATAAGTTGAATCTTGATTTATGTGTGATGGTTAAAGGGAAGCTGCGGAGATGGTTAGTACTAATATTAATAAATTTCATGCATTATGGATGGAGAATATTGTCTCAAGGCATCTTCTTTTGCACAGTAGCATTGCTCAGTTGTTTTCTGGGTCATGGAAACTGAAGTTTCTGGGCTATGCAATGAACTGTTGGACTAGGAATGGCTAAGGATGACAACTTAAGGTTGTGAGCAAAAAATAGCTTCTAGTTTGTACAATTTGTAGGACTTTCTTTTAAGTGATGCTCAGTGACTATAGGAGTTGCACCAATTTGAGGTAATTTGGAGAGATATCACAGTTTTGTTAACTTTAAGAGAAACTGTGGAAATATATCATTTATCAGTTATGACACCAAGGCAACTTCTGACATCTAAGTGTTATTGTAGTGAGCGAAAAATAGCTCCCAGTTTGTAAAAGTTGGAGGGCATTCTTTTAAGTGATGTTCAATAAGTATAGGAATTGTTCCAATTTGAGGTAATTCGGAGAGATATCACAGTTATGTCAACTTTCAGAGAACCTCTGAGGAAATGCATCATATATCAGTCGTGGCACAATAGCAACTTCTGGCATCCAAGTGTTATTATATACCCTCTTTCTAGCAGAGAACATTTTCAGAACACCCAAATCCTAAATAATGCCTTTCTCAATTAAAATGATGTCCAAATACTTCTCATTGCGGGTAGATGAAATTTGAGGAAAGAGTATGGTATTCCGCTGTTTCTTTTCTGGTTTTAATTGATGCACCCTTACTCCATAGTCTTATCATGATTAGCTAATTTCCAGTTATTTACCAAGTATCAAAGCTGATGTTGTGTGTCCTATGCGTTGACAGCCTCATACTGATGTCGAAAATGAGGAATCAGTTGTTTGTCATGATGACAACACTTTGTTTAAAGGCAGTATATGCGGACCAGTTGCTGAAACATTGAATGAATCCATGTTTCTAATGGTCATTTCGAAATGGCGTTATGCGTTTGAAGGCATAAAACAAACAAATGACTATAAGTTTCTTTCAGCAGCAGGATCCCTCGTGAAAGTTATGGTAAATATCCTTTCATCTTCTTTTACACTAGGTTCTTAATATCCATCTCCTTTATGACCATTCCTTGGCACAGTATGTGCATCTCTGCCCAAATTAACTGTCACTTGAATTTCTTCCCATATATTTTCCAATTGCTATCACAGCAAAGCATATTTCTTAGTGCATTTCTAACATGTATAATTGTGTCTTATGAAGGTACGAATGCTGGATTTCGTGCTGAAGCAATGCTCAGCAGACTCTAAGGAACCTCAAACAGCTCGCATCCTTCTGTACAAGTTATTCTATGATCAAACAGAGGAAGGGATGACTCAGTTTCTCTTGAACCTGATTAAATCATTTGATGCTCATAAACAGTCCAAAAGGTTTGCTCTTATATACCTTGCGAACTCCGTCTTTAAAATTTTTGCTTGGTAGTTGACACTAAAGGTAGTGGTTCCTGCACTCAATGGTATAGCTTGACCCATGTATTTTAGGGTTCCGACTGAGAAATGGACATTGAGATATGAGAACAGCGATAATTTCTAAATAATCTGTGGGTATCTAACTGTAAGACCATGAGAGTCTTGGTGCTTTAATTCCACAATTAAATATTTTTTGCCATCCTAGATGCAATTGCACTTGGAGCTTACTTACTGATAATTTTCAAAAAATTGGTACTGGGTCTAACATTGTATAGTCAGTTTCATTAATTTAGTCGGTCTGTGATCATCTCTGTAGCCATTATCTATTACCAGCAGCATGGCAAGTCGATCTTCATCTTTTATCTGTTGCGATGTGAAAATATAATGCGTTCTGCCATGTACTACCCAAAGATATAATCATATATGTTCTTGATTAATAATATTCTGTGTTTTTATCAACACGTGAATCACTCTAATCATTGATACTACTCCTGTTCCTAACCAACACCTTGAA